>CM036245.1:8729217-9316717 GCA_020698575.1 Bostrychus sinensis | reverse complement strand
TCCTGGTTTTGTCTAAGTATAGTCCTAGTTTAGACCTTGTTTAGACCTTGTTTAGACCTGGTTTAGTCCAAACTTTCTTAAAATTAGTCTTGTTTTTTTCTATGTGGTGCTTTTGATGTGTCCTAGCTTTGTCCAGTCACAGTAAGTCCAGAGCCTTGTAATCCTTAAATCAGAATAACGTACATTATGTGAAAGTGGGGCAGTCAGATTTTCCAACAGAAAGTGCTTGTACTAAGTATTTTTCTCGCTGTTGTTGTTTGTAGAAGCTGCAGAGAAGCTTTTCGATTTGGTGGACAGTTTTGCGGAAAGCGCCAAAAGGAAAGCGGCGGTGTGGCCTCTGCAGATCATCCTCCTGGTCCTCTGTCCCGAGATCACACACACCATCTCCAAAGACACCGTGGAGGACAGCAAAGCCAACAAGGTCTGGAACACACACAGACTCCAGACCTGGTTTAGACCTGGTTTAGATCTGGTTTAGTCCAGAAATTCCTATGTTAAAGTTTACATGAGTGTGTCTGTTTGTTTTTTGTACAGAAATTGTTTTTGGAGAACCTTCGAAAAGCTTTAGGCGGAGGGAACAAACAGCTGACGGAGAGCGCGGCTGTGGCCTGTGTGAAACTGTGTAAAGCCTCCACCTACATCAACTGGGAGGACCACTCCACCATCTTCCTGCTCGTCCAGTCCATCGTCATCGACCTCAAGGTCTGTGCCACGGCTCAGACCTTTTATCTGTGCTGTAACAGGGCTCGTTACAGCACAGTATAACGTATATAAGTCGCATTTTTTGGGGGAAATTTAACTATATAATTTAACTATAGCATAAAAAACATAATATAACAAGTTCACCAAACTCACCATCTCACTCCTAATCACTAAATCCTTTAAATTCTTCATCCTCGGTGTCGCTTCTGAACAACTCCGCCAACTCCGGAGGTAGACGAAGCGCCGCTTCCTCCTCTGCGTGGCTGTCGTCAGACTCAGCATCAGTTCCATTTCCAATTATTCCGCTCTTTCTCAGTTGTCTTTATAGCCTAAGTTGTTAGTGGTAATGTTTACATTTTAAATTGTCAGTGGTACAGGTGCAGCAGATGCTGGTACACAAGCCTAGAGCGCCCTCTAACCAACACCTGATATATTTTAATATATAAGTCACACCTGAGTATACGTCACACCCCTAGCCAGACTATGGAAAAAAGTGTGACTTATAGTCTGGAAAATACGGTATTGCATTGTGTTAATCTTATTCTAGATCAGTGGTTCCCAACCTGGGGTCCAGGACCCCCCAGGGAGGGCGCCAGAGATTGCAGTGGGTCCACAGAGCTCTATCTACTCTGAGGTTGAAATTATCAAAATTATATTTGTGCAAGTTAAATTCTAAAATTCCCACTATCCAATTTAAAAAGAAATGGAATAGGAACAAAAATCTGCCACTACTGCTGATTAATTAAAAAAATATTATGTTTGTAGCTAATCACTTTATGCTTCTGATGAATTAGTGAGGGCTGGGGGGGCCTGGCTTGTCTAGGACACAGGCGGTCCTCGTTTAGTCCAGGTTTAGTTCTGGTTTATTCCAGGTTTAGTTCTGGTTTATTCCAGGTTTAGTTCTGGTTTATTCCAGGTTTAGTTCTGGTTTATTCCAGGTTTAGTTCTGGTTTATTCCAGGTTTAGTCCTGGTTTATTCCAGGTTTAGTTCTGGTTTATTCCAGGTTTAGTTCAGGTTTATTCCAGGTTTAGTTCTGGTTTATTCCAGGTTTAGTTCTGGTTTATTCCAGGTTTAGTCCTGGTGTATTCCAGGTTTAGTTCTGGTTTATTCCAGGTTTAGTTCAGGTTTATTCCAGGTTTAGTTCTGGTTTATTCCAGGTTTAGTTCTGGTTTATTCCAGGTTTAGTTCTGGTTTATTCCAGGTTTAGTTCTGGTTTATTCCAGGTTTAGTTCTGGTTTATTCCAGGTTTAGTCCTGGTTTATTCCAGGTTTAGTTCTGGTTTATTCCAGGTTTAGTTCAGGTTTATTCCAGGTTTAGTTCTGGTTTATTCCAGGTTTAGTTCTGGTTTATTCCAGGTTTAGTCCTGGTGTATTCCAGGTTTAGTTCTGGTTTATTCCAGGTTTAGTTCAGGTTTATTCCAGGTTTAGTTCTGGTTTATTCCAGGTTTAGTTCTGGTTTATTCCAGGTTTAGTTCTGATATTTTCCAAGTTTAGTCCAAGTTTAGTCCAAGGTTTAGACCAAGTTAAGCCCAGGTTTTTTTCAAAGTTTAGTCAAGTTTTAGTCCAGATTTTGACCCAGTTTGGTCCAAATTCAGACTCACAAACTAACTCTGTCAAGAACATAATCTTGTAAATAATTTGTGGCCCACTGAAAGCTCTTGACCTTTCGTGACTTGATGCTTTTCTTTCCCATCAGGCTTTGCTGTTCAACCCGGCCAAACCGTTCTGGAGGGGTACAGGAAGTCAGAACGCAGACGTGGAGCTGATGATGGACTGCTTCGTCTCCTGTTTCCGCATCAACCCTCACAACAACCAGCAGTTCAAGGTACGCCAACATCTGCATTCACATAAAAACATATAATTAACATAACGCATAATAAAACTAAAACTGTGTAAAGATACAGCAGTGACAGGTCGTGTTTGTTTTTGGTTTTTTAGGTCTGTTTGGCGTCGTCCTCTCCCTCCACGTTTCACTTCGTCCTGGTCAACTCTCTGCACAGAATAATCACAAATGTAAGCAACTTTCTGTTCAGTTTTACAACTTTTACAGGACCCACAGTGGATTTTATCAAATTGGTTTTAAATAATCTGCATGTTTTGGATTCTGTACAACAGGGCTGCACACTGAGTCAGGGCTAGTTCTGCTGCTTGTACCTAAACAGGGCTAAACCAGGACTAAACTTGGACTAAACAGGGCTAAACCAGGACTAAACTTGGACTAAACCAGGGCTAAACCAAGACTAAACTTGGATTAAACCAGGGCTAAACCAAGACTAAACTTGGATTAAACCAGGGCTAAACCAAGACTAAACCAAGAAAAAAACTAAACTAAACCAGGTCTAAACCAGGTCTAAACCAGGTCTAAACCAGGTCTAAACCAGGTCTAAACCAGGTCTAAACCAGGACTAAACCAAGAAAAAAACTAAACTAAACCAGGACTAAACCAGGACTAAACCAGGACTAAACCAGGACTAAACCAGGACTAAACCAGGACTAAACCAGGACTAAACCAGGACTAAACCAGGACTAAACCAGGACTAAACCAGGTCTAAACCAGGACTAAACCAAGAAAAAAAACTAAACTACGACTAGACCAAGACTAAACCAAGAAAAAAAATTAAAATAACCAGGACTAAACCAGGACTAAACCAGGACTAAAAATTAAACTAAACCAGGTCTAAACCAGGTCTAAACCAGGTCTAAACCAGGTCTAAACCAGGTCTAAACCAGGTCTAAACCAGGACTAAACCAAGAAAAAAAACTAAACTAGGACTAGACCAAGACTAAACCAAGAAAAAAAAATTAAATAACCAGGGCTAAACCAGGACTCAACCAGGACTCAACAAGGGCTAAACAAAAAAACAAGAATGAACAACAACTAACCCAGGATTCAACCAGAACCCAACCAACCAGGACTAAAACTAGGACTAAACCAAGGAAAAAACAGGACAAAACCAGGACAAAACCACGCTTCAACCAGAAACTAACCAGGGCTAAAATTAGGGCAAAACTAGGGCTAAACCAGGACAAAAAACAAGGAATAAATTCAGGACT
Organism: Bostrychus sinensis; assembly: GCA_020698575.1. Lineage (NCBI taxonomy): Eukaryota > Metazoa > Chordata > Actinopteri > Gobiiformes > Eleotridae > Bostrychus > Bostrychus sinensis. The sequence continues at coordinate 9,312,961 of CM036245.1, read as the reverse complement.
AAACAAGGGCTAAACTAGGACTAAACACAGGAAAAAAAAATGGACTAAACCAAAAAAAAAAAAAGAGGACTAAAGCAGGGCTCAACCAGGACTATACCAGTACTCAACAAGGACTAAACTAAAGAAGAAAACAGGACTAAATCAGTGCTAAACCAAGGAAAAAACAGGTCTAAACCATGGACTTAACCAGAACTAAACCAGGACCAAACCAGAGCTAACCCAGGACTAAACCAGGGAAATAAATAAAGCTAAACCATGCCTAAAATAGCCCTAAACCAGGACTAAACATAAGTGATAATGGACTGGGACTAAACCAGATAAACTCATGTCATCTGTGTAACTTGCTGTGTGGCTTGTTTTAGGAGAATTATCCGTGTTGCTCTGATTGTTTTATTTTTATTCTGACAAATGTCTGTGCTCTGCTCTCAGTCTCACCTGGACTGGTGGCCGAAGATCGACACGGTTTACTGTTACTCCGGAGAGCTGCGCTTCATGTTCGCAGACACACTCACCAAAGTCATACAGGGGCTGGCCACGCACCCCCAGATCAGGATAACACCGGTAAGACACCCCAGGTTCTCAAACACTGGGCTGGGACCTTAAAGTGGGCTGCGAGGCTCTTTATTACTGACTACACCAAAATTAAACCAGGGCTAAGCTGTGACTAAAGCAGGACTAAACCAGACTTGTTCCGGACTAATCTAGGGCTGAATCCAGACTGAACTTGGTCTAAACCTGGACTAACCCATGGCAAAACCGAGGCTTAACCGGGACTAAAGCAGAACTTATCCAGGACAAATCCGAGGCTAAACCAGGCCTAATCTAGGACTAAACCATGACAAAACCAGGACTAAACCAGGACAAATCTAGGACTAAACCATGACAAAACCAGAACTAAGCCAGGACAAATCTAGGGGTAAACCAGGACTAAACAGGACTAAACAGGACTAAACCAGATCTAAACCGGGGCTAAACTGGGGCTAAACTGTGGCTAAATTGGGACTAAACCAGGACTAAACCACGACAAATCCAGGCCTAAACCAGGCCTAAACCAGGCCTAAACCAGGACAAATCTAGGACTAAACCAGGACAAATCTAGGACTAAACCATGACAAAACCAGAACTAAACCAGGACAAATCTAGAGGTAAACCAGGACTAAACCAGATCTAAACCGGGGCTAAACTGGGGCTAAACCAGGACTAAACCACGACAAATCCAGGGCTACACCGGGCCTAAACCAGGCCTAAACCAGGCCTAAACCAGGCCTAAATCAGGCTTAAACCAGGCCTAAACCAGGCCTAAACCAAGACTAAACCAAGACTAAACCATGACTAAACTACTAAATAAATTGTGAACAAACTCAAATTAAACTACGACTAAACTGAAAATAAACATTTCTATGTTTTTAACACGCACATCTTTTTTTGTAGCTTGTTTTTACCTAAACCGTTTGCTCTCGTGTGTGTCGTCCAGAGTCTGACGTTCAAAGGGAAGATGTCGACGAGCCTGAAGTTCAAAGAGAAGGCCACAGACCTGGACACTCGCAGCTACAAGTGCCTCCTGCTCGCGCTCGTCAAACTCATCCACGCTGACCCCAAACTCCTGCTGCACGTAAGATTCTTACCATCAAGTCATTATAATGTTTTTGTAATTACAGCTTGGTTTAAACCTCTTCTGCTTCTTTTTCTGTTGTTTCTGCTCCTGCTTCTTCTTTTGCTTCCTCTGCTTTCTTCTACTTCTTCTACAACTTCTTCTACTTCTTCTTCTTCTTCTGCTTCTTCTTCTTCTACTACTTCTACTTCTTGTACTTCTTGTACTTCTTCTACTTCTTCTACTTCTACTTCTTCTTCTTCTTCTACTTCTTCTTCTACTACTTCTACTTCTTGTACTTCTTCTATTTCTTCTTCTACTTCTTCTGTCTTCTGTCTTCTTCTACTGTCTTCTACTTCTTCTACTTCTTCTTCTTCTTCTACTACTTCTACTTCTTGTACTTCTTGTACTTCTTCTACTTCTTCTACTTCTACTTCTTCTACTTCTTCTTCTTCTACTTCTTCTTCTACTACTTCTACTTCTTGTACTTCTATTTCTTCTACTTCTTCTGTCTTCTGTCTTCTTCTTCTGTCTTCTACTTCTTCTACTTCTTCTTGTACTTCTACTTCTTCTACTTCTTCTACTTCTACTTTTTCTACTTCTACTTCTTCTTCTACTACTTCTACTTCTTCTTCTACTACTTCTACTTCTTCTACTTCTACTTCTATTTCTTCTACCTCTTCTACTTCTTCTTCTTCTGTCTTCTTCTTCTGTCTTCTTCTGTCTTCTTCTGTCTTCTGTCTTCTTCTTCTGTCTTCTTCTGTCTTCTTCTTCTGTCTTCTTCTTCTGTCTTCTTCTACTTCTTCTACCCCTGCAGAACCCGGTGAAGCAGACGGCGGAGATGCAGAGCAGTACGGCGGAGCTCATCACAGGCCTGGTGCAGCTCGTGCCCCTCACCAACACCACGCAGCTGTCCCAGGAGGCCATGGAGGTCAGGAGATGGGAGATAAAAGTCAAATTAACTCTTCTAATCATGTGTCTATAATGTGTGTGTTTGAGTTTACAGGCGTTGTTAGTGTTACACCAGCCAGAGACCATAGAGCTGTGGAACCCCGACTCCCCCATCGAAACCTTCTGGGACATCAGGTAAGTGCTCAGTATTCTTAAAGGTCCCGTGTTATGCTTTTTTCAGGCTTTTTGAAATGATTTTGGACACGTTTGCATTAGTATTTCAAATTTTAGAACTTAAAATAATGTATATGTATGGAAAATGTCTTCTTTTAGGGAGTTGTTACTTTGATTTTGCAGAGAACGCTTGGTTTAGGAGTCTGTCGCCCCCTGCTGGCAACTTTTGGGAATGGACAGAGTATAAAATGGCTAATTAGCGCAGCTGTTAGCAACATGAAGCTAATAGATAGATAAAGGAGCTGCCTGCTTTGTAGTGACGGCGGTTTAAGGCTGAAATAATCAGAATGAGTCCGGTGACGGTGTATGGGCTTTAGAAACACACAGGAGCACTTCCTGGTTTCATGTTTCTACTTACAGATATGAGACCAAACATTTTCAGATCTTGAGAAGGGGATGGTCTTAGCATACAGGATTAGTCAAACATGCGTGAATAAAACAAATTACTACTCCAGGTCTTTTTTTCGAAGAGGAAACGACTTAAAAAAGTTGATTTAGCAGAACAGGGGACCTTTAAATCCTTTTGTTGAGCTGTTGAACACTCAGTCTTCTTGCAGGGTTTGTACGAGTATTTGAAAATGCTTGAAATTGTTGTATTTTCAAGGTTTGAAAAGTGCTTTAAGTTTGGATGAAGTGCTTGAATGTGCTTGAAATTGTCACCATAAGCCTCTGAGTACCAGCACTTCTGATATTTCAGCGTTAGTGTACCAACATTTCTTGTAGTAAATATATACATTCGTCCACTTGTGAGATGCTGGGAAAAAAACCCTGAATGTGTAACTTGAAAGTGCTTGAAAAGTGCTTGAATTGGATCTTTAAAAACTTATACGAACACTGTTATTAGAGAGAAAAGTTCTTCAACATCTTTTTTTCCTCCGCCAATAGTTCGCAGGTGCTGTCCCTGATTTGCCGGAAGCTGATTGGCCAACAGATCGTGAACGGGACAGAGGTGCTGAAGTGGCTGAGGGAGATCCTCATCTGCAGGAACAAGTTTCTGCTCAAGAACAAGGTCGGACCGTTTTCTTCACGTCTTTAGTTTAATTTAGATCCTGTTTTAGTCCTGGCCTGGTTCGGGCTTAAACTTGGAAGTTTAGACCACTGCTCAGTCCAGGTTTAGGCACACTTTAGTCCTGGATCTGTCTGAGTTTTAGTCCTGGTATAGACCTGGCTTATAGACTTGGTGTTCTTTTTTAATTTTATTTTAGTCCTGGTTTAGACCTGTTTTAGTCTCGCTTCAGTCCTGGTTTAGACATGGTGTAGTCCTAAATAATTCCTCGTTTTGTTTAGTCCTGGTTTAGTCATTGTGTAGTCCATACATTTTTGGTTAAGACCTGCGTTTAGTCTTGGTTTAGCCCTGGTTTTATTCCTGGTTTAGACATGGTGTAGTCCTGATCAATTCTTGGTTAAGACCTGGTTTTATTCCTTGTTTAAGTCTTGATTTAGTCTTGGCTTTAGTCCAGATTAATTCATGGTAAAGTCCTGTTTTTTATCCTTATTCAGTAGTGCATTTTTCTGTGTTACCCTATATTGTATCTCTTGGCTTAGACATGGTTTAGGTGAGATTTGGGACAGTTTTAGTCCATTAAAGATTAGATACATGGAAAGCCAAATATTTTCTGAGGAGATACTTGTAGTCCGGTGTTATTATTTCCCCCCCTCCTCATCCTCCCGTTGTTGTTTTTAGGAGTGTGCGACAATGGGCAGTGCGATCCCCATGTGTCGGCAGGCGCAGACCAAGCTGGAGGTTTGTCTCTACAAGTTCCTGTGGAGCCCGGACACGGAGGCGGTGCTCGTGGCCATGTCCTGCTTCAGACATCTGTGCGAGGAGGCGGACATCCGCAGCGCCGCCGACGAGGTCCCGGTGCAGACCATACTGCCCAACTACGCCACCTTCAGCGAACTGGCCTCTGTCAGCAACATGATGGGGACCGGTGAGCGATGGGACCGTGCAGGGTTTAGATCAAGGGTTTCCAACTGGTGGGTCAGGGCCTGAAAGTAGGACTGTGGGATGGAGACGGGTGAGTGTAGTGATCATGGACCAGAGGGCTGTTCCATAAACGTAGCTTACTCCATAAACTAGATTAGCCTGAAACCTTTATAAACTCCTGCACTTGTATCACAAATTAAGATGAAAATGATTTTTTTTAATGACTTCTCCATTAACGTTTTATCAGATTTAATGACTTTACTTAAGAAGATTTTGTCAATTAAATGTATTCATTATGATGTAGGCTACATAATGTATTTAATCATATAATTTAAGGGTGCTCCGATCGATGGCTAAAAATAGAGTGATCGGTGATCGGTAAAATGGGCCGATCAAATTACAATAAACACGCAAGGCTCTCACATTTACTGTCCTGCAACTCCGGTTTGATTAAACAGCAGTCGCGTTATTTTAGCAGTGTTTTTAAGTTAAGCCCTGGTTATAACTAACACAAACCTGCCCTGGAGGCGCTGCTTTGTGTCCCCGCTGTGTCCCCGCCTGCTTTAGGAGCGCACGGGACAGAACCGAGGCGCAGCAGTGCGTGTATTTGCAAACACCAACGTAAATAGAGCTACAGCTAACCCGCTAACATTAACGTTAAAAGGATTAAGAAAGTTCAGAGTCTGCCTGTGTCTTGTTGCGCGGAGAAAACTGTGCGTTTTGTGGCTTAAACTGCACCAAATGGCTGCTAATGGAAAGAGAAAGTAAAAAGGCAGCCCATGTGTCCGTGTGTCTGAGAGGAGCACCTTTCATCGTTGTCTTCTCTGCTCTCTTTGCACGTTTTCTTCATTCAGACGTTGTCAAAACTGGCAGCAGGAGCTGTCTGCTCTTAAATCCACTGTGTTTCAACCTGGTTTGGCTGCGCGTTACGTGGACACAGGCGCTGCACCCGCGGACTTGCATTAAAGGAACCAATTAAGAACAGCTGATTTTTACATCAGCGGAGCATTCAAACAAAGCCACAGACACTGGGCACACATTAAAGACCAATAATGCAACAAAACCTCTTCTAAAACAAAAATAAGTAGAATTTTGTTGTTCTTTTATATTTACAAAGGCTACAGTATTTTTCAAATGGAACTAATAATAGCATACAATACATTACTACATTGAAGATCACGTGATCGGTATCGGCCATTATCGGTATCGGCCGATCACAGCAGAGGCTGATTGGTGATCGGCCTCAAAAACCCTGATCGGAGCACCCTTAGTATAATTAATATGTAGCTGATAAGGACAAGGCCTAAATTGTTATATGGGTCACATATTTTGGGTATAACTTTCATTGAGCACAAAGTTAGATATCAAGACAGAAGTGTTTTTTTTATTTTATTTTATTAAAAACGAGCTAACATTACTATCTCTGTATTGGGTTTTTATTGCATCTCTCTGCACTTTGTGACAGTAAAATATCCCAAATGCACTGATGCCAGGTTCACACGGGAAGATCTTAAAATTGTCGGAAGATTTTCAAAACCCCACACGTGGCGATTAAAAAATCAAAGCTATCACAGGTTTGGTCCTACAGTGTGTGGCAAAGACAACACATCACACACCAACAGATTTCACTCAGGAACATTCCCAGGTCAGACAGGAAATCTCGCAAATCCTCACGAGATTAAACGTGACTTCAGCGTACACCACACTTTCTGGTGCGCCATGACAGCGGTTTTATTTTGGGTTCCCCTCCGTGCTTCCGTCACCTCGCTTTCTGATTGGCTGAACGTCACATTCAACAGGGCGCGTGCTCGTTTGTCCTCGGGACACACCACACGCTGCGATAACGGGCCAAGACAATCAAACATGTGGAATATCCCTGATTTGAGATCGGAGCGGTCCCATCGTCCTTCTGTGCACTCTGAACTCACCACACACAGCAGGACTATCTGATCAGATTTAGGGATGCACCGATACCACTTTTTTTCAAACCGATACGAGTACGAGTACTTCCATTTGAGTACTCGCCGATACCGAGTACCGATACGAGTACTTATATAGGGGTAACTTTATAGTTTATACAGTCACACTGCTGTATCTCATTCATCCCATACCGTCGTCTTTTTGCCGTCTATCCCCGCTCTGCGATGCTAAGTTATTTTTACAACAGAGTGGTTTGAACACAGCTAACCATGGCTAAAATTAGCTGAATATGGACATGTTATACCTCATTTTAAAGTTTAGATTCTCCTCTATTCAGTCGCTAAAATAATTTTAAAGAGAGATTGAGCATCTGCGCATAACCAGCGGAGATTTGCCAAGACATACAGCAGCTAACACAATTAGCAACGGTACTTCTTATGTTTTATCAGACAACAACTGCTTCACACTTCGCGCTTATATCATTTTCGGGACAACTAGGACAACAAAAGTACAACTGCTTAAGTTTTAGGACTCACGTATGATTTGGGATGTCTGGTTGAGTAGAATGTAGAGTCAGCTTTGCTTTTATCTCCATACAGTTGACTTTGAAATCCTTCCACTCGGTTCTCACTGCTCAGCTGAGAGGGGAAGGTCACGTGACAGCGCTGTAAAATGGTATCGGTTGTTGGCCCACTTTTATGAATAAGAGTACGAGTACTTGGACATGGTATCGGTACCGATACCCGATACTGGTATCGGTATCGGTGCATCCCTAATCAGATTATCTTTAGTGCCATTGTGATAATTGGGACGTCCTTAAGATTGTCGGAAGGGGAGAATCCGGTCAAAAATCGGCATATTATCTTGCCGTGTGTACCAGGCATGAGCCACAAACGCTACAGTTCACTCGCTCCCTTGTGAGAGTGAATTTTTCTAAACTTCTCTCCGTTCGGGCTGAGGAGTAAGGGGATGTATTTCTGCGTTAGTCTTGCCGTTCTTAATTAAAGGGATGTTTGTGGAGGTGGGAGGTGGCCTTCATGGAACAGCTTTAGGCACACCTCTGACGTTTACGGTAACTCTGGCTGGAGGTCAGGCCATAAGTCTCGCTTTTCTGAGCGACTTTTGTGACAGCCCTCTGGTCAGGATCCAAAAGTGGGAGGGCAGGTTCTAAGGAGGATACAGTATTAGGGATTTTATATTTTCTGTTTTAGTTTGTTTTTACTCTAGACACTTCTTCCACCTGTGATAATTTTTTTCTCTCTTAGGCCGCTCCACACTACAGAAGAGAGTCATGGCTTTGCTGAGGAGAATAGAACATCCCACTCCTGGAAACATTGATGTACAAACTTCTACTTTTGCCTCACATTTTAACACAGCTGCACATTTAGAAGCTTCCAGTCTGACCTGATGATTTCTTTTTCTGTGTCTGTTGTTTTTAGGCCTGGGAGGACACTTACACCAAATGGGACCAAGTCACAAAACAGATCCTGAACTTCCCCAAAAACAAAGCTGATGACGGACAGGTAAATGTTAAAGACGTGTGAGGAGTAATCAGGAAAGTGAATGAAAGATGCTGTTGATCACATGCACCTCTCTACATTTCCATGCTGTGATCGTATGGTGGGAGTACTTTTTTTTTGTAACTTGTTTTTATAAATGTTAGACAACTGCCTAGTCCTGGTTTGGGCACAGTTAGGTCCTAGTTTATGTCTTGATTTTAGTCCCGGTTTAGACCTGGTTTATAAACAATGTGTAATCCTGCTTAATTTCTTGTTTAGTCCTATTTTAGTTCTGGTTTAGACCTGGTTTTAGTCTTGGTTTAGTCCTGTTTTTTATTCTTATAGACATGGTGTAGTGGTGATTATTTCTTGGTTTAGTCCTGGTTTAGTCCTTGCTTTAGTCCTTGCTTTAGTCCTGGTTTAGTCCTTGGTTTAGTCCTGGTTTAGTCCTTGGTTTAGTCCTGGTTTAGTCCTTGCTTTAGTCCTTGCTTTAGTCCTGGTTTAGTCCTTGGTTTAGTCCTAGTTTAGTCTTTGCTTTAGTCCAGGTTAATTCCTGGTTTTGGTTAGTCCTGGTTAATTCTTGGTTAGGACCTGATTTAGACTTCGTTTTAGTCCTGGTTTTAGCCCTGGCTTTTTAGTTATTTTAGTCCTGATTAATGCCGGATTAACTCCTGATTTTTGTCCTTGTTTAGTCCTGGTTTTAGACTTATTTTATAGACATGGTGCAGTCATGATCAATTTTTGGTTTAGTCCTGGTTTAGACATGGTGTAGTCCTAATTGCTTCTTAGTTAAGACCTGGTTTTAGTCCTGGTTTAGTCCAGAAAAATGCCTGATTTGCTCCTGGTTTTAGTTCTTGTTTAGACTTGTTTGTTTTTTGTTTTGTTTTTTTACATTTTATAGTCAGGATTAATTCTTGGTTCAGACCTGGTTTTAGTCCTGGCTTTAGTCTCTGCTTTAGTCCTTGTTTAGTCCTGGTTTGGTTCACTGTTTTGTCTTAATTCAGTAATGCATTTTTTTGTGTTTCTCCATATTTTATATCTTGGTTTAGAGCTGATTTAGGCAAGGTTTAGGTTTTCAACATGTTCAGAGTTTGCAGTGTTATTTTGATGAATTTAACCATGATGTCACCTCTTGTAAAATGTTCTCCATCCTAAACCTGTTCCTGTTTACCGTCCGCTTGTGTAACGTCTGTACCGTCCCGCCCCCTCTTGCAGCAGGAGTGGATAAACATGACCGGTTTCCTGTGCGCTCTGGGCGGCGTGTGCCTGCATCAGAGGAGCACCCCCGGCCCGGCCACCTACAGCCCGCCGATGGGCCCCATGTCCGAACGCAAGCCCTCCATGATCTCCATGGGCCCGTGCGAAGGTCCCGTCGGCCTCGGCTCCTCCTCCTCCTCCTCCTGCTCCTCCGCCGCCTCCAGCGAGTCCCCCGTGAGCCGGTTTCTGGACCGGCTCCTGGCTCTGCTGGTCTGCGGGCACGATCGGGTCGGTCTGCACGTGAGGACCAACGTCAAGGACCTGCTGGGACTGGAGCTGAGTCCCGCCTTGTACCCCATGCTCTTCAACAAACTCAGGAACAGCATCGGGAAGTTTTTCGACACACAGGGGCCCGTAAGTGTGCAAAAATATAAATGTAATGTGCAGAAGTTTTAGTGTAGTGTGAAAAATGCTGTTTTTTTCTCAAAAAGTTCCCAGCCAGTGCCAGCGTTTTTGGTCATTTTCAACAAACTTTGCTGTCCCACAGAAAATGTTGTGCTATAATTTTATTTAAAGTTTAAATGCCATATTGTAAAAAAATAAGCATTTTATTCTAAGTTCATTTGTTCTTTTTTATTAACACCTGAAGGATGGCAGTTTTCACCAAAAACTGACATTTTCAGACAAAAAGCTGAGAAAAATGCATTTTTGAAAAACTTTTTTTTTATTAGTATTATTATTTTTTAGGCATCTTATATATACTTATATTTAGGTAAAGGCACTGAAACATTTTTAACATTTTGAATACAAAACATTTTATCTTACTTTTTTTTTTTGCCTGGAAAATCCAGACTGATATGTCTCTGTGTTATTCTACAGAGAAATATCAGTCTGGTCACCGCCGTCCGCAGTGGTTTACTCAAATCCCAACCGTACCGTGCATTTTGATTGGTTTATTTAAGTCGCGTGTTCTTCGCGAGCAGCGTCAGTTGTACGCGTCTCCTCACCGACAACAATCAAGATGGCGCACCGAGGAGCCGAGAGTTTGTTTCATTCAGCAGTATGGTACGGTAATGTTGAAATAACTCCCTCGTTCCTCCCTCGTGGCTTCACTACTCCGTTTGTTTACTTTCTCACTTTCTTGTCGCTTTGTTAACTTCACATCCGCCATTTTCTGATTGGCTAACTCCGCTGTCCGTTTACTCGGGTTTGCTCCACCCTAGAAATCTAATTGATTCTAAGGCGAATTTCCAGGCAAACATTTTTTAGCCACTGGAGCACTCTTTTTTTTTTTTTTTTCCCCTCCTTCCCATTTTTTATTTAGTTTTTTATACTGATGCATGACTACCATTACGAGAGCAGCTGCTGCGTTGTCTGCTTTCTGGTCTGGGTTAAATAAAGTTATCAGATGCATCACACAACCACAAACTGACAAAAGTGAAAAAACTGTATAAAATTAGCTTTAGCCTGTTTGTGCTACACTGGACTCTGCTCGTCCTGCTGTGGGCGCTGTCTGTGGTCTTCCTCTTCATCCTCACCGGGTTCTGGCCCAGTTTTTGTCGTCCTCTAAGTTTGAAATGTTGATGGTCTGGTCCGGGTCTTCCTCACGGGTAAACCTTTGGGGATAGGCATATTTTCGGCTCGCTAACTCTGCCATACGTGTGAAATGTTGGATTCTGTCCTGTTGCCAGAAGTTTCTTCTTCGCTTGATTTTATGTACCGTATTTTCCGGACTATAATTCGCACTAGCTAAAAATGCATAATGAAGAAGAAAAAACATATATAAGTCGCACTGGACTATAAGACGCATTTTTGGGGGGAAATTGATTTCATAAAATTCGACACCAAGAACAGACATTTCATCTTGAAAGGCAAGTTATAGTAATAATAGAATAGAGAACAACAGCTGAATAGGTGTGCGGTTTGCTAACGTAACACATTGATGGTTATTCAGCTACATGAAGCATAAACAACGAACTGAATAGGTGTCTCGTATGTTAACGTAATATATTAACAGTTATTCACATAACTATAGCATAACGAACATAATATAACAAGTTCACCAAACTCACCATCTCACTCCTAATCACTAAATCCTTTAAATTCTTCATCCTCGGTGTCGCTTCTGAACAACTCCGCCAACTCCGGAGGTAGACGAAGCGCCGCTTCCTCCTCTGCGTGGCTGTCGTCAGACTCAGCATCAGTTCCATTTCCAATTATTCCGCTCTTTCTCAGTTGTCTTTATAGCCTAAGTTGTTAGTGGTAATGTTTACATTTTAAATTGTCAGTGGTACAGGTGCAGCAGATGCTGGGACACAAGCCTAGAGCGCCCTCTAACCAACACCTGAAATATTTTAATATATAAGTCACACCTGAGTATACGTCGCACCCCTAGCCACACTATGAAAAAAAAGTGCGACTTATAGTGCGGAAAATACGGTAGTTTAATATTCTACTAAGTGCACAGCAACCCCCCGTATCAAGTAGCAATAAAAACACAAAAATCCAGAAGTCCCTTTGATTGGCGGTGAAGTGTAATATCACAAATGACACAATGTTCTGTGATTGGCAGTTAAAGAGTTAATAAATACAGATTTTCTTTTCATTTTGGTATTGAAAATGTGAGGAGAGCAATCAGTAATGGGCCAAGGACAAAAGGATTATTAGGACAGTGATTACATGGATAGAAGGATGCTTGGATTAGAGTTGGAGGCCTAGAGGAAGACCAATGAGGATGCAGAGTTAGATGGAGGCAGAGGATTCGCCAGTGGTCAGTTTAGTTTGCTGCATGTGTGTCACTAAAATGCGTTTTCAACCTAAAATCTGTTTCCCCCTCTCTCCTCAGGTTCCCATTAACGACACTAACACTCAGTTTGTGGAGCAGACCATCGCCATCATGAAGAACCTGCTGGACAACCACACAGAGGGCAGCTCCGAGCACCTGGGACAGGCCAGCATCGAGACCATGATGCTCAACCTCGTCAGGTCCGGCACTGCTAGGGCTGCAGCGTGTTCTATAATATGTCAGATGTGTTTATTTTTGAGATTAAACAGGTGTGTCAAACTGTGATAAAATAGTCTCTAAAGGCTCTTATGGTGAACCATGTATTGCTGGTCAGGAAAAAGGGGGAAATGTGTTGTGTGTTTACTAGGACTGCACAATATATCGCAAAATTATTGTTATCGCAATATCAGCAATATCAGTATGGTCTTCCATCTGACAGAGATTTATACTGAAGAATCATTTTCCACCTGAGCCTTAAAAGAACATGTGTTGTGACTAAATAAAAATGTTTAGTGGTAATTTAATTAATTTAGTCACAGCGTAGCCTTGTTTTATTCCTGGTTTAGTCTGTGTTAAGTTTTGATTTTGTCTCTGTTTTGACTTGTAAATACAGGAACTTACATTTTTGTGAAATGTAGTGAATTTAACTTACTATGTTCAAAAAGTAGGCTCTATTTTCAAATATCGCAATAATATCGTTATCGCGATTTTCAACATAGTTATCGAATATCACGTGTTTTCTCCATATCATGCAGCCCTAGTGTTTACTTATCATTTCTCTTTTAGATATGTGAGAATTCTGGGAAATGTAGTCCACGCCATTCAGATCAAAACCAAACTGTGCCAACTGGTGGAGGTGATGATGGAGCGACGGGACGACCTCTCCTTCTGCCAAGAGATGAAGTTCAGGTCTGTGAATAAAAAGATTAAAAAAAAAAAAAGCTAGGAGTGTGCTGACAAATACCTACTGTAAGGACATTTAATAATAATACATTTTATTTCAAGGCGCCTTTCAAGACACTCAAGGACACTGTACAAGACAATCAATTAAAACAGGCAATATAAACAAAACATTTATCTCATCACTTCACAAAATACTGGAAAACACTGCACCCTGGACAGTGGCCATTAAGTCGCAGGGCTGTTCCAGACACACACAGACAGACAACCATTCACTCACACATTCATTCACTAGGGGGCAACTTAGTAGCCTGGCCGGCCAGACAAACTCTTTTTCCTTTTCTATATAAAGAAGTTGGTCTGGTCCCATTGCTGAAATTTTGTTTCTATGGGCGGAACAATCACAGCAGAGTAACCAATCAGAGAAACGAAGGCGGGACGTAAGCAGTGCACTGCTGACCCGAACAAATATGGCAGTTTTTGGGATAAAACGCCAAAATACGACACATTATGAGCAGCTCTGTGCTTATTTCTGAATGGAGACAGCAGCAGAAGCCATTTGTATGAAGACTTATGGAGAAAGTTGGTTTGTTTGAATGTGGTTGTTACATCGGACGTCAGCAGGACTTTACTGTTGTTAAAATGTAAAAAAGACAAAGAAAAATAACACAGAGGACTGAACAACAATGCAGATTTCAGCAGAATCAACAGGTGATGAAAGAAAGCACTTCCGTATTTTCCGGACTATAAGTCACACTTTTTTTCATAGTCTGGCTAGGGGTGTGACGTATACTCAGGTGGGACTTATATATTAAAATATTTCAGGTGTTGGTTAGAGGGCGCTCTAGGCTTGTGTACCAGCATCTGCTGCACCTGTACCACTGACAATTTAAAATGTAAACATTACCACTAACAACTTAGGCTATAAAGACAACTGAGAAAGAGCGGAATAATTGGTTGCTTCTTGTAGCTGAATAACCATCAATGTGTTACGTTAGCATACCACACACCTATTCAGCTGTTGTTCTCTATTCTGTTATTACTATAACTTGCCTTTCAAGATGAAATGTCTGTTCTTGGTGTCGGATTTTGTAAAATAAATTTCCCCCCAAAAATGTGACTTATATATGTTTTTTTTCTTCATTATTCATTTTTTGGCTAGTGCGACTTATACTCCGGAGGGACTTATAGTCCGGAAAATACAGTAAATGCTGTTAATCAGGTCAGAGAAGTTATTAAATTAGCTTGGTAGCCAGCACTACCTTGGACTGTCCTCCTTTCAAAAAGAAAGTAGGAGAGTCTGGCTTGTCAGACTACAACTTTGGGTTAATAAAATAAAATAATATCAGTGAAAGACATTAATTTGATGACTCTTCTCTGCAGGAACAAAATGGTGGAGTACCTGACAGACTGGGTGATGGGGACGTCCAATCAGGCGGCAGACGACGACATCAAATGCCTGACGAGGTGTGGCTGAGTCACATGACCTGTCACATGACCTCTCTGTGTGCAGCGGTCCTAATGGGTTTTGTTGTTGTGTTGTTGTTGCAGGGACCTGGACCAGGCCAGTATGGAGGCTGTGGTGTCTCTTTTGGCCGGGTTGCCGCTGCAGCCCGAGGAGGGGGACGGCGTCGAACTCATGGAGGCCAAATCTCAGCTCTTCCTCAAGTAAGAAACTCCTGGCACCTAATCCAAAATTTTTACTGACTTGCCTGCGGCGCCTCATATCTGCATTTGCGTGTGACTTTCTCAGTTCCTCTGTCTCTCTCTAGTAAACACCATCTTTCATGCAGGTACTTCACGCTGTTCATGAATCTGCTGAACGACTGCAGCGAGGTGGAGGACGACGGTCAGGCCGTAGCGGGACGTAAGAGGGGCATGTCCCGGCGACTGGCCTCACTCAGACACTGCACCGTCTTGGCCATGTCCAACCTGCTCAACGCCAATGTGGACAGCGGCCTCATGCACTCCATCGGTAACAAAATACACAATACTTACAGGGACTTACAAAAGTACTCATCCCACTTAGCATTTTTCCATTATTGTTGTCTTAAAACCTGGAATTTAAATGGATCATTGGGAGGTGTCACTTTACATCACATGACAACTATGAAGATGCAAAAGATTTTTTAGTGTGAAGCAAACAAGCAATATGAAAAACAGAAAACTTGATCACATTCATCCCCTGACGTCAGAACTTTATAGAGCCACCTTCTGAAAGACGTCCAGCTCCAAGTCTTCTAGGATAAGTGTTAATGAGCTTGGTTCATAAAATCAGAAGGATTTGTGCTCATTCTTCATCTAAAAACAGCTCCAGCTCCTTCAGGTTGGATGCATTGTACAGCACAGTTTGAGTCCTTTTCTTTAAGAATTGTCCTGTGTTTAGCTCCATCCTTCATTCCTTCAGTTCTGAGCAGTTTCCCAGCCTCGTCCAATGACAAATATCCCCACAGCAGGACACTGCCATCACCAGGCTTCACTTTAGAGAGGGGGGCACAGTCAGGTGTTGGGTTTGTTTCATTGATGGCTCATTTTAGTTGCATCTGGCCAGAGGACCTTCCCCGTGTCTTGGCGAGTTTCCTGTGTGCCGTTTGCCAAACACAAAACATGTTTTCTTATTATTTTCTCCAAGCAATGGCTTTATTCTGTCCACTCCTCCACTCAGCCCAGTTCTGTGGAGTGTATGGTTCAGAGTGGTCCTGGGACAGATACAACAGTCTCTGCTGTGGAGCTCTGCAGATCTTTCAGGGTCACCTTTGGTCTTATTGTTGCCTCTCTGATGAATGCACTCCTTGCCCGGTTTGTGAGTTTTATCTGGTCCTCTCTGGGCAGATTTGGTGTGGTTCCTTTTCTTTTACATGTTGTAATGATGAATTAAATTGTGTTTTGTGGCATTATGACAGTTGAATTGCAGACAGATGGACTTTATCACATTTTTCTGTGACCTTTGAGGGTAAATAACACCAGATTTTATTTATTTTTATGATTTTATTGACTGACATAAACCTCCCAGTGATCCATTTATTCCAGTTTATAAGGCAGCAATGAAGGAAAAATGCTAAGGGGGATGAAAACTTTTGCAAGACCCTGTTTGTCCTGTTGTACTACTACTTCCACAAGACACTACTGACTGTATATCCTGTTGTCACTATTATTCTATATCATAAAGTGAGTGAATTGTGACCACATTGCCTGTTCTTGTGCAGGTCTGGGTTACCACAAAGACCTCCAGACCAGAGCCACGTTTATGGAGGTCCTGACCAAGATCCTGCAGCAGGGCACAGAGTTCGACACGTTGGCCGAGACGGTGCTGGCGGATCGTTTCGAGCGGCTGGTGGAGCTGGTGACCATGATGGGAGACCAGGGAGAGCTGCCCATAGCCATGGCTCTGGCCAACGTCGTCCCTGGGTCACAATGGGTCAGTGCAGGACATCCTTCGAATTTTGTTTCATGTGCTGTACTGAATTATTCATTTTCTGTTTCTCTGCAGGATGAGTTGGCGCGTGTTTTGGTGACGTTGTTCGACTCTCGACACCTGCTCTATCAGCTCCTCTGGAACATGTTCTCCAAAGAGGTGGAGCTCGCTGACTCGATGCAGACGCTGTTCAGAGGAAACAGTCTGGCCAGCAAGATCATGACCTTCTGCTTCAAGGTACACAACGCTCAAACTAGACTTTATAGAACCTTGGCAATCCAGCAGGAAAACTATTTTATTTATTTAAAATGGATTTGATTTGTACACTGCCTGGCCAAAAAAAAAGTCACACACTAATATTTTGTTGGACCGCCTTTAGCTTTGATTCGCTGTGGCATCATTTTGAAAAGCTTCTGCAATGTCACAACATTTATTTCCGTCCAGCGTTGCATTAATTTTTTGCCAAGATCTTGTATTGATGGTGAGCGAGTTGGACCACTGCGCAAAGTCTTCTCCAGCACTTCCCAGATATTCTCAATGGGGTTAAGGTCTGGACTCTTTGATGGCCAGTCCATGTGTGAAAATGATGTCTCATGCTCCCTGAACCTAGCCTGGCCTGCCAGACAAACCCTTTCCTATTCTATATAAAGATGTTAGTCTGGTATCCCTGTGGTAACATTTCGTTTCTGTGGCAGAACATTCACAGGCGGAGTAACCAATCAGAGAAACCAAGAGTGGGACTTAAGCAGAGCACCACTGACCCAAACACACATGGACCATAATACGCCGTATTTGTACTTATTTTTCCTTATAACGGGGACAGCAGCAGAAGCCAGTTGTACAAAGTCTTGTGGAAAAAGTCATAAGTTTCATGCATTCGTTATGTTAGATGTCAACGCAACTTTACTGTTGTTAAAATGGAAACAAGAAGAAGAACAGAGAACTTCAGCAGAACCACAAGTGATGAAAGAAAAGCACTAAATGTTATCAGGTCAAAGAAGTTAAGTTAGCTTCCGCTTTTGTGAGATGCGCTGCAGATAAACGGCTGTGATAGGCCAGTTCTGAATCGAACCAGAGGAACCAGACTTTCCTGCTTGTGAAAAGCAAATAGGAGAGTCTGGCTCGCCCGGCTTCCACTCTTTCACAATTTAAACCTGATGAACCCTGGCATTGTCATCTTGGATCATGCCCGCGCCATCAGGAAAGAAAAAATCCATTGATGAAATATCCTGTTGACTGCATCATTTAGGGTTAAATAACTTGTTGGCAGCTGACACTTAATCACCCTACCTACCTATTTGCTTAGTTAAAGGTGACTTTTTTTTTGGGGGGGGGGCCATGCAGTGTATAACGCCTTTCTGAGCTACTGCAACCAAGTATGTGACAAGTAAAAAGTTTCTGTATGCCCTAAACAATAATCTTATCCAGAACAATAAAGCCTAAATTAAATCTGATGCCTTGTATATTTTCCTCAAATACATGATAAAGTTGCATATTTTTCCAAACGTGATACACGCATGAGAACTGCTTCATGTTGTGTTCGAAGGTCTACGGAGCGGCGTATCTGCAGAAACTCCTGGAGCCACTTTTACGAGGCGTGATCACGACACCCGAACACATCAGCTTTGAGGTCGACCCAACCAGGTGAGTGTAAAGAAACTATTTTTATGTACTTGAATCATTTGTATGTATATTTTAGCGGCTTTTCTATTGATTAAAAAGTGAGTAGGCCAAAAGTAGCCGTCTAATTACAAATGGATGTAGATGTTATCTGTTCTTGTCCAGTGGGTGGTGCTATGACACAGCCTTACTGCCGTGGACTAAAGCAGGGATTCTCAAACTTTTCAGGCCAAGTACCAGTTCAGAAAGAGTTTTGCTTTCCAAGTACCAGCTTCAAAGGACTAAAAGAATAAAACTGGCACTAAATCAGGACAACGCCCGGACATAACAGGACTAAACCTCAGGAAATCTAACTTTAAACCAAGACATAACAGAATTAAACCAGGTCTAATCTAAACCAGGTAAAGACTCCTGACTATCACCAGAAGAAGCCTGTGTACCACCAGTGGGACCTGTACCATAGTTTGAGAACCACTGGACTTGTAGGATTATTGCTTTGATAGTGATTTTGGTAAACTGGAGGATATGGCTAAAACATAAATTCATTTTCAGGCAATCTGAACTCAAAAATAAAGGGTAGTTTTTCAGTATTTATTATTCCTTCATGGGTCGCAGCGTCATCGTGTGTACCCCCAAGACATTTAGTCCTGGTTTAGACCCAACTTAGTCCTGGTTTTGTCTATGTTTAGTTCTGGTTTTAGACATGTTTTAGTCCTGCTTTGTTGCTTCTTTAGTCTAAGTTTGGACTGGGCTTGGTCCTGATTTAGTTTTAGTTTTATTCTGGTTTTAAGCATGGTTTAGTTCTCATTTAGTCTTAGGTTAGTTTGACCTGGTTTAGTCCCTGTTTTGTCTTTTAATATTGCATCCCTCGCTATAGTCCTGGGTTAGTTCTTGGTTTATTTTAGTCTTTATCTAAATATTTTCATTAGGGCTGCACAATATATCACAAAATTATCGTTATCGCAATATCAGCAAACACAATATCTGTATCGCAAGAATCTAAATATATCACAAGAGTGCTATGGTCTTCCATCTGACAGAGATTTACACTGAAGAATCATTTTCCACCAGAGCCTTAAAAGAACATGTGTTGTGACTAAATAAAAATGTTTAAAAAGTCCAGTTTTAGTGGTAATTGAATTAATTTAGTCACAATTTAGCCTTGTTTTATTCCTGATTTAGTCTGTGTTAAGTTGAGATTTTGATGCTGTTTTGACTTGTAAATACAGGGCTTTACAGTTTTGTTTTAAGTGAATTTGAATACTTGATATTATATAATATTTGAATCTGAATACCAGAACTAAACTAGGTCTGAACTAGGACTAAACTAAGTCTAGATCTGTTTTACGTGAATTTATCCATTTCAGAAAAGTAGGCCCTATTTTAAAATATTGCAATAATACCGTTATCGCAATATTCAACATAATTATTGAATATCGCATGTTATACCCATATTGTGCAGCCCTAATATTAATATACTATAAATGATCTAGGGCTGCAACAACTAATTGGATTAATCGATTAATAATAAATAATAATAAATAATCGTCAACTGGGATATTTAATAGACTCTGACACATGCCATGTTCTGTGAGAGAAGGTTTTTTTTACCTAGACAGAGCAGTAAACAATTAAAAACAATGTACATTTTGTATTTTTTATTAAACGTATTTATGTATTATAGATGATATTTGATGTATATATGCTGTATATCAACATCTTCAAGAAGCATGCTTATAGCTTTGTCTGATTTAATTTTGTAAAAATTAAGTAATTTTTGGTAGCATAATCACCAATTTTTAACAAAAACTATTAAACACTTCAAATTTTTAACCATTTTACTCACGCTTCTCTGTCCGATTATTAATCGACTAATCGAAAAAGTAATTGGCAGATTATTCGATTATCAAAATAATCGTTAGTTGCAGCCCTAAAATGATCATACAACTCCACGTACCCCCTGCAATCTGCTCCCATACCCCTTAGGAGGTCCCTGTACCCCTGGTTGGGAAACACTGGTCCATGTTACAAGATGCTCCCACAAATCTAAATTACAGTTTAAATGATGGATAATGATTGAGTGAATGAATGTTTTTTCCTCTCTTCAGACTGGACCAAGGCGAGAACCTGGAGGAGAACCAGAGGAACCTGCTGCAGATCACAGAGCGCTTCTTCCAGGCCATCATCGGGTCGTCCAGCGAGTTCCCGCCTCAGCTCCGCAGCGTCTGCCACTGTCTCTACCAGGTACGGTCTAAGCCCCGCCCCCTCTGACCCCACCGTGACCCCGTCCTGACCTCACTGTGACCCCGCCCCACCGCTCACCCACAGCGATTCTCTGCTCACTGCTCTGTGTCCAAACAGCTCCCTGCACTGTGCACTTTCCACTTCACCACCAGGGCTGCACAGGAGATCACTGTAATGGGCTGAAATGAGCCTAAACCAGGACTAAACCAGGACTAAACCAGGACTAAACCAGGACTAAACCAGGACTAAACCAGAAATAAACCAGAAATAAACCAGGACTAAACCAGAAATAAACCAGGACTAAACCAGAAATAAACCAGAAATAAACCAGGACTAAACCAGGACTAAACCAGAAATAAACCAGGACTAAACCAGGACTAAACCAGGACTAAACCAGGACTAAACCAGAAATAAACCAGAAATAAACCAGAAATAAACCAGGACTAAACCAGGACTAAACCAGGACTAAACCAGGACTAAACCAGGACTAAACCAGGACTAAACCAGGACTAAACCAGAAATAAACCAGAAATAAACCAGGACTAAACCAGGACTAAACCAGGACTAAACCAGGACTAAACCAGGACTAAACCAGAAATAAACCAGGACTAAACCAGGACTAAACCAGGACTAAACCAGGACTAAACCAGGACTAAACCAGGACTAAACCAGAAATAAACCAGGACTAAACCAGGACTAAACCAGAAATAAACCAGGACTAAACCAGGACTAAACCAGGACTAAACCAGGACTAAACCAGGACTAAACCAGGACTAAACCAGGACTAAACCAGAAATAAACCAGGACTAAACCAGGACTAAACCAGGACTAAACCAGGACTAAACCAGGACTAAACCAGAAATAAACCAGAAATAAACCAGGACTAAACCAGAAATAAACCAGGACTAAACCAGGACTAAACCAGGACTAAACCAGAAATAAACCAGGACTAAACCAGGACTAAACCAGGACTAAACCAGGACTAAACCAGGACTAAACCAGGAATAAACCAGGACTAAACCAGAAATAAACCAGGACTATAACAAGATGAAAACAGGATTAAACTAGGACTGTACCAGGACTAAACCAGGAATAAACCAGGTCTAAACCAGGACGAAGCTAGGTCTAAACCAGGACTAAACCAGGTCTAAACCAGGACGAAGCTAGGTCTAAACCAGGACTATACCAGGTCTAAACCAGGCTTACACCAGGTCTAAACCAGGACTACACCATATCTAAATCACGACGATACCAGGACAAAAACAAGACTAAACCAGGACAAAGTTAGGTCTCAACCAGGTCTAAACCAGTTCTTAACCACTACTAAGTTAGGTCTAAACCAGGACTATACCAGGTCTAAACCAGGACTATACCAGGTCTAAGTCTGGACTATACCAGGTCTAAGTCTGGACTATACCAGGTCTAAGTCTGGACTATACCAGGTCTAAGTCTGGACTATACCAGGTCTAAGTCTGGACTATACCAGGTCTAAGTCTGGACTATACCAGGTCTAAGTCTGGACTATACCAGGTCTAAGTCTGGACTAAACCAGGGCTAAGTTAGGTCTAAAGCAGGTTTAAACCAGGTTTAAAACGGGACTAAACCAGGACAAAAACAGGATTAAACCACTACTAAATTCTGATCTAATCCAGGACTAGGCTAGGTCTAAACCAGGTCTAAACCAGGGCTAAGCCTAGCCCCAGCTAAAGCAGGACGAAAACAAAATTAGAACTTGTGAAAAAGACTCCTGAGAACCACCAGTGGCACCTGCACCACAGCTTGAGAACCACTGAACTATATCAATATTCATATCACAGCTGTATCTGTTTATTTGAGTTCAGTCTAACTTTAACTCTGAAAAGCGAACGTCAGGTCTCTGTTTGTTTCTTATTATTTTATCATAATCCAGCCACAATAGGTCACAACAAGCCAGTGTACTTTCTGTGCCGGTCCCAAGCCCAGATAAACTCAGAGGGGTTGTTTTAAGGTTAACTGTATTAGTCATGAATCCACTGCTCTCATCTCATTCACACTAAACGCTGTCTTTTCTGGCATTTTTCCTGAGCGTTTTAGCAGCTTCACGCTTCTCACTAACAGTCTGCTCCAAACACACAATCTGCTGTGTGAATAAACCGTTCTGTTACTACTACTATGAGTTATAATATTAACTGCGATGGTTTGGACATGTACAGAGGAGGGATAGTGGATTTATGGGTACAAGGATGAGGCTGAGTTAGCGCTAACCCTCTCCTCTGCATCCTCTGCTCTCACACCAACGAACTACATCCATAAATCTCCTCTTTGGTGTTGTAGTTAGTTGGTATGAGAGAAGAGGATGCAGAGGAGAGGGATAACTACTTTTATCGTTTAAGACCCTCCATTAAGAAGAAAAAATCATCGGGAAAAGGAGAAACCTCAGGGAGAACAACAGAAAGAAGATCCACTCCCATCAGATGTGTTCAAAATCAACACATAATATTCTCAATACAGTATATACAGCAGGCAAAACATTATGACCACTAACTGGTGAAATTACAGGGTTCCTGCAGGGCATTAAAAAGCATTAAAAGTCATTAAATTGATTTAGCAAAAATTAAGGCCTTAAATGGCATTAACAAGTATTAAATTTGATTCCAACAGGCATTAAAAATGTTTAATAAATTTGAAGTAAAATTGCTGACATTAGTTTTATTTGTGAATATAGATATGTATATATTAGGGCTGCACAATATGAAAAAAACATGCGATATTTGGTAACAAAGTTGAAGATTGGTTAACGATATTATTGTGATATTTGAAAATAGAGCCTACTTTTGGAACATAGTAAGTTAAATTCACTACATTTCACAAAAATGTAAGTTCCTGTGTTTACAAGTCAAAACAGCGACAAAATCAAAACTTAACACAGACTAAACCAGGAATAAAACAAGGCTAAGCTGTGACTAAATTAATTAAATTACCACTAAAACTGGACTTTTTAAACATTTTTATTTAGTCACAACACATGTTCTTTTAAGGCTCTGGTGGAAAATGATTCTTCAGTGTAAATCTCTGTCAGATGGAAGACCACAGCGTTAGTGTGATATATTTAGATTCTTGCGATACTGATATTGCGTTTGCTGATATTGCGATAACGATAATTTTGTGATATATTGTGCAGCCCTAGTATATATAAATAATAATTACAAATTTTGTAGCCTACACATTAGCCAAACATCAGATGTTTGACTTTCAACATTATTGGTGCTTTATGAAGTGCATTTTACAATACTTGCAAATCAATTTAGACAATTTAAACTGCTGCAATTGTACGTTTCTGGTATTAAAAATGTTAAAAATTCCATTAAAAACTTAGACTTGCTGATACCTGAAGGAACCCTGAGTCAGTAACACAGACATGGCACTTGTTTGTGGGTGGGATATATCAGGCAGCAAGTGAACATTTTGTCCTCAAAGTGTTAGAAGCAGGAAAAATGGTAAGTAAAAGGATTTGAGCAAGGGCCAAATAATGATGGCTCCAGACGACTGGGTCAGAGCGACTCCAGAGCTGCAGCTCTTGTGGGGTGTTCTTGGTCTGCAGTGGTGTACGTGTGGGGAGTGAAGGCTGAACCTGTGTGGTCCCCTCCATCAGACGAGCTCCTGTCGCTCAAACTGCTTTACAAGTTACCGCTGTTTCTGATAGAAAGTTTTTTTGTGTATGGGGCTGTATTAGGCAGGTGATCATAATGTTATGCCTGATTGGTGTATACGCAACAAGACCAACTCAGCCATTTCACTTTGCCAATGCTAAACGCTAAAGCTAAATGCTAAAGCTACATGCTAACCACACAGCGTTGCATGGACTTCCTCGCTCTGGAGCAGTGAGCCATGTCGATCTAACTTCACGCATTTCATAGATTTTCTTTTTTGTGACCCCTCTGCCGGTCGTCCTCTGCAGTGCTACAGGCCTGAGCTGCTGCCTCTCCGTCCGTCTGTCTGTCTGTGTGTGTTGTTGTTGTGTGAGTAGCTGGTGCTGTGACCATTGTGCTCATCTCTGTTCTGTAGGCTACTTGCCACTCTCTACTGAATAAAGCTACCGTAAAAGAAAAAAAGGAAAACAAAAAAGCAGTAAGTTTTTGGAGACCTTACAGACACTTTACCCTGATACAGACAACTTTTATTTACTCATTCTCATTTATTTTTGATTTGATTGGCGTTGATTTGGTGTCTTCTGAAAATGGTTTGTTCTTCTCCTTTTTTATTATTTTCCATATTGTCTACAACCTTATTATTTTTAAATCATTGTACTAATATCGGCGTCATTATTAACATTTCCCGGGAACAGTGGCTCTGTCTCTTCCTCTGTCTGTTTGCACTCCAGGAGACATTTTCTCAGAACATCTCAATAAGCTTTAAAAATAAAATACTCCAACGCTCTACACCTGTTTTAAATTTGCCCTTGTATGTTATATTATACTCAAAATATTGGCCAAGTGCTGCCCTCTGCTGGTGTCTCCTTGGATGTGAATGTTGGGACCCACTTTTTACATTTTTTACAAATCTGTCCACAGCTTAACCTTAATCTCATCATAACCCAATCAGTAAACTATAAATCAAATTATCAAGTATTTTCCACATTTCTCTTCACTCCACAACCCGCTAAGAACCTGCCTGCGATCCACTTTTGGGCCCCAACCCACCAGTTGAGAAGTATAATAGGGACTGGCTGATAGAATTTGTCAACAAGGGCAACTCTTAGCCTCTTAACCGGTTGCTAAATTATGGTGAAGGTCTTCAGACCCGCAGGTGATCAACAATTAAAAGGTTTAAAAACAAGGCATCTGGACAAAGTTTGTTCTTTATAAGAAGTTTTGTTCCTCATCCAAAGGACTTTGTCAGTTCAGAGGTAACTGCAACCATCGCCATTTTAAGGAAAAGTGGTTGCTTCTTCTGTTAAGATGACTGAAAGATTTTGGATACAAGTGGCCAAAAGAAGTTGAGTTTCCTCCCCAGAGGCTGGGCGCCCCCTTAAGCTGGGTACACACTACACGATATTTTTGCCTGATTTTATAACAATTCAGTTGCGCTGAGTCTGTACCAGTCAACACTAGTTGCAGGGAATCGTAATCACCAGTCGGCCCTGAAATCCGTTAGTGTGTGATGTTCAAAGACTTGAATCAGCACAAAAACCTGGCCTGACGTCAGTCTCAAGCAATCAAACATGTTTGAATTTTAAAGCCAACTCTGGACGCACTCCTGTAGTGTGGGCTGTTTACAGATGCAACTA
Source organism: Bostrychus sinensis (assembly GCA_020698575.1). Classification (NCBI taxonomy): domain Eukaryota; kingdom Metazoa; phylum Chordata; class Actinopteri; order Gobiiformes; family Eleotridae; genus Bostrychus; species Bostrychus sinensis. The sequence goes on along the minus strand of CM036245.1, from coordinate 9,287,472 downwards.
CAAACACATGGTGTCCAGCGGCCAATGAAAAACAGCTGATGGGACACAGGAAATAGCATCAGGACGCAGACGAAGAAACAGGAAGCAGCAGGAAAATATAAATGGAAATTTGAAGAAGAAAACATAAACAACCATGGCAAACACTGAAGAAAGTTGAGCGCTACCCAAGTGAAACTGGATACATAGACGTTTTTTCTTTTTCCTTTTTTTCCAAACAGAGAGCTGCACACAACAACAACAGCGACCCAGGTAGCTCCATGTTTGTTTACCTTTTAGTTCTCGTAAGTTCCCTGCGAGAGTTTGTTGCGTTTGGTTGGCGAAAGTTGCAGATCTTGTAGTGTGTGAGGCGCAGTCTTTCAGTCGTCAGAACTAAATCTGCTGAAACCAGTCGTTAGTGTGAGCTCCTAGTCTTTACAGAATCTGTAACAACTCAGAAAATCAGGTAGTGTGTCCCCAGCTTTAGAAATATGGTGAGGAGCTCGGAGTAGAGCCGCTGTTCCTCCACATCGAGAGGAGCCAGCTGAGGAGGCTCGGGTATCTGTTCTGGATGCCTCCTGGATGAGGAAGGTGTTCTGGGCATGTCCCACTGGGAGGAGGCCCCGGGGAAGACCAAGGACACGCTGGAGGGATTCCCATGGAGGAGCTGAAGGAAGTGGCTGTGGAGAGGAAAGTCTGGGCGTCCCTCCTTAGACTGTTGCCCCGCCGCCCCGAATAAGTGGAAGAAAATAGATGGGTGGATGGATGAGGTCACTTCTTTGAGAATAGATTTTTTTTTCAGAGAGAAAAGCTTTTTAAGTTAAAATGGAAAAAGCCTCTCTAAGGTGAGCAGGTTTGAGAGTTAGCCTTCCTCCAGTCTGCAATTCCAAGGCACAAACTCCAAATTTCAGTCTAACATTGAGCATCAACTTCACAGAGGGCAGGTTATTCTAACATCTCACAGTTGGGGAACGACTCTCCTTCTGACTCCAGGCCATTCAGCTGCTCGTGTCCCTGAGTCCCATCTGATTTAACCACAGCCTCTGAGACGGATATAAGCTCTACTCAATGAAACATCTACGCTTTGTCCAGAGGCCTTTTTTCTTAATCTATGGTTTAACTTAACAGTTTAATGCCTATAAGTACACTGTAAAAAATATCTGTAGATTTCATGGTAAGAATCTGTAAAATCTCAACAGTAAAAGACCGTAATTGATATATTGGTAAAATACTGTTTTGGTTGCGGTAATTAACTGTAATATTAAAAATAAGGCAAAATTGTATTTTTTAGTTTTATTTTTTTAATGTATACAGTATAGCACTGTTAAAATAATTGAGTCCAGTGTTTATTACAGTTTAACACATTTTTAAAAGATAACTTTAAATTTTACAGTAAATGTTGAATAAAATCTAAACTGTAAAATATACAGTTAATCAATTTTTTGAAAGATTAATAACTTAATTTTACAGTAAATAATAAAAACTCAAGTCAAAAACTGTAAAAACAACATTTGTGATAATATTATACTGTAAAATGAAATAAAGGCCTCTTGTAGTCTTTACGGTAGAATTCTGGCAACCACAGCTGCCAGTTTTTTACCGTAAAATTTACAGATTTTTTTTTACAGTGTATTGTAAATGGACTCACTTCCTAACCTTTTAAGCAACTAAACATGGACATATGCTATTACAGGGAGTCATTTTGAAACTAATTTATTTTCTACAGTAAATATTTTTCAGCTCACTCCCAGTGTGGAGAAGCAGACAGGAGCAGCACCACAAAGACTCTTTTTGATGTTATAAAAGTCTTGATAATTGTTGTAAAAGTGTGTTTTCAGTGAGTCCATAGAAGCCGTAACGCAAAGCCTGTGTCATTGCTCCTGTCTCTTTCTCCAAACTTGGATTTTGCAGTTTAGGGAACAAGTTACTAAACATCTCATAGACTTTTACCTTTTACTAAATACTGGATTATTGCTTCAAACCCTTCTTCATGTTTCTTTAGCAGTAAAAAAAAAACACGTACTAGTTATTTTCAAATTTTGCGCTGTTTGCTTTCAGTCTTTCTGCTTGTTTTATTTTACACCTTTTATGTGCATTATCTTCATTTCACTTTTCTCACAAGCAGCAGCTGCAGCTCGTCTCACAGAGGAGCTTTGACCAGAATAGAAAACGCTAATCTTGCAGCTAAAGCAACAAATCACTGTCTCTTAAACATAGTTACACGCAGAATTTACTCTTTTACTCTGACCAAGGAGCTTCTGGAGGAAGGCAAAAGGGAAACAGCTATCAACTGTGTGTTTTTCCTCAAAGTGCACACCTAAAGCAACAATGTACTGTCTTTAAAATAGCGTTATAATGAACAATTTCATAAGCTGGTCAAGTCAAGCAGTTTCTTTTAAATGTCTGTGATCAAAAACAACCTAAAAAACTAGTTAGCAAGTGGCCAAAAATGTGTCGGGAATGAGCGACTATTGCACCTGGACTAAGTTACTTTTGCCTTTTAACAGAGACAGAGGAACCATCCCATCGCTTTGTGCCTACATTTACCACTCATTAGAAATTTGTCAATGATTTTTACATGTCTGTTTATTCAGATTCAGATCAATTTTCTGCATTTACTTTTTACAGCTATTTAGTCATAGGCTACAAAAATGTGGTACAATTTAGGAGTTTCTCACTGCCCTTAAGTCAACGCACAAGCTTGTATTCTGTTCTGCACTCTGTGAGTAGTAATCTGTCCTTCGCACTTCTCCTGATTTCTCTGTGTATTTGACTCTGAAGATAGTCTTAGAAAATGCTCTCCTGTAAAGAGTGGGAACCTGAAGGTGGCTGGACTCAGAGTGTCGTAGTCCTGCATGCACACAGTGTGGTGAACGTCCCGCAGTCTTCCTGAAATCAAACAAACTCGGCTGCAGAGGCTCAGATCAGACATTGGTTTTGTCATTGGGCTTTTCGCAAATCCTTGGTCGTCTCTGAAATGACCTTTTTTTATGTTGAAAAGGTTTTGTTTCTCAAATTTGGATGCATTGGCTCTCAAATCTGTCATGGCCTCCATTGATTTTAAATCAATCTTTGGTGCATGTACCAAAATTCTCTTAAAGCCAGGCTACTGTGATCATTTTCACCTTTGTTCCTGGTCCCATTTTATTAGATATAATGTCATCAGTTGGATCAAAGGTAAGATATAGCAGTAACAATATACTTTATTTCTTATTTTCTCTCAAAAAGTCAAAAAGCTTGGGTTCTTTCCACCATCTTGAGTATAGGTAAAAGGTTATAGGTAAATCTAAATGTCCCATAGTGAATGAATGTGAGAGTGAATGGTTGTCAGTATTTGTGTTGCGTTTAAATGGTTTTTGTTAATGCTGTGTACCCCACCTCAGGCCCAAAGTAGCTGGGACAGGCTCCAGCCCCTGCTGACCAACGGAAAGAAATCTTTTTTCTCAAAATAAACAAAACACAGACCATAATTTAGACAAAGACCCAAAAAATGCCATTCATCATATAGCTATACATTTTAAATAGTGGTTAATGATAAGGTTTTCCCATCAAATTTGACTATTTGAGCGAAAACGTCTGCCATTGTACTCTTTGTGCTAGTCCCAAGCCTGGATAAATGGAGAGTTGCTTCAGGTAGGACATCTGGTGTAAAATTTAAGCCTAAGATTGGAAACTTACCCTTTTAAAAGACTGAGTAATGTGTGTAAACCAATGACAAAGCTCTGCAGCCGTGTGTCTGATTGAGGAGTTTTGGACGTTTCACTGTGAATGCGTCACACACCATTTTTTTTGCTTTTGGGTTGTTTCTGGATTCACCGCTTGGCTCCTCGACTCATTCATGGCTCTTCATCAAGTCTGTTTTTAAGTTTTTTCCATAAGGATCTGTAGTTTTTTTACCATTTTGTTCCCGTCGAAGAAAAAAGCGTTGGGTGTTCTGCTTCTGTCTGATCTCGGGCTGTAACTGGAACAGGGGAGCTCTCGTTACAACCAGATGCACACTTTGGGATTTGATGTCTCTGTCGCATACACAGTATAAATTAATGGACCAATACATTGTAACATCACAAATAAAAACTCCTGTAAAAGCTTTAAGCCTGAGGGAAATGGCTCACTTGAAGAAATTATTAACATGCCAGAAAAAAGTTAAAATCTGTCTTAATTATGTAGTTTGCAGAATAGAGAGAAGCATCAACATTTTAAACAAACCAGAACTAGTCTTATTAAATTCAAATTGAACAAACATTTCTCCCACTCTATGAAGACTAACGCTGCTACTAGCTAATGTTAAAGTAACTTAGCCTACCCTACGTTTTTTGCAGTGGAGCGATTCCTGCTAGATGCAAGTAGATTGGGAAGCTAGCATTAAAGTATTGGTGAATTTTATTTAGATGCCTGCAAGTAACTATTATGCTTTTATTTATCTTAAAAAAAAGCAATCTTAGGCAGCAGAGTGCAGAAGGCGTTTTACTACAAAATGAAAAATGTCTGAGTTATCAGTGGAAACAGAGCTGTACACCGTTTTTTGGGGATAAATGAATGAGAGCAGCTTTTTGATTGGTCAATGCTTCCTGAGGTGGGCGGGGCTTCATGGGAGAGATTTTGAGGCCTCAGAAACTCAGCGCCAGAGAATAGAGGATTACTTTAACAGGCGTTAATGAAACAAAAGACAACTCCAGGTATGTTTTTTAATGAGGCAACAACCTTATAACATGGCAGAAAGCTCAGAGAAGTTGATTTAGCGTAATATAGCAACTTTAAATATTGTTTGACCAGTAATGTAGAGACACACAGAAGCAGATAGATGTTTGAAAACTACAAGAGGACAATAATAAGAGAAATTTAGCATTCAGTGTTTTAAACTGTATAAAAATAGCAGCTAGTTTTTTTTTTGTTTGTTTTTGGAGCCAGCCCTTAACGTCCTCATTAGCCACTGGTCCATTATTTCTACTGTCTATGCCTGTCTCTGTTTTTTTCCATGGCTCATCCTCAGCTCTTGTAACTCTCTCACACCAATACATTTCTATTTCAAACTTCCTTTAATATATTACATGATTTTCCTCTGTCCCTGTGGCCAAACCTGTCTAAATTGTCTTGTCTTTTGTCCTTTGTGTGTGTGTGTGTCTCCCTTTCGTTGTCTTGGGCCGATGTCTTCCCCTGGTTCGTCCTTGTCCACAGGTGGTCAGTCAGCGTTTCCCTCAGAACAGTATCGGAGCCGTGGGCAGCGCCATGTTTCTGAGATTTGTAAATCCGGCCATCGTGTCGCCGTACGAGGCCGGGATTTTGGACAAGAAGCCTCAGCCGCGGATCGAACGGGGCCTGAAACTCATGTCCAAGGTGAGGAACGTGACTACAGAAGCTGAAAATCTATAATCTTTTTTTTTTTTTTGCTACATTGATTTAATAATGTCTCTTTTCCGTCAAGATTCTCCAAAGCATTGCCAACCACGTGCTGTTTACGAAGGAGGAGCACATGAGGCCATTTAATGACTTTGTGAAGAGCAACTTTGATGCAGCCAGAAGGTATTTTCACAGCACAACCATCTGACACCATCTGCTTCTGTAATCCTGACGTCATGCACGTGGAACAGCAGCACAACGTGTGATAGTTTAGAAGTTTATCTCACAGCTCTGCTTCAGTCCAATCCACTTTATTTATATATAACATTTTATAAACAAAGACAGTTTTCCAAAGTGCTGCACATTAGGAGTGCAACAATATGTTTTTGCAACGATACAATACGTATCAATTAGAATTGTTTTAATATGGTTCAAGAATGATATCGGCTAATTTGGAGCGATAAGATTTGATACGATTCAACACCTTCATATTGATAATCGATACATCACCTTTTTGCCAAAAATCATAAAAGTTTACTCTCAAATGTTGCATCGCAGCCGCAGTTGATTATTTCATTAAAAATGACAAAAATGACATCCAAAAAGCCCTATCTGGTTTTATTTTAAAATGCAAATTTCTAATATTGATATTTTCGATATTATTGATTTTTTTACCGTGTATATTGATACACACTCCCTTTAAAACGATACAATTTGATACAAGGTGATGCGTATCGATATAGTTGTATCGTAGGACAGTTACTGTATTGTTTCACCCCTACTGCACATAGGGCATGAAAAAAAACTTCCCTAGTCCCTAATAAAATATTAAAAAACAGTAAAACCAAATAAGAGTAATGCACTAAAATAACTAATAAATAAAAAAATAAATAAAGACATATACAATACTGCCCCTGTTTAGTGATATGAATTTGAGTTATGTTTCCTGTTAGTGGTCCAAGGGTTTTTTGGAGAGACTGAATGAAAAGATGTATTTTTAATGCTAGAAATGCAGAGTCCTTGAAGTCCTTGTCTCGTTTTATACATTTTTTGGAACACTATCATAGTGGAGTAGAAGCAGCAGAAGCAGAAGGATATGTAATGGATACAGAAAACAAAGTACTTTTAGGTACAGTTTTACTAAAATAGTGACTAGGAAGGAAATTTGTTGTTTATGTAAAATGGAGTAGTGCCATGATAAAATGGTTTGTTTGAATGTGTGAATGTTTTATGTTTGTACCACATAATTGTCTAAATGTCTTTATTGTTGTTTTCATGTCTTCATTGTAATTGTTGTTTCTATTAAAAAAAACAAACTGCATCTCTCTTTCTGCAGGTTTTTCTTGGACATAGCGTCTGACTCTCCTCCCAGTGACTCGGTGAACCACAGTCTGTCCTTCATCAGTGACGGGAACGTGCTCGCGCTGCACCGTCTGCTCTGGAACAACCAGGAGAGGATCGGCCAGTACCTGTCCAGCAACAGGTACGGACACGAGAGAAAAAACTGAAATATGCTAAAACTACCATTAGTAATGCAATAACTAAATCAGTATTAAACAGAAACTAAAGAACCTGTTCCAAGGCATTGTCCCTGTCTCACAATGGTAATGCCCAGACCTGGGATCAAACCGGAAATCGTCTGGTTCAAGGAGTATTTTGTAGTTCATATCCTAGTTTAGTTTAATTTAGAGTTTGATCCTGTTGCAAAGTGTACACCACATTTTAGTCCTGCCTTATAGGGACAGTTAACTATTTCACACCTGGTTTAGTCCTGGTTTATACCTTGTTTAAGTCCTGGATTAGTAAAGATTTAGTCCTAGTTTAGTCCTGATTTATCCCTGCTTTAGTTCTGTTAAAGTTAGACCTGGTTTAGCCCTTATTTGCTGATACATTTTTACTTTAATAGAATTGATATTTTACTCCTTGTTTTAGTCCTGATATAGGCCTCTAAAGATGGTACTTGAAAAGCCAAATATTGTCTGAGAAAAGTGTGAAAAGTTTGAGAACCTCTGCTCTAGTTCTTTAGTAAATGCTCTTTCCAATCCTCTAAAACTAATCAAGCGTCTTGTTACTGACCCCTTGTGGCTGGAGTTAGCATCTTTGGCTCTCAAGGCATTCAAGGCTCTGATTTGACAATTATTTTGAAAGTGAAAGTAAACGTGCATAACACAGTGGTTCACGAGCCAATTGTACTCTTTGTGCCAGTTCCAAGCCTGGATAAATGAAGAGGATTACGTCTAGAGAGGGACCCGTTGTAAAACCCTACACTAGATCAGTATATGTATCACTGCACAATTATGGTTTATATAGTTGTATACTTACAGGCCATGTTGTTGTTGTTGTTATTGTCTTCAGGGACCATAAAGCTGTAGGTAGACGGCCCTTTGATAAGATGGCGACGCTGTTGGCCTACCTAGGACCTCCCGAACACAAACCAGTGGCCGACACTCACTGGTCCAGCCTCAATCTGACCAGCTCCAAGTTCGAGGAGTTCATGACCAGGTAATCATCGTCTTATATCTGACATTAATATGAATTATTTTAATGTTTTGTTATTGTGGTTGTCAGTGAGTTAACTCTTGTGTTTGGCCACACAGACACCAGGTCCATGAGAAAGAGGAGTTCAAAGCTCTGAAGACCCTGAACATCTTCTACCAGGCCGGGACGTCCAAAACAGGGAACCCTGTCTTCTACTACGTGGCCCGAAGGTGAGTCACTTGTCTTTTTTACATGATGTGTTTCTTAAACTTTAGAAAATCCACTTTGCGCTTGTGACATTGGCAAAAATATCATATATATATACAAGGATTATTATTTGGCTTGGATTTTTCTGACATTTTTTTTACAGTGTGGCACTACAGGTGTGAGCTTTTGCTTTTTATGTTTCAGAGATCTCTAACTCTTTCCATGTGTGGATTTTATTCCTGTATGAGAACATTTCAAACATATTTTAGCTTTTTAAATTCAGTTCTATTTGTTGAAGTTATGTCTTGTTGGGACTAGTTGAAGTGAAAGTAAAGTGAATGGAAACTACATGGCTTCGTTTTAGGGGCACTTTGTTATTGTTTTTGACCTAAGTGCTCCTATTGTACAGTGTTCTCTAAAGAGCTTATGACCTGAAAATTGGAAAGGCTTTGTGCAACATTCATCCCTTCCCCCTGTTCCTGTCAGGGATCACAGGTGACTGGAGTTTGGATAATGGTCAGTTAGTTGTAGGGCTGACACTTAAAGGGGCTATATTCTGGAAAATCAACTTTTTTGAGCTTTCTACCATGTTATAATGGTGTTCCCTCATCAAAAACATACCTGGAGTTTTTTTGTTTCATTCACGCCCATTGTACAGCTCTGTGTCCACTGATTACTCACAGCATCATACAGAAAGTTTAAGGAAGTACCGGATTTTCTGGACTATAAGTGGCACTAGCCAAAAAATGCATAATGAAGAAGAAAAAAACATATATAAGTCGCATTTTTGGGGGAAATTTATTTTACAAAATCCGACACCAGGAACAGACATTTCATGTTGAAAGGCAAGTTATAGTAATAATAGAATAGAGAACAACAGCTGAATAGGTGTGCGCTATGCTAACGTAACACATTGATGGTTATTCAGCTACATGAAGCATAAACAACGAACTGAATACTGTCTCGTATGTTAACGTAATATATTAACAGTTATTCACATAACTATAGCATAAAGAACATAATATAACAAGTTCACCAAACTCACCATCTCACTCCTAATCACTAAATCCTTTAAATTCTTCATCCTCGGTGTCGCTTCTGAACAACTCCGCCAACTCCGGAGGTAGACGAAGCGCCGCTTCCTCCTCTGCGTGGCTGTCGTCAGACTCAGCATCAGTTCCATTTCCAATTATTCCGCTCTTTCTCAGTTGTCTTTATAGCCTAAGTTGTTAGTGGTAATGTTTACATTTTAAATTGTCAGTGGTACAGGTGCAGCAGATGCTGGTACACAAGCCTAGAGCGCCCTCTAACCAACACCTGAAATATTTTAATATATAAGTCACACCTGAGTATACGTCGCACCCCTAGCCAGGCTATGAAAAAAAGTGTGACTTATAGTCCAATACAGTAAACAGATTTTTTTTCACTGTTTCTGTTCAAAATATGAGAGAGAGCTGCCCTTTGCTGGTCTCCTCACTTTTTTCTGTATGGCACCAATAAAGTAATTATTGGAAACGTTCTCTTTTAGTCACATAGTTTTTCTAGAGGTGACCAAGATTGGTTTAAAAGATAAATAAAATCATAATATAGCCCCTTTAAAGACCCACACTGACAGAGAACCATTCACTCTCACATTCATTCATTTATTCATTATGGGACAATAGATTCACCAGTTCACCTTACAAATGCATGTCTTTGGAAAGTGTGAAATAGAGAAATCGGACTCACAACCTCCTTGCTTTTCTTTCACTGTAGCCCTTTATTGAGAACTGTTCAGATGTACATTTGTTACACTTTGTTTAGCATTGAGACGGCTGTGTCCTTTTCTCCTGTGGAATGTGACAAAGTGCAAATGTGGCGCAAGCATCAGAAGAAGAAGTAGAAGCACTGTAGCATTAGCATTAGCATCACCAGTTTAAACAAGTCTTTAGATATACTGTGTGCAATGGAGTTTGTGTTGTTCAGCCACCGGGAGGATGAGGTGTGACAGTAGGCAGTAATAACAGTCAGTCATAACAGTTTGCTAAAGGAGCTACATATAGATTTGTGTAAACTGATCAGCCATAACATTATGACACCCATTCTTTTTAGCTTGGTTAGAAAATGTTGGTATTAGAAAAAAATGCACCATGCATAGTCTGATATTTTGTAAAACAAGGTCTATGAGATACTTTGTGATGATGTAACTTATTCCCTAGTAGGTCAGGACCCTCCTAATTTGGAGAAGCAGACAGGAGCATTGACACAGACTATAGTCCTAATTATGGGAAAAATCGTTCGTTGAAGCTTTTACATTTTATAGTGAGACCAGAACAAAGATCACGGATAGACCCATCTTAGGACCAAAGACGAACTGCGGCAGATAACAGGCAGTGTTGGATATTTTGGAAGATTCATCGCAGTATGTCAGCACTCGCTGCACCTACGATCTTTGTCAGATGTGTGACTGAACCTACGATTTCTGCCAGACGTGTGACCAATGGAAAAACACCAGAACATCCTCGTAGTAACAACAACAGTGCCTTTCCCTGCTACGAACTTTACAACATTCCCTCTTTTGTCTTTTGATTTATTTACTTTTCCATGCACATCCATGACATAAACACCTGTAGAGCAAGAGCATCTGGATCACCGGCGCTACGATGACGTAAACACACTGCGTTCAGAGCCTGAAATTTGCTCCAATTGTCTTTGTTCGTAGCCATGATTTAACATTTGAACCCTTGCACAGTGTGAACAAGTGCTAGTTTACAATTTTATGCTTTCTACGTTGCGCAACGTGGCTTCCAAAAATCCTGTAGGACTAAAAAAGAATCACACTGTGTATACCCAACCTAAGAATGCTTCTGCTGCTTCAGAAGCTCCTCTCAGTGCGAGTGTGTGTTACATTGAAGGGATTTACAGTCATTTATTTGGACATATGACTGCTTTTTATTCTGATCCTCATTTGTACAACCCCAGAACTTAGCTCTTCTCAGTACAAGCTCCTTAATGCGTCCATCTGAACCTTAATTAGCACCATTTCTTAATAAACTCTTCAGCGTCCTTTGTCATAATATTATGGCTGATCTGCATACTTTTATTGTCTGGTAGTGTATTTTAGCATCAATTTAAACAGTAGACTGTGGTGAGTACAAGTAAAACAATAACACTTTGAATCTCGAGTCCATTCCCGCTATTTCGTGAATTGCGTATTTTCTTGATCGCCATTTTTGGCCGTACCGTTGTGCTTGTCTGCGTTGATAAACTCGCCGATTCAAAAACCTCCGCAGAGTCATTCATTTTGTCTTGAAATATCCCAGTTTCAAACACGGCTGACTTAGCTCTGTAGCCCGACGTCGCTAATGCAGTCCTTTCGCTAACCCTGCTCTCGACCCAAAATGGCGGCTCGGTGAACAGCGCCGAGTGCCATTCGCCGCTTGAAGTTGCCAGATGGGAACGTCCACAAATCGGCTTCGTGTAACAGGGGCATCCGAAGATAGTCGCGCGCGTTTGTTCTGCCCATTTTAAGAGTTTTGTCATGTTTTCCTCATCTTCGCACGCCCAAGGGTTGTCCCCCAAAGTCATGAGCTCCAAGGCGGACAACTTGTCAAACACTCCTTCGTTTAGCCACGAAAACCGGTTGTTGTGCAAGTAAAAACGCGTCAATCTCGGCAGTCTGTCCAGTGAACCAGGAAGGATTTGAACAAGAAAGTTGTGGGACAGGTCGGCGGTCTCCAACTTGTGCGGCATGTTGGTGGGGACGGTCCAAAAGCGGTTGAAGCTGAGGTTTAGGGTTTGGAGATTTGGGAGAGTGTTGTTGATGAAGACGATCCGTTCCAGTTCGTTGGCGGAGAGGTCTAAGACTCTGAGGTTCCAGTGGTAAGCCGTGTCGTTCTTGTCCAGGGTGCGGAGGTGGTTGCCGGCGGCCCGCATGTCCCACAGCGAGCGGGGCAGAGCCGGGGGTAAGCTGTCCAGGCGGTTGTAGGACAGGTCCAGAGTTCGGAGGTGGGCATAGTGGCTCAGCTGGCTGTCCAGAGACTGTAAACTGAGGACAAAATAAGGAAATAGAAAATATTTGACTTTGGAAAAATGCAATCCTAAGGAAGACCTAAATAGGCACCTTACTAGGACTAAACCAGGTCTTAACCTGGACTAAGCCAGGTCCAAACCAGGTCTAAAACAGAACTAAACCAGTTCCAAATCAGGTCCAAATCGGGTACAAACCATATCTAAACTACGCAGAAACTAGGACTAAACCAGTTGTAAACCAGTTGTAAACCAGGTCCAAACCACATCTAAACCAGGACTAAACCAAGTCTAAACCTGGAGTAAGCCAGGACTAAACCAAGTCCAAACCAGGTCTAAACTAGGACTAAAATTTGTCCAAATCAGGTCCGAACAAGACTTGGGTGAAACTTGGACTAAACCATTTTGAAACCAGGTCTAAACCAGAGCCGAACTCTTGGTGCAGGTCCGTTCATCACCTGTTGAAGGAGAGGTTGAGGAAGCGGATGTTGTGCTGCAGACCGGGGGGCAGTTTGGTGAGACCTCTGGAGGAGCAGTCCACCACTCGGTGTCCCCGGCTGCAGTGGCACACGGCGGGGCAGATGGACAGGACTGAGGCCCCCAAGAGCCCCCAGAGAACCAGGAGGAGCAGGCACGGGGCTAGGGCAGGGCAGGAGGGCAACGGCAGCGCTCTACAGAGGCACAAAAGAGAAAAAAATGTACGATGTGTCCCTAGTGAATTCACTTTAGGCTGTGTCCACATCGCTTTTACTATAGACCTTCTTGGTGCTTGTAAACAACATTTCTATGTTCAAACTAGCATTAGCCACAAAACTGCTAATGGTGCATCAATGATATTGTTTAGGCAAATCAACCAACTAACTACATGTGTGTAATGTCAGTGTCTAGGTAGAGGACATTAGCAACTAACTTTATAATTAGCATTTTTATTTTCAGGAGGAAGCAGTTAGTGCTACATGCTAAAGGCTACATGCTAAAAGTCATTGAGTAGTTACAGAATCACAGTAGACCTCAGTAGTTTGTCAAGGTATGCTGGTTTATCCATTGAAAACCACAAATCCTACTTATGTTAGGTGAGGTTACGTGGGTTTCTCATTAACCAAGAGGGTTGGCGGATCGATTCCCGCACTGACCCAGTGAGTGCATACTGTTGTTGTTTCCCTAGGCAAGACACTTCATCCAGGCCTGGTGAGGTTTGCTGGGGCCCAGGGCAAGGAGGCTTCACATGGGTCCATTATAATTGAAAATATAATAAGAGGGACCATTTCTGGGCTGCTCTGACCCTGAGGCATGGCACAACAGACCCCTTTGCGACAGGAAGGTCATCCAATGTAACGACTTGCCAAATCACTGTGCATTTGAAAGGGAGCAGCTGAAGAAAAAAGGTCAATCTGTACAACAACACATGTTACTGCCATTGCTGTAAACTTTCTTATTATTGGCTGTATTTATAGATCTATTGGAAACTCGCTTCATGAATGAAATCCCTGAGAGACCCGTCCTGGAAACGGTTCAGGCCAATTATTCCCAAATCGACTCTTCTCCTAAATCAGAGCTGTCCGTCAAACACCCATCTCACTGTCGGGGGCTCGCCAAAGGGGGACACGCTGCAGCTTAAAACTTAAACTGACTTAACTAGGACTAAACCAGGTCCAAACTAAGATTAAACTATAACAAAACTAGGACTATACCAGTTCTAAACAAGGTCCAGCACCTGTTCTAAACTAGGTCCGAACAATGTCTAAACTATGACGAAACTAGGACTAAACCAGGTCCAAACCAGGGTCAAACTATGACGAAACTAGGACTAAACCAGGTCTAAGCAAGGTTCAGACCAGGTCTTAACCAGTTCCAAACCAGATCTAAACTAGGATTAAACTATGACAAAACTACGACTAAACCAGGTCCAAACTAAGATTAAACTGTGACAAAACTAGGACTAAACCAGGTCTAAGCAAGGACCAGACCAGGTCTAAACCAGGTCCAAACAACCAAACTAGGACTAAACTATGACTAAACCAGGTCCAAACCAGGCTGGAGAGGCTGTAGGCGCAGAATGGCAGCCACATCTCCGTCAGTCTGCCCCAGAACAGCTGTGGTTACAGAAGTAGCTCACCACCACTGCGTGTCTGAGTTGTTACTGAATAATGGACTAATGGAAAGTGCTTTAAGAAGCTTGAGGAGCTTAGAAAGCACAAAAATAGATCAAATCCATATTAAATGTCCTATAAGTGCACTTTTAGAAGTGCTTATGTTACTTGTGGCAGAGTGGTTAGCAGTCCTGCCACACAGCAAGGTCAGAAGTGCTGTGTGAAATTCCTCCCACCGGCGAACTTAATGACTTTCTGGCAGTGCATCTCTTAAGTGTGAGCCCTGCAACTAACTGGCCACTGTCCAGGATGTACCCCGCCTCAGGCTCAAAGAGGCAGGGATAGGCTGCAGCCACCTTCCCTAACACCCTAGCAATAATTATTTACGCCATTACAACCAACTTTCAGCCTCTCATATTATTGTCCATATGCCTCATTATTTGCACCATTCTAGACGTACTGTGGGCACTGTTAGCATCTTTTCTCATAGCAATCCCCTGTTAACTAAAAAATATCTCACAAAAAGCTGTCCTGAAACACCTTGCGAATGCTTCTACGGTGCTTGTTATTTTAAAAGCCCCCTGTTCCATGTTTTGAAGCTTTGCCAATGGTTTTCTAATGGCCTTCTATTGCTGCAGTGAAGCTTCGTTCATGTTAGCTGCAGATGTGCTGGTTAAAACGTGGGTCAAAGCTGCCAGTGTAGTGTTAAAAAAGTCTGTATACACTTAATTTTGGTTAATCTGTCAAAATAAGAAAACACATGGTGGTCTAATGCAGCTATAAATCATAATGTGTTGGTATCAGTGGATTTATTGAAGAATAAAGTCTCTACCAACATTGTTTCCAACTCAAAATGGCATAACGTTCTGCTATTTTAGGTCACTTTCTTAAATCTGTGCCTTGAAATCACTCACCTCATCGTTTCTCAGCCTTGCTTTGTCATCCCTGCTTGCCCGGTTTTGCTCTATTGCGTCCCCAGCGTCGGATTAAGCCGCCGTTTGTATTTTAGTAAGTATTTTGTGTAATTCTGATGTAATTGCGTCCCGTTGGCTCCGGCTCTGCATTGTCCCGTTGCAGCTGCCTCCGCTGGGTTTGGAGAGGGGATAAAGAGAGGAGAGAGAGAGAGAGAGAAAAATGCAGCAGAAGTGCAGCGCCTCTCTGCTGATCAGGCAATCTGTGTGTGTCTCTGGGTTTCATACAGAGTGAGGACCACCGCCAGGTTTATTAGGGGCATTATGGGCTATGCTAAACTTTGTCTTATCTGTTGGTGGGGGGTATAATAAGTATATTATGATATATGAAAAAATACTGTCATTTCTAAATAACATTGGAGTTTATCGTGTATATAAATCTTGAGTCTATGAGGGTAGTTTCCTAATACTACTCCCATGTTGGTTATATTATTGACATTAGATTAGATTAGCAAGATTTAAGGTCCCCTATTCTGCTAAATTGACTTTTTTGAACTTTTATCCATGTTATGTTTCCACATCAAAAACAGACCTGGAGTAGTATTTTGCTTCATTCACGCTTGTTTGAGTAATCCTGTATGCTGAGGCCTTCCCCTTCCCAAGAGCTGAAAACGCTCGGTCTCACAGCTCTAAGTAGAAACATGAAACCAGGAAGTGCTCCTGCGCGTTTCCAAATCCCATACACCGTCACCGGATTCATTCTGATCATTTCAGCCTTAAACCGCTGTCACAAACAAGCATTTATCTATCTGTTAGCGTAATGTTGCTAATAGCCGTGCTGATTAGACATTTTATGCTCTGTCTATTCCCCAGTGTTGCCAGCAGGGGGCGACAGACACCTAATTCAAGTGTTCTCTGCAAAGTCAAAGTGATAGCTCCCCAAAAGAAGATGTTTTCCATACATGTTGTCACAAAGCCTGGCTCGTAGAGGGAACGCAATAAGGAAGGGAGACCGCCCAGAGATCAAAGGTTTTGCTTACATTTATTAAATAAAAGAAACAAGAAGAAACAAAAGAAGATCAGCTGGCCGCATGAGCGTGTGGAGCAGAGAGAGCGGAGCTGCTCTTTCTAAAGCTCTCCTCCAGGTGTGGACCGATTGAGCTCCACCCCTGCTTCCTAGAAGAGGAACAAAAAAGGAGAAGGCCAGACCAGGTTTATTTCAAGTTATAAAAAGATGAGATACTAATGCAAAGGTGTACAAAACTATTTCAAAAAGCCTGAAAAAGCATTAGATGGACCCTTTAATGTCATTTATTCTGTTTATTAACATTAAACATCTAATTTGACCTCTACCAGAAGGTGGCAGCACCAAACCAAAACAGCACCTCATCAGCCCTTTACAGACTTAAACTATAGGCTGAACCCTCTCCTTCTTGTTTTTATCAGAAATGCTAATACATGACATGAAAAATACATTATGGCTCACCTTAAACTTTTAGCTCAGAGTTTAAAGTTTAAAGCAGTTATTTCTGCTTTGCTGAACACCTAAGGTTAAGATAAGGTTGACTTTTTTTTTGTCCCCGTAGGGAAGTTTGTCCTCTGCATTTGACTCATCCTTGAATGCTTCTGAGGTTAAACCTGTCAGGGGGACTCTAACAAATGCTTTGGCAATGTTCTGCTTTTCTCTTCCTCTATTTTGTCATTGTCTTTTTTTATGCTCTTTCCGTGTGTTTGGTAAGCAACATAGACATAGACTTTCTCTGTTAGTGACCTCTTACTCTGTAGATCAGTGGTGTATTGGTGTAGGTGAAATGAATAAGAGCTGGATAATTGTCTATAGATGTCTTGATGTGTCTTGATTTGATGTCTTGATGTTTTCATGGCCCTCTTAGGGGATTAAATTAGGACTTTACATAATGTTGTAAACGGAGTGTCCCTTGTCTAACCAGAAGCATGTGTAGTTTTGCATCTCAAGTGAAAAATTAGGTGTAAATATAGAGATAGGAAGTTGCAGCTGGCCAGTTGTGATCAGAGAAATAAGAAAAACTTGCCAAGATGTGATATCTGAGCTGTCTGTGTTACTTCAAGCTCATCACCTCCCTGATAAACCAAGAAACATGGGGAGAGGTTTCACACTTTTCGAACCAAAAACTCATGAAGAAGCAGAATACTAACGCAGCTTGACACGTGTTTATGACTCAGCTCCTGTGCTTCCCCTTTTACGCCGAGTCAGAATGCAACTTCTGGTTGTATTATACTAAAACATTTTCTCGTTTAAGGCAGTGGTAAAAAGGCCTTGACAATTTATAGGCTTTAGATCCTGGGGAGGTTTTTACACAGCAGTAAAGAAAAATCCATTTTGTGTTTAGGTTGAATGGGGAACAATAACTCAGCTGAGTAAAGCAGGCTCCCAGTGATCGAGTGCAATGTCCTAAAATGCGCTTTGTTTTGGCTTTAAAACATTTTGTCTGTTCTTTTGTGTGTTGTTTGTCATTCATTAGAGCTGCAGGGGTGTATTTTAAAGGTGACAAAAGAGAAAGTCCTGTATGCATTAGGGTTGACTTTAGGGATCCAGACTTTGTTCATTTTATTTAATTGATGAGTTGGTAATCTTAACAAACGATTATCAATTAACAATTAACCACTGGCTTGACATCAAAGTCATGAACCATAATAAAAAAGTGACATTTTTTTAAAACTAAAGACAAGTTATAGGCTTGTATATTTTAGAAAACAGTTGTTGTTGTTTTTTGTTTAACTTGCCCTATCTCTCCAGTGGTACTATACCTTTACTCTACTGCAGTGGTTCCCAAAGTGGGGTCCGCGAAGGTATTACAGGGGGGCCCCAAGAGGCTGTCTATATTTCAATTTGAATTTGAATTTTTTTATTTTTTTTATTATTATTTATTTATTATTATTATTATTTCAGACACATGGTTTTGGTTCATAAAAACAAATAAAACATACAAAAATATAAAAAGTCAATGAAAATATTAAGTACCTAAAAACATTGAAAATTAATTACAGTTGTATACTTGTTTTAAAATATTACTTTAAAACAACTTTTAGTCAATAATCAGTGTTGTTGTAATGTTTATGGAGAAAAACATGGCAGAGGCTTTTGAATAGAGGGAAGTTTTATCGTTGGGGGTCCGCAAGGGATTTTTGGAAATTTAAGGGGGCCACGACAGTCCTGACTTTGGGAATGGCTGCTCTACTGTATAGCAGAATGATTAATTGTTAGTATTTCTTTCAATTGATTATGGCCATAATGCTAATTAATCACAAACACCCCTAGTTGATTTATAGATGATACTTAAAACTAATTTTAGCACCACTAAAGCTGTCTATCTCTGGATTCAAACTCACTTTTTTGGTCTTGGGACTCAAAGCAACACCTGTTTTTTTTGCCTACATTGTAGTTCTTTTTAAGAGAGGTGGCAGAGACTTGTTTGTGTGCATTAATTATAAGCAAAATTAATGTTGTGGGTTCAATTCTTGGTCCAAACTCTCAGGGTGGAGTCTGCATGTCCAGTATTACTGTGGGTTCTCTTTGTTGTAGTCGGGCTTCCTCCCTCCGTCCAAAGACAGGCATGTGTCAGGTGAACGGGTGACTTTAAAGTTGCCTCTAGTGAATGAATGAGAGGGTGAATGCTTGTCAGTCACAGGGATGACACAGAGACACACAGACTAACTGTCCGCCTTACACTGCAAAAAATCAAGCATCTAGCATTAGTTAAAATGACTTGAATTCAGATTATTAACCTTGATTTGAGTAATGTTTTATTAAATTAGATTTATTTACTAATATGTCTAGATGATTTGATTTGTTTCAAATTATTTCTGTTAATTTTAAGCCATTTTTACATATTTCAAGCAAAATTATCTGCCAATGGGGTAAGTGGAATTTTCTTAACCCAGATAATTTTGCTTGAAAGATGTAAAAATGGCTTAAAATTAAGACAGAAATAATTTGAAACAAGTCAAATCATCTAGCCTAGTATGTAAATAAATCTAATCTAGTAAAAAAAAAAAAAATCAAATCAAGGTTAATAATCTGAATTCAAGTCATTTTAACTAATGCTTGATATAGATTTTTTGCAGGGTAGCCTCATAGTTACTGGCATAAGCTCCCCTAATACAAAAAAGCACAAGAATATGAATGAATGAATGAATGTTAATTGCCCATAGTGAATGAAAGTGAGAGTGAATGGTTGTCTGTCAGTGTCTAGCCCTGAAACTAAGGTTGTATGCCCCGCCTCAAGCCCGAAGCAGCGACCCCTGAAGATAAATGAATGAATTTAGGTTTTAGAAGCCGTTCCTCTTCTACATATTCTCTCACATTAATGTTGCTTTATGAAAAACTCAGACTTTGAGCCTCACTCTGAGTCAGTGAGTGTTTCTGTTCCTGGTTTCAGTATCTGCTGCAGCTAAACTCGTCTCTGTTTAACAGTGTGGTCACATTACATGCAGATAAATTAAACTCAACAAAGTCACTGTCACTGCGTAATGCACGTAAACGGAAAGAAAAATGTGAAAACCGGTGTTAAACTTGGACAAATACAAGACGACTAAGCCCTGCATGTAAACTTAGTGACTGTAATGTTGCAAAAAAAGACAGCAGCCCTGGTTTATAGTTAAGCATTTTTTTACCATACTTGTACTATTTACAACAGACATAACTTGTAAAAATAAAGAAACAGAAAAATACAATCATTGGGTTGACAACATGTGTGAGTGCAAGTAACAGATATAAGTCTTAAACATGCAATACAGCGTTTTTACATAAGCAGTACATTTTATTTACAATACATTTATTAAATATTGTTGACCAGTGACAAAAGTGATAAAACTGCACTCCATAGCTTTGTTTTCTGCCTCCTCATGCAGTTAAGCAATAACATCGTTATGGCAATTTTCAACATAGTTATCAAATATTGCTTTTCTCCATATCGTGCAGCCCTATTTCAAAGACTAAAATAACATATTAAATGTGAATAAAATACATTTAAATACACTTCCGCTATGTTTAAGTTAGCAAATTTAGCTTTTATGTGACAACTCCTGCCTTCTGTATTGGGAAAGGCTAAGTGCACATTGAAAATTATTAGTCTCTCTGAACAAAAACATTCTATTAGAACAGCCCATCTCCAAAAGTGTATGGGAATGCATTATAAAGAAGCAGGCCACAGCTAAACACATTAAAATGTCAATAAGGGGTGGAGATCGACTAAAGCAGAGCAGTTGAGAGAGATGGGCCAGGTTTTTTTTACCTTAATAGTTCCTATCAAATAGTTCCTGGAAGTTAGCGCTAAATAGTTGTATGGGGAGACACTGTCCCTGTAGCTTTTTTAAATGTAAGATGTTTAATGAAGCAAAGTTTTTACACATCTCTCTCTCTCTGAACAGCTCTGGACTAAAACAGTGTCTTCAAAAAGAGTCAACACAAAATCCAGGCCTAAATAAAAACTTAACTTTACTCCTTATTTGTGATTCCATTGTTGTGTGTAGTCATTAAATATCAATTTTGTAATATATCACAGTATATTCTGACCCAATGACAATACTTCAATATCAGTACTTTTGTGACGTCATGCATAATAATGGTGCTAAATTGCTGCGTTGCTTCCAAAGTCAAATGTGGCCAAAAGTGGTCAAGAACTCTGCCAGGACTGTAGAGGGCAGCACTGCACTTCTTAGCATTTGTCTGTTAAATACTGACATGAATAAAAGTATTTCTAAACACTTAATTATTAGATGTCAGACAATATCGCCATATTGTGATATATATATTGAAATATGAATTATTTCCTCTCACTTTTACAATGATGATCTTGGATTGGTCATATGAACAGGTCACATGGTCTCCAGGTATAAAAGAGCTCTGACAGCTATTTTTTTGTTTTTTGTTTTATGCAACATTGACTTTCCAGGTTTAATATTAACTAAATATTAACTAAAGCACTCCTACCTCTTCATACAGACACATCTTTAAGTTAAATAGTGATAGCTTTAGGTGTTACTCGCTGTTACATAGTAGTATACAATATATGTCAAACCAGTCACACAAAAAAACATTATATTTTTACTGTTTTATATAAAAAAAAACAACACCAAGACTGATTTAAGCTCATTATCTACAAATACAAAACTTAATCCATGCTTTTTGCCATTCGCCTGCTCAGATAAATGAACAGGATCAAATCTGGAAGGCCATCTGGCAGAAGAAAAAAAAAATATGCCAAAGAAAGCATTCGTGAAGGATTCCTTGTGGCCACCCCTGAAAGAAAAGGGAGCAGCCAAAAGGAACTTGTTTTTTCATGGACATAGCTTCCTAAGAGTTGCTTCTTTAACCACAGGCACCGTTACATTTACATCTACACTACACTGTCTGCACCGTCCTTTCCACTTTCTTCTTGTTTTTCATTATTCTGCTCTTTTGGCGGCTCCTCTGCTGTCCCAGGTTGAGCAGACGTGTCTTCAGATTGTCCTTTTTCTCCCTCATTGGTTATGGCTTGTCCATTTTCCAACTCTTTGCTTTTAGCTTCTCCATTCTCCTTCGTCTCATTCACCAACAACAGATCCTCGGTTTGCGTTGAGTTTTCAGAGTTTTCGTTAGTTCCCTCTGATGCAGATTTCTCAGTTTTCTCAACTTTCTTGTTGTTTTTGTCCTCGCTTTTCTCCTCTTTTGCCATAAAAGTCGTGCCCATCGTCAGCTCTTGCATGTCCTGCATCTCCTCCCCGGATTCCGCCAGCAGCGACATCCTCTTGGAAAACCTTTGCGGCAGGAAGCTGGCCAGAGAAATCTTAGTGGAAGATCGCAGAGTCACCCGACCACTATCCCCGTCGCCTGTTTCCAGAAATGGCGTCGGTCCCGCCCAGTCGGTTGTGGCAATTTGGTGCTTTTTAAGGTTGTGTTTCTTGTACAAAATCAGCAAGAATCCCAAAAGCATGCATATCAACGCACCACCAATGAGTCCAGCCACTATTTTACCGTGTTTAACAGCTTTAGCCGGATTGGTAGACTTTGTTGGAGACACAGTTGGGTCGGCTGGTTTCCTTGTTGCTGAAATTGTGGAAACCGGTTTTATTGTTTTTGGAATTGGGGCCGCCGTTGGTAGAAAGCCCAAGGTTGTTGAGCTCGATGTCGTTTTTTGGACAGTTGGCAGGACTTGAGTGGTCGCCGATTTGTTTGCCGTAGGGACAACTACAGTACTGGGTCCTTTTGGTGTTACTGCTAAGGTTGAAGTGGTAGCCGGGACGCTTTCGATGGTCGGAGCTGGAGATGCGTCTTGTTGGTCCACTGTAGGTGAACTTAGGACGTCAATGGTGTTACTGTCATTTGTGTTTCCATTTGTGTCGTTCGGAGCACTCTGAGATGGAGATGCAATCGTCTCATTTTCTTGGACCGCTACATTTGAAGAGATGTTGCCTTCTGTCACTAGAGTCGTCGTTTCTTTGGGTTTGACTGTTGTTTGATTAGGTGTTTTTTCTGCTGTCACCATATTTGTGTCATTATGTGAAGGTGCGTCTTGTTGGCCCATTCTAGGTTGACTTTTGGGCCCTGAAGTCTGGACCTCAGTGGTGTTACTGTCATTTGTGTTTCCATTTGTTTCATTTGGAGAGCTCTGAGATGAAGATGCAGTCGTCTTATTTTCTTGGGCCGCTACATTTGAAGAGGTGCTGCTTTCTGTCGCTGGGGCCAACACTTCTTTGGATTTGATTGTTGACTGTGGGACACCATTGGTCGCAGAGGTTGTAGCGGCTTCTTCCGAGTTTTGACCTGGCGCTTCATAAGTTGCCGTTGTCTTTGAGGATGGAGCAGTGGTGTTTGCTTCTTCGGCGGTCGTCAGCAACAAAAAGCAAGCAAACAATACGTAGAACAACATCTTTCCCATTCTTATTGCTGGTGGACGTCTGTGGACAGAAAGTGATAAGTTACCATAATGCCTTAGAAACAGTATGTCTCCAAAAGTTAGTACGTTTTGAGAAATATTCTGCTTTGTAAATTAATTTCAAGAATTTGGCAGTGCAAGAAGGTTTCCTGCTCTCCCCACAGTAACAAAGAACTGATAAACTAAATACCAGAAAGCCCCAATGTGTTAAAATTATTACATCTTAAGAGTAGGTATTTTGTTTATTGATATAAAATATGTCAAATATTTACGATGATATAAATAAAAATAAAAAACAATAAAAATAAAGACGCATAAAAGTACGGTCACCACAATAACTGAGTCTACAATATACTTTCTGAAGAAACATTGTTGAATTTTTTTGTGCAGTACTAGAGTTTTAGAATGCCTGCAACTATTAAGCAGTAATAAAGCATAAAAAAAGTAACTAACAATAAATAAACAGTTTATAAATCCTGAATTACCACTGATGTTTATAGTTTTAGTCTCTTTGAGTGTTAAAAAGGGCTGTATAATAAATGCTGACTGAAGCATTTGTTATACAGCCCTTTTTAACACTCAAAGACTAAAGCGCTTTCTTATAAAATTTAAGTAAAATCAATAAAACCATGAAAAAAAGTATATCCATCCATAAAAGATGATAATATAAAATAAAATAAATTGTCATAACATTACAAAGTGTTAAAAGCCAGCCTGAATAATGAATAATGTTTGGGTTGAAGTAATGCTTTGTAATTAATCACTTAACTGGTTAACTATTTCTTAATTATTTCTTAATATTGTGAATTATTTAAAAGTGTTACTGAGTTATTTCATCTATATTAAAACAAAATGCCCCTAGTAAATAGTTTTCTGTCCGAGTACGTCTCTGTGTCAGCCCTAGTTCTAGTTTAGACCTGGTGAAATTCTAGTTAGGACCTTGTTTGAGTATAGTCCAGGTTTAGTTCTAGTTTAGACCAAGTTTAGTCTTGGTTTAATCCTGGTTTAGACCTGGTTTATTTTAATTTAGATCTTCTTAGGTTCTAGTTTAATCCTGGTTTAGATCTAGTTTAGTCTTGGTTTAGTCCTGGTTAAGTTCTAGTTTAGTCCTGTTTTAGTTTAGTCCTGGTTTAGTTCTAGTTTAGACCAAGTTTAGTCTTGGTTTAATCCTGGTTTAGACTTGGTTTAGTTCTAATTTAGACCTGGTTAGGTTCTAGTTTAATCCTGGTTTAGATCTAGTTTAGTCTTGGTTTTGTCCTGGTTAAGTTCTAGTTTAGTCCTGTTTTAGTTTAGTCCTGGTTTAGTTCTAGTTTAGACCAAGTTTAGTCTTGGTTTAATCCTGGTTTAGACTTGGTTTAGTTCTAATTTAGACCTGGTTAGGTTCTAGTTTAATCCTGGTTTAGTCTTAGTTTAGTCCTGGTTAAGTCTTAGTTTAGTCCCGGTATAGTTCTAGTTTAGACCAAGTTTAGTCTAAGTTTAGTCTTGGTTCAGTTCTAGTTTAGTCTTGGTTTAATCCTGGTTTAGACCTGGTTTAGTTCTAATTTAGATTTGGTTAGGTTCTAGTTTAGTCCTAGTTTAGTTCTAATTTAGTCTTGGTTTAGTCCTGGATAAGTTTTAGTTTAGTCCTGATTTAGTTCTAGCTTAGGCCAAGTTTAGTCTTGATTTAGTTCTAGTTTAGTCCTGGTTTAGTTCTAATTTAGTCTTGGTTTAGTCCTGGATAAGTTTTAGTTTAGTCCTGATTTAGTTCTAGCTTAGACCAAGTTTAGTCTTGATTTAGTTCTAGTTTAGTCCTGGTTTAGTTCTAATTTAGTCTTGGTTTAGTCCTGGATAAGTTTTAGTTTAGTCCTGATTTAGTTCTAGCTTAGACCAAGTTTAGCCTTGATTTAGTTCTAGTTTAGTCTTGGTTTAATCCTGGTTTAGTTCTAAATTAGACCTGGTTAGGTTCTAGTTTAGTCCTGGTTTAGTTCTAGTTTAATCCAGGTTTAGTCCTAGTTTAGTTCTAGTGTAGTCCTGGATTACTTCTAATGTAGTCCCTGTTTTGTCCTTATTTATTAATTCATTTTCTGTGATAATTCCTATTTTGTTCCTGTTCACCAGTTTAGTCCTGGTTTTGACCTGGTTTAGACCTGGTTTAGTTCTGATTTAGACCCATTTTAGTCAGTTAAAGATGATACTTGAAAAGCCAAATATTTTCTGAGTCTGTATTTGGTGTAAAACGTTTGAGAATTACTGTTTTAGAGCAATATATCTACGTTTTTCAATAGGCCTGTGTTTTAATTATTACAGTTACTTAAAAGACTCCATTGCACTGTGTAAGAGCCACTATTGTACAACATTATTCCTTAGTGTAAAAGAAAAGCGGAAAAAGATGAATAAACATTTTACTTTTTTTATTTTTCTACTCATAATGTCACTTTTGTGCAATATTCTGTTTTATTAACCTTGGTTTGCTCTAAAGCAGTCGTCTAGCAGCTATTCATTTTTTAAAAAAAAGCTCCCAAATCAATTTTATAAAAGTGCTGGTTGCCTTAAAGGCCAAACCCGGATGCCACAAGTCTTCAGTATAATCCAAAACATATCCTTTGGACTCACTGAACTTTATTAAATGTCGTCTGTGTAACCTGGGAGGAAATGAGTAGAACATGGGAGGAATGTTGTTGTGAAATGCGCCTCTGACTTCCTCTCCGTAGCCCAAAAATAGTAAAAATACAAAAAAAAAGGTTGAAGAAGTGATATGCATGAAAATACTGTTTTTCTGCAAAGTTTGAGCTGACTTGTGCAGCTCAAAGCGTGAAGTAATTTCCTTATTTTTACAGAGCTTACATAAAACTTGTGTGGGTTTTGTTAAAGGGGCATTATGAGAAACTATTATCAGCGCACTTCATTTTGGACAACAGTAGTAATTAGGGCTGCAAAATAGATCGCAAAATTATCGTTATCGCAATATCAGCAAATACAATATCCGCAATAATTTAAATATATCACAATACCGCTGTGGTCTTCCATCTGACAGAGATTTACACAAGCTTTTTTTGATACATAAATTAAAACAATATATTTTATAGGGATGCACAATATATCGCTAAATTATCGTTATCGCAATATCTGTATCGCAAGAATATAAATATATCGCAATAACGCTGTGGTCTTCCATCTGACAGAGATTTACACTGAAGAATCATTTTCCACCAGAGCCTTAAAAGAACATGTGTTGTGACTAAATAAAAATATTTAAAAAGTCCAGTTTTAGTGGTAATTTAATGAATTTAGTCACAGCTTAGCCCTGGTTTAGTCTGTGTTAAGTTTTGATTTTGTCGCTGTTTTGACTTGTAAATACAGGAACTTACATTTTTGTGAAATGTAGTGAATTTAACTTACTATGTTCAAAAAGTAGGCTCTATTTTCAAATATCGCAATAATATTATCGTGATTTTCAACATAGTTATTGAATATCATGTTTCCTCCATATCGTGCAGCCCTAGTAGTAATGAGTTTGTACTGGGCAGCGCTAAGTTCAGAGGTCGTATATCTACTACTACCACTACAACAACAACTACTGCCACATTGAGGAGCTTGTGCTGGGGTTGTATAAATGAGGACCAGAATAAAAGGCAGTCATATGTAGAAGCTGATGTTAGTTCTTCTAAAAAAAAAAAAAAAAAGTCTGTCTTCACTAGCTCCCAATAGCAACCGTACCAAACTGGGAGTGCCCTGATCATTTGCCACTGCAGGGAATAAGTTATAAATATGTTAAAATATCTCATTCCATATTCCACTGTTACAAAATACTGGACTGTCCTGTTAAGTAAACTTGGGTGAAGTAATGCTAGAATACTAATAAACTACTTCATGGCTTCTCTAAAGGTCCTATATTTTGCTTTTTTCAGGCTTTTTGAAATAGTTTTGGACACCTTTGCATTAGTATTTCACATTTTATAACTTAAAATAATGCAAATGTATGGGAAACCTCTGATGATGATGTTCCTTGTTTTTGGGTTTGAGGTTGGCTGTGGTGGTGTTGACGGTTTAACTGCGAGGTGCATGACCCACATTCTTCAGCAGCTTTTCCTTTATTTAACAGATTAAGGCATTTTTCATAAACATGGACTTGCATATTATTTTCTAAGTAGATTTTCTAATTTTGATTTTGGAGTTTGCAGTTTATCCAAGTAAATAAGTAGATTCAGGTCTTGTGCAGTATGGAAAAAGTAATGTAAGTAAGTGAATTTATTCTTCAAAAGAGCATTTTAATGTTTTATAACAGGGATTTAAGAATATTTTTACTTTCTATGACTCTGGTTTAATTGTGGGAGTCAGTTTTTTTGTTTTTTCATTATACTGTAACCTGCTTTCTACAGAGTCAAAGAAACCAGTGGTTCTCAATCTGCGGTTTAGGCACAGTTTAGTCCAAGATTAGACCAGGTTTAGCCCTGGTTTAGCCCTGGTTTAGCCCTGGTTTAGTCCTGGTTTAGTCCTGGTTTAGTCCTGGTTTAGTCCTGGTTTAGTCCTGGTTTGGTCTTGTCTTGGTACTCAGTTTAGTTCCGTTGAAGATGGTACTTTATGAGGTGCTACTTGATGTAAAAAAAAAATAAAAAAAAACCTTTATACTGCACTTAGACTTTGGATAAAGTGAACATTAAAACTATATTTAACCTCACTGTGACCTCCTGCGCGACACGCTGCTGAGAAGTAAGGTTACATTTAGGAGCTTAAACAAACAAACACCTAAGTTCTTGGGTTTTCTAAATGAGGAACAGAAAACAGCCGTCTATGTATGCATGTATGTACACACACAGAGAATAGGTTTCTAGTTTCAAAGTCTTGTAATTGATATAAAAGTGTCTTTTTGCTGGTACCATTAAGTTGTTTACAGCTGTGGTTCTCACACTGTGGTGCAGGTGACACTTGTGGTACGTGGGGCTTCTTCTGGTGTTACTCGGGAGGCTGTTGTAGTTCAGGTTCTGATTTAGCAGCACCTGGTTTAGTCCTGGTTTAGATCTTGTGTAGTCTTGGTTTAATCCTGGCTTAGTCTTGCTTTAGTTCTAATTTCGACCTGGTTTGGTTCTAGTTTAGTTCTAGTTTAGTTCTTGATATGAAAAACAGAGAAGCAGGGAACACCGAGGCCATAGTGCGACTGTGGTCAGTAAGGTTGCTTTAAGGGAACAGAGATGATAGAGATCTGAACCGCTCACTCCTCCCTCACTCCTACTACTTCCAGAGCGTCTGAAAATCTGTCCCCGAGTGTAGTTTCCCAGTAGCTTACAGGAGAAGTAACTGTCCCTGGGTTTACATATCGACTGGTCAAGGATGGACTAAGGGTGTGTTCACGCTTGCTGTGTTTGGTTCGCTTCAATCGAACCCCTGGTGCGCTTTCTGGGAAAGTCGTTTGAGCAGTGTGAAACCAAACAGGTGAACTCTGGTCCGCATGAAATCAGAGGTCTCAGTGCGATGCGCTTTGAGTCCTGGTGAAGAACGTAACGCGGACCAAACTACAGACTAACGCCAGGGAGCAGACACCACTGTTTACCAAGGGTACAGAAACATACACGCATCTAACTGTGACTAAAATACAAATATAATGTAAATAAAATGTATTTAAAAGGTTGCTCACGTTAGCAAACAATGTTAAAACACTGCTGAAACAACACAGATTTCATATTAATTACAGAGTTCACATCTGTGTTCAGCCAAGATCACTGCTCTAAACGTAAAACTTCATTAAATATTAAAGTGCGCAGTATGATATCATTGGAATATATGGAGCTGAAGAGTTGGACTTTTGCCAATGGATGAGCAGGATTTCTTCTTCCCAAGTTTCTCTCAGTAAATACTGACGCACTGCCCTCTACAGGGGAGGTTTGTTACTACTCTCTCAGTCAGTTCAGTTCATTTGACAGAGCTCAGTGTGAACTCGAACCAGAGCAATGACATCATCAACACAGGTGCAGACTTTCACCCAAAACCGAGTGTGAACACATCCTATAAGATTAGCTGGTTAGGGTTCACCTTTCATGCCTAGGAGACAGTGGACACATGTCCACTAACATCTCATGACCCAATAAGGAACAGGTCACAGCTGCTACAGACAAGTCGAGGAAGCAGGAGACATTCAAAAATACAAAAATACAAAAATTCATGGCATCAGTCCTGGTTTAGTTCTAGTTAGACCTGGTTTAGTCCTGGTTTAGACCTGGTTCTGTCCAAACTCAGTCTTGGTTCATTCTTAAAATTAGTCCAACTTTAGTCCTGATTTAGTTCTAGTTTAGTCTTAGTTTAATCCTGGTTTATTTCTAGTTTAGTCCAGGTTCAAGGTTCAAGGTTCAAGGAGTCTTTATTATCCCCAAAGGGCAAATTGTTTTACAGCAGCAGTACGCACACACACCACACAATGGTAAAAAGCAAACAATGAAATAGACAAAAATAAATACAACATATAAAAAGTATAAAAAATACTACATTGACTGATTTAAAATACTAATGGCAACAGGGATAAAAGAGTTTTTGCAGGTTTAGTCCTGGTTTAGTTCTAGTTAGACCTGGTTTAGTCCTGGTTTAGTCCTGGTTTAGTTCTAGTTAGACCTGGTTTAGTCCTGGTTTAATCCTGGTCTCCTGCTGTCCTTGTTTTGTCCTTATTTATTAATCAATTTTCTGGGATAATCCATGTTTTGTTCCTCAGTTTAGTCCTGGTTTTGACCTAGTCTAGACCCATTTTAGTCAGATGATACTTGAAAAGCCAAATATTTTCTGAGGCTGTATTTGGTGTAAAAAGTTTGAGAATTACTGTTTTAGATACACATTAATACATCTACGCGTTACAATAGGCCTGTGTTTTAATTATTACAGTTACTTCAAAGACTCCATTGCGCCACTGTTAGTACAACATTTTCCCTACATTTCTCCACAAGCCATTTTGAATTTCCTAATGTAGATTTTGATTTGTCAAACCCTACATTTTCCTACCTTTTTATTCCAGTTTTGCACCCTTTTTGTCAGCGCCGTCGCCAGTTCATGGTCCTCGTGCTGCAGGTTGGAAAGCTGTGGGTTGAAGCTTTTGGTGGTTTGTACTTTTAAATGAAATCAGGAACTAGGGCTTTTTTTTTCTTTCTGTGTTGCTGAAATAAACACAGGTTGTTGCCTCACTGACAGGAAGCAGCCGACGTGACACATATGACTGTTGAAGCACGTTCAGTTTAACACCTCCAGTAGTGAACGTTAGAAAGGGAGTGGCGAAGATGAAAGTTTCCTTACCACTTGTAAATTTTGTCATGACAGACATATTTTTAGTTACTGACTTTTACTTTTTGGACATGAATTTGAATAATGCATTTGAGTTCAATGGGTAGAGTATGATGTGAAGTCAACTTTTATTGTAAAAATTTGCTAAATTATGGTTTTCCTTCACCAAAACAAGGACATGCATAGTTTTATAAAGAGGTTGTGTGCTGTTTTTTGTATTTAAACAATAAAAAATGCCCTGTGGTGTGACTGAAACAAAATACAGAATAATAGCATTTTCCAAAATATGTCTGGTGCAGTTCAAATGTCAAATATTTTACTTTACTAAAATAACACTTATAACTGCACTTTAACTCTACAGACTCCAGACTAACTTGTTTTGCCAGGAGCCCTGTAGCTCCTGAGTGAAATTTTTTAGGGCCACAAGCAGAAAATTTAGGGGCGCACGCCATAAATCGATCTGTATAGCAAATATTAAACCCGCCCTATCTTACCAGGTTCACAGTTTAATACAATTATGAATAAAGATATGGCCTGAGGAACATCAAAAAATTATGGTGATATGGCTAAAAAATTAAATCAGTAATGTATTAATAGTTAACCTTAAACATGTTGCCCCTAAGTAAAACTGAATTTAACTGGAAGTAAACAAATGTCAGATCTATAAAATGACAAAGTTCTTAATAAAGAGCTAAATTAGTAAAGAGTTAGCCTCATGAAGAAATGAAATTGTTAAAATCCCCCTCAGTTCTCTCTTCTCAGTTATCAGCTCATTGGTGACTTCATTTTTTATATCTCTGATCAGTTTGTGTTTTCACCTAGCGCTCTGTATTTTCTGTGATAAGGATTAGATTAAAGCAGATGACCTTTATTAAATAACAGCACGTCTCTGAGTGTTCAGCTGTTCAGGAGGCAGCAGCACCTCATGCTAAATACAGAAGCTTCTTAGCTTAACCTAACAGAGAAAACTACAGCTCACATACCAACAGACTATGCCAACATCTTCCTTCTTCTTTTCTCTTTTGGCTGTTCCCGTCCTTTCTGGTGTGGCCACAATGAATCATTTACTCTGACTTGTGACCCCTAGTGGTTGGATTACACATTATCATATTTTCCAGACTATAAGTTGCTCTGGAGTATAAGTGGCACTAGCCAAAAAATGCATAATGAAGAAGAAAAAGTATATAAGTTGCACTGGACTATAAGTTGCATTTTTTGGGGGAAATTTATTTTACAAAATCCGACACCAAGAAAATAAATTTTGGCTAAATCCTTTAAATTCTTCATCCTCGGTGTCGCTTCTGAACAACTCCGCCAACTCCGGAGGTAGACGAAGCGCCGCTTCCTCCTCTGCGTGGCTGTCGTCAGACTCAGCATCAGTTCCATTTCCAATTATTCCGCTCTTTCTCAGTTGTCTTTATAGCCTAAGTTGTTAGTGGTAATGTTTACATTTTAAATTGTCAGTGGTACAGGTGCAGCAGATGCTGGTACACAAGCCTAGAGTGCCCTCTAACCAACACCTGAAATATTTTAATATATAAGTCACACCTGAGTATACGTCGCACCCCTCACCAGACTATGACAAAAGTGCGACTTATAGTCCAGGAAAATACTGGTACTGATGTTGGCTGTGTAGGAAAAAAGTGTGCTAACCACTTTTCACCAGATTTTCATCAACAAATTGATCACTGTGAAGAATAATTTTATTTATCCATTTATTTAATGTTAACATCATTGTGATATTTATCTTTAAAAGCTCAGTGTCAGAGATTATGAGTAATACAGCCAAATAAAAGCCTGCAGTTCATATTAACATATTGAATAATTGAACGAAAACACATAATAGACAAACATCAACATGGGTGTGAAATATTTTGCTGGTAAAAAAAAAAAAAAAAAAAAAAGCCTTCGAGCAACAAAAAGTCCCAAGTCCCTGTAAACCGAGATGGTTGCTGGTGTCTGAGACTGAAATGAACCAGAGCCAAAGGGAAACAGAGAGGCTACGTCACAGCCCCCTTTTTTTGGTGGACATTGATAAGTAACCGGGTGCCGAGTTTGTAGAGAACATCAGTTTGATGTGCAGCAGCCGCAGTAACTCGTCTTGTTTGTTTCTTTGTTTATTTATGCTAATTAGCCACATGCTCTGCTTAGCATTTTTTTCACAGGCCTTGTATGATGTATAACTTATAATAGACCTGATCTATAGAAGCAGAGAAGGCTTAAACTAAAAGACATTTACATTATATTTCCAGAAGTATTCACTCACCCAAACAAATAACTGAGTTGGGATTATGGTGTGGGGTTGTTTTCAGGAGCTTAGTTCCAGTGAAAGGAACTCTGAAAGCTTCAGCACCAGCAGATTTTGGACAATTCCATGCTCCCAACTTTGTGGGAACAGTTTGGGGACGGCCACTTCCTGTTCCAACACGACTGCACCAGAGCACAAAGCACGGTCCATAAAGACCTGGATGAGTGAGATTGGTGTGGAAGAAGTTGACTGAACCTGAGTCCTGACCTCAACCTGACAGAACAACTTTGGGATGAATTAGAGCAAAGACTGAGAGCCAGGCCTTCGTCCAAAGTCTGACGCTGATGTTGGACGTAGTTAGATGCAAAGGGTGGGCCCATGTCATATTAAACCTTATGGATTATTGTGGGATGTCATTTTAAGTTCACGAGAGTAAAGGCAGGTGAGCTAATACTTTTAGAAATATAGTGTATGTCTCTGTTAGAGTACTGCACTTTGCTGCTGCCTTGTTTTTTGTACAGACATTTAGCCCAGCTAAAATAAAAGAAATACTATGCAATAATCTCATCTAAAACATTATTACATTATTTTTATGCCAACTTGAGAAAAAATTGATCAAAATCATAAATCGGCTGAGAAATAAAAAAGCCTAGATTTTATTTTTTAGCCATATTGCCCAGCCCTAATGCAGTGCCTAGGCCTAACATTGTTGTCCAAGCGATCTTTACAATACAACTGATAATATACGGAATCCACCAATAAGGGGGCACTGCTGTAGCCTCTCTCTGCCCCGTCTGCCGTTACACCACGAGGGGCATGTCCTCCAGATTGTGGGGCAGCTCTGAACACGACTCTCTGGACGCGGAGCTCTGCATCAGGGGCTTCTCCTCTGGGCTCAGACTGGTCCCTGCGGCCCCCCCCTCCTCCTCCTCCTCCTCCTCCTGCTCCTCTTCAAACCTCTCCCCTCTAACGTCTCCTGATTCCTGTATTTCTCCGTCCTCGTCCTGAGCCTTCACCTCCTCGAGCATCACGCTGGTGTCGCACGGCCCCACCAGACCGCCCTCAGGCCCCGTCCCGGCCGCGGCTTTGGCCCAGTATCCCGCGTTCCCCACCAAGTCTAGGTTCGAGCGGGAGCTTCGGGGAATGTAGACTCTTCTCTGGAGATGGTAAACCTGGAGAGAAAAAGGGTTTAATGATGCAGAAATGATTTGTAGTGATGAGCAGAGAAGCAAATGGAATATTTCACAAAGTACAATCCTCTCAGTTTTATCCGGAGGAGTTGCCTGTGTAAACATCTTCCACTTTGCTGATAATTTATGAGGGCCTTGGTAAAATCTCTAAAAGGTTTCATGTACGAATGATGACACACTTTTTACAGTGGAGGAGCCAGTCACTTGAGTTTTTGGCAGAATATAAACAGTGTTGGTATGTTCTGTTTAAAATAATAGCAATAAATGTCATTCATTACAATCTGTTTTTCAAAATACGCTTAAATTGTTCTGCATTTTGGGATTTTCAATTGGATAAAATATTTCTTTAATTGATTTATTAAGAATTTCTTAAGAATTATTAACAATAGTGTAAAAATCTCATCTTGCTCTCGTGTTTTGAGGGATTTGTGTCTCATCACAGCCCCTAGTTTTATACTGTCTTGCTAATTAATTATGCAAGATTTACTTTTTTAAGCTTTTAATCATGTTATAATGTTGTTTACTCTTCAAAAATATACCTTTTGGTTTATTCTCATGTTTGAGTAATCATGTATGTCGAGGCACTGCTCTTCTCAAGATCTGAAAATGCTCAATCTCACTGTTCTATATAGACACGTGAAACCAGGAAGTGCTTCTGCGCGTTTCTAAAGTCCATGCACCGTCACCGGACTCATTCTGATCATTTCAGTGCTTAAACCTCCGCCACTGCAGCCGTGCTAATTAGCTATTTTATGCTAATTTTTTGCTAATATTCTATGCTCTGTCCAATCCCAGACACCTAATCCAAGCGTTCTCTGCAAAGTCAAAGTAACAGCTCCCCAAAAGAAGAGGTTTTCTATACATATACATTATTTTAATTAATTTAATTTTATTAAACGTGAAATACTTATGGAAAGGTGTCAAAAACTATTTCAAAAAGCCTAAAAAAACATAATATTGGAACTTTAAATGGAATACCCTTCTTTTATCAATTACTCCTTCCTTACATGAGTAAATGCAAATGTCGTCATCCTCACATAGTAAGAAGTTCTCCAGTAGATGTGTAAACAGGGCTTCATTAGTCATTTTATCTTGCACAAACCATTAAAATACACGACAAATTATTTCCAGAGAGAGCTTTTTTTTGCTGTCTTTGTTTGTGGAAGTGTCTATAGCATAAGCAAAGAAAAGCCATAACCTTGAGTTTTTTTACTTATTATCTGTGAGACTGCGTTCACCTGACAGGCCAGAGTCACCACAGACACCAGCAGACACACGATCAGGCCTCCCGCCGAGCCGATGGCGATCAGACCCATCTGATTATCGATGAGGCACTCGGCCAGAGTCGTCTTGTTCAGTTTCTCCTCTGGGATTAGTGGCGTTGTGTTTGTGGTTTCTGTGGCGATGACGGTTGTGGTCATGTCTGAAGTTGTAAGGTCTTCAGCGGGACACAGAGGCAGCAGACAGAGGAGCAGGAACAGGCAAAGAGGGGGGGACCTTCCAGTGACGGACATCTTTTTTCTGAAACAAAGTATTAGTATAGTTTGGAGGAGATACTCACAGGTGTTTGTGGGGCAGGAAACACAGCTGAACCAGACGATCACATTAACACAAACTCACATTACAGTCATATTAATGCTGTTTATTAGGAGGTAATTCTGCAACGTGACCTAGTAGCAGCATCCTAAATGGTGAGTTAAGTTCACAGGCAACACTTTAGAATAACTGGGGCTCAGTTGGTAGAGACGTTCTCCCACTAAACCTAAGTTTGGCGGTTCGATCCGCTCTACTGACGTAGCATACTGTCGTCATGTTCTTGGGCAAGACACTTCACCCACACTGCATTTGAATGTGTCAGTGTGGCTGTGTTTGGTGGTGGTCGGAGGAGCCGTAGACACAGATGGCAGCTGTCAGTCTGCCCCAGGGCAGCTGTGGCTATAGAGGTCACTCACAACCACCCTGTGTGACTGAGGAGTGAATGAATGATGCACCAAATTGTAAAGTGACTTTGAGTGTCTAGAATAGCACTACATAAGACTAATTCATTATTTTTTATTTTTAACTCACCATTATAAAGCAGTAGGAAAGGATTAATAAATGTGTAAGTAATAATAAATTCATGAATAAACCGTTTCATTTCTTTTTCCCCATTGACTTTTCAAAAAATCTCTCTATTTATAATTAATTTTGCTACATACATGTATGTGGAACTTGTCAAAAGGCAAAGTTACAAATGCATTTTGCTCAGTTTTCAAGTTTTAGATAATATTTTTGATACAAATGAACTGTGTTATTGTCATGAGTTACTGTCAAGCTTTTTAACTCTTATTTTCTTTTCAAAAAGTCAATGGGGAAAATTAATGGGAAATTTACTTCTGGAACCAGGGGTGGGCGGTCACTGTTGACCTCCATTACTAAAGAATTAAACAGTAATAACAATGTTTTTTAAGCTAATAAGTAATGTTTACAGTAGATTAAAATATAAGAATATGGCCCAGTTTTTCCATATGGAGAAATGCTTATAGTGAATCCAGATATGAGTACTGACATTTTATGAAAGTTTAATCAAAAATATATATGAAATAGAAAGAAAGGACTACAAAATCTTGCACTGCAGTGATGTGGGTGTATGATAGTATCAGAGGGTCAAGCGTGCCTCATTACAAAGCTCTGAGTACTAGTGTCAGTGCCTGGAAACTCTAATTACACATAATTTAACTATTAAATATGATAATTGGTTAAGTAATACTCACCTGAAGTAGCCTGGTTCGTCTCAGTGAAGCAGCGGAGGCTTGTGAGCTGAGGATTTCCTGACTCCGCTGTGATGGTTTCTTGTCAGAGTATTTTGGGGTCGGGGTTTAAAACCACACAGTCTCGAGATCTATAACAAGACAGAGCAAGTTTCTAGTTACATTTATTATTAGCGTGACTAGACCTCTTCTTTATACAAAGAAAAATGTCTGATCTTCTGGTTCTGGTGTGGAGTTAAGCTCGATTTCTGGGGGCAGTGCCATTGAGATGGAGAATAAAGCGCCACTGGTTGCATAAATGGATAGACATAAAGACTAAGGCTCAGATATTTTTCCTAATGACTGCTACGACCATAGATTTGCCTCAGTTCTATGAAGTGGAAATTGAACAACACAAGCAACATTGTGACAGTGTGATCCTCTGTGGACTTGTTGATTTATGCAACGTAGCCATGTGCTTCAATTTAACATCTTGCAACTTTACATGGCATGAAAATTTTAAAATATGTATCTATATAAGACCTCACCAATAGAGGTAGAAAGCCGTATTATAGCCCTTAATAGTAATAAAAATAATGCATCGGACTTGCAGAGCGCTTTTCCAGACGCTCAAAATCTATTTACAAATAGGTGCATCATTCATTCTGTCCTCAGTCAAACTCAGTGCTGGTGAGTTACTTCTGTAGCCACAGCTGCCCCGGGGCAGACTGATGGATGAAGGGTCTCTCCGACCACCACTAACACATTCATCACCAGTGCCACAGACACTGGAGGCAAAGTGGGTGAAGTGTCTTGCTCAAGGACACAATAGCAGTTTGTGATTATCCAAGTTGCCTGCCACTGTTCTGTGAACACTGCTCTGTGTGCCTTTGGATTGCATTAATGGGTAGTTTTTTTGTTTGTTTGTTTTTTATTGAATTTTAGTTGTTTTGCCATTGTTGTTTGGAATTTGCATTAATCATTCAACAATAAAGTGAAACCATGCAGCAATTTTTTATTGCTTTTATATTCAGCAAGAGAAAAAGAGAGGTTTAAAATTATACAATTATACTGCATATATTGTCAGTGGTCTGCAAAGGTACTGCAGGGTTTGTACATTAAATACATAAAAAGAAAATTAGTCTGAAATGTAAAAATATCACTTTGAAGCTATTTTTAGCCATCAGATTTGTCATGTTTTTTTTGTTTTTTTTTATAGAAATCAATGGAGAAAAAAAGGCTTTTGATTAAAGTTTCATTGTTGGGGGTCCACATGGTATTGTCTGATTTTTGAGGAAAACCACATTCTCAGCTGGTGGTACATTGCTTTAATATGTGAGACTTTGCTGAGTTAGGATTAGGTTAAGCTATAACTGCTTAATTAACAGCTAATTGCTTTTTCTTTTTGTCTTTCTCTACAGATTTAAAACGGGCCAAATCAACGGCGACCTCCTCATTTACCACGTCCTCCTGACGCTCAAACCTTACTACGCCAAACCGTACGAGATCGTGGTGGACTTGACGCACGTGGGACCCAGCAACCGCTTCAAGACCGACTTCCTGTCCAAGTGGTTCGTGGTGTTTCCGGGCTTCGCGTACGAGAACGTGGCGGCCGTGTACGTTTACAACTGCAACACGTGGGTCCGAGAGTACACCAAGTACCACGAGAGGCTGCTGACGGGGCTCAAGGGGAGCAAGAAGCTGCAGTTCATCGATTCGCCGGCAAAATTAGCCGAGCACATCGAGCCGGATCAACAGAAGCTCCCCGCCGCCACGCTGACTCTGGAGGAAGATCTAAAAGTGTTTCATAATGCACTCAAACTGGCGCACAAGGACACCAAGGTCTCAATTAAGGTCAGTGGCAAGGTTTTCAGAAAGTCTTTCTTGGCATCATCAAGGCCTTCAACAGCTATTAAGTCTTTTTAGTTTGCTGTCAAAATCTTAAAAATGGTTTATAAAACCCACAAAGGAATATCTTTGAAATTTAATAGTAGCAAGTCTGCGGCCACCACGAGGGTGAGGGGGAAAAAGTTGTATAAAATATTAGGGCTGCATGATATGGAGAAAACATGCGATATTCGATAACTATGTTGAAAATTGCGATATTTGAAAATACAGCCTATTTTTCAAACATAGTAAGTTAAATTCACTACATTTCACAAAAATGTAAGTTCCTGTATTTACAAGTCAAAACAGCGACAAAATCAAAACTTAACACAGATAAACCAGGAATAAAACAAGGCTAAGCTGTGACTAAATTAATTAAATTACCACTAAAACTGGACTTTTTAAACATTTTTATTTAGTCACAACACATGTTCTTTTAAGGCTCTGGTGGAAAATGATTCTTCAGTGTAAATCTCTGTCAGATGCCACAGCGTTATTGCAATTTGTTTAGATTCTTACGATACGGATATTGCGATAACGATAATTTAGCGATATATTGTGCAGCCCTATAAAATATATAGTTTTAATTTATGTATCAAAAAAAAAGCTTTTTTATGTAGCCAAGAGGTTTTTATAGCATTCTTACTGACCATGAATTTATAACTATTTACAGAGTTGGCCATTTTTCTAGAAAAGATAAACATGACTTTGTATTTCGAAATAATTTGTCTACAAACAAATGGCGGATGATTGCTCCAAACATGCTTTACATATTAATAATAATAATCTTAATAATAATGCATCAGTCTTATATAGACACTCAGAGTTGCTTTGTTGGTGCATTATTCATTCTCTCCTCAGTCACACTGTGGTGGTGAGCTACTTCTGTAGCCACAGCTGCCCTGGGGCAGACTCACAGAAGCATGGCTGCCTTTTTGCACCTACATAGCCTCCGACCACCACCAAACACAGTCGCACTTGACACATTCACACAGGCAAGTTGGATGAAGTGTCTTGGCCACACACAATGATAATATGCAATGGCAGTAATGGGGATTGGACCGTCAACCTTGTTTTGTTATTTTTTTAACCAGTTATTGAGGTGAAACTGTTTGGTTCCCAGTAAATCCCTGAACAAACATTTATTCTTTATGCACTTTCGATAATAAATTGTTTAGTTTTTGTAAGATTGCACCTTGTCTCCTCTGTAGGTGGGGTCTACGGCGGTACAGGTAACCTCAGCAGAGCGAACCCGTGTTTTGGGACAGCCCGTCTTCCTCAACGACGTTTACTACGCCTCAGAGATCGAGGAGATCTGTTTGGTGGACGAGAGCCAGTTCACTCTGACCATGGCCAACCAGGGCACGCCGCTGACGTTCATGCACCAGGAGTGTGACGCCATAGTGCAGTCCATCATCCACATACGGACCAGGTGGGAACTGTCCCAGCCCGACTCCATCCCACAGCACACCAAGATCCGGCCCAAAGACGTTCCCGGGACGCTGCTCAACATCGCTCTGCTAAACCTGGGCAGCTCGGACCCCAGTCTAAGGTCAGAATAAGAATTTGAATCTGTCCAAACCTGTGATTCTCAAATTTTTTTACTCCAAGCACCACCTCCAAAAATCTTTAGCTTCCCAAGTGCCATCAGTATTGGACTAAAATGAGCCCAAACAAAGTAAAAAACAGGAAAAAAACAGAGACGTTTGTTAGTAAATAAGGAATAAGACCAGGTCTAAAACAAAACTACGGCCATATGTAACCCAGGACTAAGACCAGGTTTAAATCAGAACTGAACAGGACTGAACTTAACGAAACTTGTATTAAATCAAGACTTAACCTACCACCAGAAGAAGAAAGTGTACCACCTTTGCTACCCTAACCACAGTTTGAGAACCACTGGTTTAAACTTAACCAGCCATCTTAATTATTTTTTTCCAGTTCTATACAAATAATTACCATATTTTCCGGACTATAAGTCACTCTGGAGTATAAGTCACACTAGCCAAAAAATGCATAATGAAGAAAAACATATATAAGTCGCACTGGACTACTCGCATTTTTTGGGGAAATTTATTTTACAAAATGCGACACCAAGAACAGACA
This sequence comes from Bostrychus sinensis, assembly GCA_020698575.1. Lineage (NCBI taxonomy): Eukaryota > Metazoa > Chordata > Actinopteri > Gobiiformes > Eleotridae > Bostrychus > Bostrychus sinensis. The sequence goes on along the minus strand of CM036245.1, from coordinate 9,247,174 downwards.
TTTCATCTTGAAAGGCAGGTTATAGTAATAATAGAATAGAGAACAACAGCTGAATAGGTGTGCGGTTTGCTAACGTAACACATTGATGGTTATTCAGCTACAAGAAGCATAAACAACGAACTGAATAGGTGTCTCGTATGTTAACGTAATATATTAACAGTTATTCACATAACTATAGCATAAAGAACATAATATAACAAGTTCACCAAACTCACCATCTCACTCCTAATCACTAAATCCTTTAAATTCTTCATCCTCGGTGTCGCTTCTGAACAACTCCGCCAACTCCGGAGGTAGACGAAGCGCCGCTTCCTCCTCTGCGTGGCTGTCGTCAGACTCAGCATCAGTTCCATTTCCAATTATTCCGCTCTTTCTCAGTTGTCTTTATAGCCTAAGTTGTTAGTGGTAATGTTTACATTTTAAATTGTCAGTGGTACAGGTGCAGCAGATGCTGGTACACAAGCCTAGAGCGCCCTCTAACCAACACCTGAAATATTTTAATATATAAGTCACACCTGAGTATACGTCGCACCCCTAGCCACACTATGGAAAAAGTGTGACTTATAGTCCAGAAAATACAGTATTTTAATCTCAAAGTTGGGTTTCCTGAGGCAGAACACATGAACAGGTATTAAACTGCCTCTGAACACAAATGGATAGACATTTAACAGTCAAAGCAAACAATACAGATATTGCAATTTGTATTAACAATAATTTTGTGATATATTTTGCAGCCCTATTTTCAAATACTATTGAAGTCTTTTAGTAAATGTGCCTGTGTCGCACATTGCTTCAGGTTAAAAAGGAAAAGTACAGAAGGGCACAGTTTTGAGGAGTTTTAAAAGCTGTCTCTTTTCCAACTCTAACCCATCCAGGTCTGCGGCGTACAACCTGCTGTGTGCTCTGACCTGTACGTTTAACCTAAAGATCGAGGGGCAGCTGCTGGAGACGTCCGGTCTGTGCATCCCGGCCAACAACACGCTCTTCATCGTCTCCATCAGCAAAACTCTGGCTGCCAACGAACCCCACCTCACTCTGGAGTTTCTCGAGGAGTGCATCTCCGGATTCAGCAAATCAAGTAACGCATTTAAACTCTGCTATTGGTTAGGTTTGCATGGTGGTTACATTTGCACAAAGAAAGTGATTGAAAATATTTAAATGTAGTGACTTGGAGCATGTTTTTGGGCCAAATTAAAATCATAGCCTCTAAAGAAAAATGGAAACTGTACAACTTGGCCCACTTATTTAAAGGCTGCATGATGAAAACTGCAAGTCCACTAAGCAAGAAAAATGCATTGCCTCTATGCAGCTGACAAATAATTTGTCACACTGTACCTTCCAACTTAATAATAGGACTGAAGTAGAAATATAAGACGACATAGGTTTATTAGTTGATTCTGTGTGATATCTATTGATCATGTAGTTTATGGTGTGCGATAATCACTAGAGGACTACACTAGAATTGAATTTAGTAAGGTTTATCTTATCTTAAGCATTTTGCAGTGTTAAAAATCATTCTTATTTTGATGGATTTAAATGTATTTAAATTATATTCTGCGATAGGGGATGGAGTTGGTTCACTTCTGAAAGATACAAGCCAAGAATCACAACAAAAAGGTTCAGGAATAAGTCATGTAGAAATGTTTTTTTGAAGTTGAAAAGGTTTCATCGCTCATCCAAGACGCTTTGTAAATTCTGAAACTGAACTGCTAAAAGCTGATTTATACTTCTGCGTTAAAACAAAGACGAGGCCTCGTGGACCTCTTTGTGGCAACGCGAACCTTCTCAAAACCTACACCTTAGCCCTGCACCTCCCAAAAATGTAAAAATCAACACCGAGGAGCGACTCAGAAGTGCTAAGTGTTCACTGCGGTGTTAGTTTGCCATCAGGTAGATGCAGAAATATAAACCTGGCTTAAGACGGCTGCGTTATGCTTTTGGGAAGGAGAAGTTTGTGGCCTGAAAGTAAATTCTATGAGTCTAGGATGGAAAGGCCTACAGTGGTTTTGTTGTTAACCAACCTGAGGCCCAGTCTCTCTTCTGATGCTAATTAGCCTGAGTGAAACTGTTTTATCCTGGGTTTTAAGAGACTGTTGTTAGTAGGGTTAAATAACTCTTGGTACATGAGTTATTTGTTGTTCATTATCGGAGTTATTTATTAAAATCTGTTTCTATTTTCTGAATCTTTTGGTGTTTTTTCCATATTGCCGTCAAACTTGCCTTACAAAGATATTAACATTATTTTTTGCCCGCTTACAGGCATTGAGCTGAAGCACTTGTGTCTGGAGTACATGACGCCGTGGCTGCTGAACCTGGTGCGCTTCTGTAAACACACGGACGACGCCAAACGCCAACGAGTCACCGCCATTTTGGACAAACTCATCACCATGACCATCAACGAGAAGCAGATGTACCCCTCCATCCAGGCCAAGATCTGGGGCAGCCTGGGACAGGTCAGGCTCTGAGATTGAAGGTTTAACAGAGATTTATAACAAGTGGTGATTTTTAGTTTTTCATGATGGTTGAAATTAGGGCTGCACAATATGGAGAAAACATGCGATATTCGATAACTATGTTGAAAATTGCGATAACGATATTATTGCGATATTTGAAAATAGAGCCTACTTTTCGAACATAGCAAGTTAAATTCACTACATTTCACAAAAATGAAGCTTTTCACCTGACCTTGTTTATTCGTGATAAGAAGTGGCAATTTGGACCTAATGAGAAAAAAGCTTGAGGGCCAATAAAAAAACTGTCTGCGGGCCACATTTGGTGCCCGGACCATAGTTTGGACACCCCTGATTTAAGCAGTAGAGAGGCAAGACTTATGTTTGTTGTTCTGAAAGCATAAAACCAATAAACAGTGGCCTTAACTAGGGCATGCATGATATGGAGAAAACATGTGATATTTGATAACTATGTTGAAAATTGCGATAACGATATTATTGCGATATTTGAAAATAGAGCCTACTTTTCAAACATAGTAAGTTAAATTCACTACATTTCACAAAAATGTAAGTTCCTGTATTTACAAGTCAAAACAGCGACAAAAATCAAAACATAACACAGACTAAACCAGGAATAAAACAAGGCTAAGCTGTGACTAAATTAATTAAATTACCACTAAAACTGGACTTTTTAAACATTTTTATTCAGTCACAACACATGTTCTTTTAAGGCTCTGGTGGAAAATGATTCTTCATGTAAATCTCTGTCAGATGGAAGACCACAGCGTTATTGTGATATATTTAAATTATTGCAGATATTGTATTTGCTGATATTGCGATAACGATAATTTTGCGATCTATTTTGCAGCCCTAATTACTACTGTTGTCCAAAATGAAGTGCGCTGATAATAGTTTCTCATAATGCCCCTTTAACAAAACCCACACAAGTTTTATGTAAGCTCTGTCAAAATAAGGAAATGACTTCACGCTTGCGATACAGATATTGTGTTTGCTGATATTGCGATAACGATAATTTTGCGATATATTGTGCAGCCCTAGTTGAAATGTTGATAAATATTCCCATGTGGTGTGATGTTGAATGAGGCAGAGATCATTTTAACTAATTTTTTTTGGGACTAATGGGTTGTCTTTCTAATAGACTCGAGGTCGTCGGCTGGAATATTGATAAATGCGTCCACTAACACTGGGGCTTTAGATTTGTTTACTGTTAAATGGTCCAGATCATTGTTTCTCCTCTGTTTGATCCATACTTGTGTTTGATTTCCCGCCTGTCCCCTGTGTGTCCTCAGATCACAGACCTGCTGGACGTGGTGCTGGACAGCTTCATAAAGACCAGCGCCACCGGAGGACTGGGGTCCATTAAAGCCGAGGTCATGGCCGACACAGCTGTGGCTCTGGCTTCGGGCAACGTCAAACTGGTTTCCAGCAAGGTCAGACCATACTCAGGACGAATACTTTCATTACTAATGCTGTATCTGTTAATGTCTTAAGGCTCTTTTATTCTCCAGTTTTGTACGTAAACAGATCTGTCCGTTCCAAGTTTTGCTATTTATACTTCAGTTTCCTGTCAACATTTTTCTTATGTTAAAAAACCAGTAGCAGGGTGATAAGCGACAGTCGAAAGATTTTACCAAGACGGAACCAAAAAAAAAAAGTAACAACAAACATGGTGGCACTGACGGAGGTTTTTACACCACATTTATTGAAAAAGAGCAAAGAAAATGAGGCCAGAGTAGCAGTGGTCTGTCCAGTCTTGAATAAACTGTGACTAACTTGTGTTGTAGTCAAGGCCATACTAACTGAGACCAAGACAAGGCCAAGACTTTCAGGGTTTGAGACCAGGTTGAGACAAACCACTGTCAACGAATGCTGAATAAAGAGGGAAAAGTAAAAAAAAAAAGGGTTCAGATACATAAATGAATATTTTAATTCAAGAGACTCCAAAACAAACAGAGACCAATCATTTTCCTGGTTCTTCTAATGGGTGGAAACAAATTACTCCAAAAGGATGAAGAATACCGTATTTTCCAGGACTATAAGTTGCGCTTTTTTCCATAGTCTGGTTAGGGGTGTGACGTATACTCAGGTGTGACTTATATATTAAAATATTTCAGGTGTTGGTTAGAGGGCGCTCTAGGCTTGTGTACCAGCATCTGCTGCACCTGTACCACTGACAATTTAAAATGTAAACATTACCACTAACAACTTAGGCTTAAAGACAACTGAGAAAGAGCGGAATAATTGGTTGGAGGATGAAGAATTTAAAGGATTTAGTGATTAGGAGTGAGATGGTGAGTTTGGTGAACTTGTTATATTATGTTCTTTATGCTATAGTTATGTGAATAACTGTTAATATATTACGTTAACATACGAGACACCTATTCAGTTCGTTGTTTATGCTTCATGTAGCTGAATAACCATCAATGTGTTACGTTAGCAAACCGCACACCTATTCAGCTGTTGTTCTCTATTCTATTATTACTATAACTTGCCTTTCAACATGAAATGTCTGTTCTTGGTGTCGGAGTTTGTAAAATAAATTACCCAAAGAAAATGTGACTTATAGTCCAGTGCGACTTATATACGTTTTTTTCTTCTTCATTATGCATTTTTTGGCTAGTGCGACTTATAGTCCGGAAAATACGGTAGTTTTTCCTTGATATTGGTAAATACAAAAAGGACAGTCTTTTATTTTTACCAAATCTCTGAGACGACTACATCCGAGACTGAGACAACACCGAGTAAAACTGCAGCCAAGAGACCGAGATGAGAGAGACTGTAAAAAAAAGTGTCTCAAGACCAAGATCGGTTTCAGGCGCTACAACGCTACTAACCTGCTCTCCTCACTCCTTAAAAAGTTCAGCTGTTTCTTCGGCTGAGACTGCTGAGCTGTGTTCACTAGCGCCCCCAATGGTCAACCGCATGTACTGCACCCTTCATTCATATCTGCAAGCTCTGGGAAAACAGGACCAACGTACGACATAATGAACGTAGAAGACAGACATGCGTATCTAACGCAGAGTATAAATGCGCCGTAAGACACTGCAATGTGTGTAAAGTTGCAGTAAAGCAGTATCTTATTTGTGTATTTTACATTCTTAAACACTGTATTGGAGATTTGATGATGTCCACCAAAACATTTTCTCAAACTAAAAACAATATTTGTGGGAGGCATTTAACAAAAAAACATCAGACTAAAAAAAAAAAATAGAAAAAATATGAATAAAATAAAAGGAACCCTTACCATCAATACCACTGCATTTGAATAAAAGGGGAACAAATTAGGCTAAAAGTCTTGAAGTCTTGAGTCTCACTGTGTTTTAAAAAGTGGGTCCCAGGAATCACTGCCCTATGACCTCTCCCAGCTGTGGAAAATTAATGATGAAAAGACAGGAATGTTTCACAAATAGATGACATTTATTTGGATTACTCAACGTCTTACAGTGATCTCCAGAATAATATAGTTCAGTGTTGCACAATGACGTTTCTCAGGCGGCTGATGTCACTCTGACTCAGCGAGGGGGAACCGGTCTACTGTACGCAACATTGATTGTGAAGATGACCTAAACCGATATTCTCACCGGTCTGCCCTTAAAATAACTTAAAAAAATCCAACTTGAAATGGCCATTGTTTTTTTTTTTGGTGTAGGAACCATACTGCCATCTCATGTCCTGTGCCTTTGACCACTACTTCCCAAATTACATAAAATTTAAATTTTACATAATAATGCATCAAAACATCACTTTTTAAAGTTCCTATAGTCATGCTTTTTTCGAGCTTTTTGAAATAATTTTGGACAACTTTGCATTGCACATTTTATAAAATAATGTATATGTGGAAAATGTCTTCTTTGGAGGTGCTGTTACTGCATTAGGTGTCTGTCGCCCCCTGCTGGCAACGGTGGGGACTGGACAGAGCATAAAATGGCTATTTAGCATGACTATTAGCAATATGATGCTAACAGATAGATAAATGAGCTGAGTGCTTTGTAGTGACAGCAGTTTAAGGCTGAAATGATGAGAATGAGTCCGGTGACGGTGTATGGGCTTTAGAAACGCCCAGGAGCACTTCCTGGTTTCATCTGTCTACATAGAGCTGTGAGACCGAGCGTTTTCAGCTCTGGAGAAGGGCAGCGCCTCAGTAAACAGGATTACTCAAACATGAGAATGAAACAAAATACTACTCCAGGTCTGTTTTTGAGGTGGAAACAACATTATAACATGGTTAAAAGCTCAAAAAAAGTAGATTTAGCAGAATAGGGGAATTTTAAAATATAAATTATATATATTTCTTTAAATCCAAGCCCAAAACAATCTTATTTACCTTGCCTATGTCACATTCATCTACACATAGACGCAAACATAATAATAGTGTATTAAAAAAAAAAAAGACTTACCAATTTGTCAAATGTATCCAAAAGAAGAAGCTTGTTGGTGTCTTGTCCAAAGTGCTGTCCCCTCATCTGTCTCTGTATAAACAAACAGACAGAGGCTCAATAGAAAAGCCCAGGCCCTGGCTCCGATTATAACACTGAGTCTGAATAGAGCCCTTTGTGATGAGACGGAGCTGCAGAAAAGCATTGATTTAAAGAGCTAAGAGCTGTATTTGTCTCATTTGTCGCTGCATGAAGATGTTTTAGAGACGCACTTGTGCTAAACGAGGAGATAAAGCTGACAGACACAGGCCTAAACGGGGCACTTATCCTTAAATTAACTGTTTAAAGTCATGGCAGGACACAGGCGAGAGCAGAGGCTATGTTCATACTCCACATAAACCAAAAATCAAGGCAATATCATAAAGCTTTTAGCTATGAAGTCTTGTTCAGCTGCTCCTTTTCTTTCAAGGGTTACCACAGTGATGTATTCATACAGGTTTAGGTTTCTTTTACACCAGATGCCCTTTCTGATACAACCCTCAGTTATGCAGGTTTGGGACTAATGCAGTTTGAGTTTTTGGCTCCACTCATGAAAATTGAACCCTAAATTTCCTGCATAAAAGGCACAGCAACTAACTAAATCAACAAGGAAGAAAGACCATTTGAATAGGATTTATAAATAACATACATACAACATATAATAACCTTTCTGTCATAGTTTTTCATTATATTGACAATTGATTACAGATATTTAAAGTTCCCCTATTAGGCTAATAATAGGAGCTTTTAACCATGTTCTAATGTTGTTTCCTCCTAAAAAAAAAAAAGCAAACCTGGAGTAGTATTTTATTTCATTCACACATGTTTGAGTTATCCTGTATGCTGAGGCGCTGCCCTTCTCAAGAGCTGAAAACACTTGGTCTTATGGCTGTACGTAGAAATGTGAAACCAGGAAGTGCTCCTGCGTGTTTCTAAAGCCCATTGTCACCCGACTCATTCAAATAATTTCAGCTTAAACCTCTGTCACTATTTTTTATTTATTTATTGATCTGTTAGGGTCTGTTAGCCATTTTATGCTCTGTCCAGTCCCCACTGTGGCCAGCAGGGGGCAACAAACACCTAATCCAATTGTTCTCTGTAAAGTCAAAGTAACAGCTTCTCAAAAGATATTTTCCATACTTATACATTATGTTAAGTTATAAAATGTGAAATACTAATCCAAAGGTGTCCAAAAATATTTCAAAAACCATGAAAAAAGCACAATATAGAACTTTTAAAGAAACAAGGAAGAGGGAAATTACTCACCTTCAAAAAATGCACAAATTTTAAGCTCTAGCAAGCTATTGATGTGGCCTACATTCATTAAAGCAACAAAACTCTTATATTTATGCATATTTTCCAGCTTTATTAATATACAAAAGTAAAAAAATACAAGTTTTTAGTGTTGGCAGCATGTTTGTGGAGTCAAGATGTCTTTTTTTTTTTTTTTTACTTCATTTTGAGTTGCTATTGTGGCATCTTGGGAAGAGTCTCACTTATGCAAAAAGGCCAAGTCTGCAATGAAAAGATAAATGATAAGCACCAAAGAACCTTACTCATGTTTCTAACCTAACTTGTTCCTTGCAGGTGATTGGCCGCATGTGTAAAATCATCGATAAGACCTGTCTGTCCCCCACGCCGACGCTGGAGCAGCACCTGATGTGGGACGACATAGCGATCCTGGCCCGGTACATGCTGATGCTGTCCTTTAATAACTCCCTGGACGTGGCGGCGCACCTGCCCTATCTGTTCCACGTGGTGACGCTGCTCGTGGCCACCGGGCCCCTGTCTCTGCGGGCCTCCACCCACGGCCTGGTCATCAACATCATCCACTCCCTGTGCACGTGCTCGCAGCTCAACTTCAGCGGTAAGACAGTAGTTGTTAATTATGAAAGTTAATACAAACAATATATCGCAAAATTATCGTTATCGCAATATCGTCAAACGCAATATCTGTATCGCAAGAATCTAAATAAATCACAATAACGCTGTGGTCTTCCATCTGACAGAGATTTACACTGAAGAATCATTTTCCACCAGAGCCTTAAAAGAACATGTGTTGTGACTAAATAAAAATGTTTAAAAAGTCCAGTTTTAGTGGTAATTTAATTAATTTAGTCACAGCTTAGCCTTGTTTTATTCCTGGTTTAGTCTGTGGTAAGTTTTGATTTTGTCGTTGTTTTGACTTGTAAATACAGGAACTTACATTTTTGTGAAATGTAGTGAATTTAACTTACTATGTTCAAAAAGTAGGCTCTATTTTCAAATATCGCAATAATATTGTTATGGCAATTTTCAGCATAGTTATCAAATATCACGTTTTCTCCATATTGTGCTGCCCTCTATTGTTTTTTTGCTTTCAGAACAACAAACATAAGTCTTGCCTCTCTACTGCTTAAATCAGGGGTGTCCAAACTATGGTCCGGGCGCCAAATGTGGCCCGCAGACAGTTTTTTATTAGCCCTCAAGCTTCATTCTCATTAGGTCCAAATTGCCAAATATTGCAATAATATCATTATCGCAATGTTCAACATAGTTATCGAATATCTTCAAAATCCATAACCAGACATTTTACCAGTGTGACCAGTGTAGCTTCATCTAGAGCAGGGATATCCAAACTATGGCCAAATGCAGATTATTTTTTATTGACCCTCTGGCTGCCTTCTCTATTGGCCCAAAACGCCACAGGTAATACTTTTAGCTGCAAGGTAAAAAGCTTCATATACGACTGAGTCTCTGTGTCTGCTAACGCTGCATCTGAGCATTTTTGGAACATGTGTGTCACGTGATCAAATATTGCAAGTTAATAATATGGAGCTAGAATAAAATACAGCATCTTTGCAAGTGGAAAAGATTCAGAGAGCCGAAAGTGAACGTTTTTGTAGAGTATCCATATTTTGTTATTGAAAAAAAAATAAAGATTACAAAATATGTCATATTAAACAAAATTGTTAGCAGAATTTATTCCTATAAAAACAAGTACATCAAAATAAGTTAAAATGAAATAATCAGAAACAGCAAAAACTATTATTTTAATATTGACTTTCCTCAATGCAGAGCCTAAAATGTGCTTTTTAAATATGTGTCTCTTTATTCTGTTATTTCCTGCAATGTGGGGCACAGTAATAATATATTTTATTATTCTTATTCTTATTATTCTTTTGTCTGGACCTTTATATCGTATTTAAGTTTGTCTTCATTGTTAAATAAAGTTTGCAAAAAATATAAGTGGCTGCAGTGCATTGTGGGCAATCTGTAGAGAGGTGGGATCACGGAGGATCTGAGCGATTTAACAATTTGGAGCAGCACTTGGCGAGGACCTCCTGGCAAATGAGAAAAAAACATTATGTGCATGAAGTCTTTCTCTTCTGAGTGATTTCTGCAGCTGCTGCCCCCTAGTGGCTCACGTTTAGCCAGGTCCCTGTTATTATATGCACACAGTAGTAATGTATGGAGGTATTTCTAGACATTAATAGCTCCAAACACTTTTGTGTGAGGTGGACGTGGCATTTAGGAAGAAAAATGGAAATTAGTGGTGGTGCCAAAAAAAATTCAATTTGTGCCAGTCCAAAGCCTTAATAAATGTGGGGTTGGGTAAGGGTATCCAGATATAAACTCATGTGAATGATTGCATGGAGACCTCTAAAACAGGGGTGCCCAAACCTTTTCTATCTGAGGGCCAGATGTGTAACAGAGATGTATTTGTGAGCAAAGAGCCAAAAGCAATCATCTTGGATCATATGCAAACAGATCTTTGATTAAACTCCCTTTAATTGTGCCATTATTTAGATAAACTGACTCTTTATAGACTTCCTGTCACAGACTGTTCAGTGCACAATAGAATCAAAGTATAGCCTTTATGAATCACAGCACCTCCCCACTCTGTGCACCCCTGCTCTAAAAGAAAGGGAGCTGAATGCAACCTTCTTTTATGGTGAGGCAGAATCCGCCATTTTTATTAAGTGGCTGCTGCCTTCCTCATATATTTTTCAGTGTGTGGCCCTCAATGGAAAAAGTTTGTACACCCCTGGTATAGAGACATGAATTTGATTTGACCCAAAACCTTTTCTTTGCCAGTGTTGAAATTCAAATATTGTTATTCCAAATACAATTCAACCATACGGCATTTTGTTAAAAGATGTATGTCAGCCTTTGTAATAGCTATAAACGTAAACCTATAGGCTACAAAAGGGGAAATGGGATCTAATGCTAAAAATTTAATAAATCTATTTAGTATTTTTTCTTTTTTTTGCTACAATTTTACCACTTTTCTCCAGATATTTTACTTTTATGCCAACTGGAGCTTTACTAATGTAGCTACTAGTTGAGCCTTTGTATTAAAAAGTGTATTGTGTTTTGTGTTTCCAGAGGAGACAAAGCAGGTGCTGCGGCTGAGTTTGACAGAGTTTTCGCTGCCGAAGTTTTACCTCCTGTTCGGCATCAGTAAAGTCAAGTCGGCCGCCGTCATCGCCTTCCGCTCCAGTTACAGAGACCGCTCGTTTTCGCCGGGGTCCTACGAGAGGGAGACGTTCGCCTTGTCCTCCCTGGAGACGGTGACTGAGGCCCTGCTCGAGATCATGGAGGTAAAACTGCTTCACTTTGGTTGCATTTAAAATCTGTGACATGTTATTTTGTGCTAATTGTCTTGTTTGGTTTGACCCAGGCCTGTATGAGAGACATCCCGTCCTGCAAGTGGCTGGACCAGTGGACAGAGCTCGCACAGAAGTACGAACCATTTTACTCTAGACTTAACCAGTGTTTATTAAATGTTAGATATCAGACTAAACAAGGCTTAAAACAGGACTAAACAAGGCCTAAAACAGGACTAAACCAGGATGAAATCAGGGCTAAACAGGGCTAAATCGGGACTAAACTAGGCCTAAACCAGGGCTAAAAGATGACTAAACCAGGTTTATACCAAGTCTAAACCAGGTCTAAAACGGATCTAAACCAGGACTAAGAAAGGTCTAAACCAGGACTAAAACAGGTATAAATTGCATCTAAACCAGGTCTACACTGGGTCTAGACTAGGCCTAAACCAGGGCTAAACCAGGCCTAAAAGATGCCTTAACCAGGTCTACACAGAGTCTAAACCAGGCCTAAACCAGGTCTACACAGAGTCTAAACTAGGCCTAAAAGAGGACTAAACCAGGTCTAAAAGAGGACTAAACCAGGCCTAAAAGAGGACTAAACCAGGCCTAAAAGAGGACTAAACCAGGCTGAAAAGAGGACTAAACCAGGCCGAAAAGAGGACTAAACCAGGCCGAAAAGAGGACTAAACCAGGCTGAAAAGAGGACTAAACCAGACCTAAAAGAGGACTAAACCAGGCCGAAAAGAGGACTAAACCAGGCCTGAAAGAGGACTAAACCAGACCTAAAAGAGGTCTAAACCAGGCCTAAAAGAGGACTAAACCAGGCCTAAAAGAGGACTAAACCAGGCCTAAAAGAGGACTAAACCAGGCTGAAAAGAGGACTAAACCAGGCTGAAAAGAGGACTAAACCAGGCCTGAAAGAGGACTAAACCAGACCTAAAAGAGGTCTAAACCAGGCCTAAAAGAGGACTAAACCAGGCCTAAAAGAGGACTAAACCAGGCTGAAAAGAGGACTAAACCAGGCCTACAAGATAATAAAACCAGGCCTAAAAGAGAACTAAACCAGGCCTAAAAGAGAACTAAACCAGGCCTAAAAGATGCCTTAACCAGGTCTACACAGAGTCTAAACCAGGCCTAAACCAGGTCTACACAGAGTCTAAACTAGGCCTAAAAGAGGACTAAACCAGGCCTAAAAGAGGACTAAACCAGGCCTAAAAGAGGACTAAACCAGGCCTAAAAGAGGACTAAACCAGACCTAAAAGAGGTCTAAACCAGGCCTAAAAGAGGACTAAACCAGGCCTAAAAGAGGACTAAACCAGGCTGAAAAGAGGACTAAACCAGGCTGAAAAGAGGACTAAACCAGGCCTGAAAGAGGACTAAACCAGACCTAAAAGAGGTCTAAACCAGGCCTAAAAGAGGACTAAACCAGGCCTAAAAGAGGACTAAACCAGGCTGAAAAGAGGACTAAACCAGGCCGAAAAGAGGACTAAACCAGGCCTACAAGATAACTAAACCAGGCCTAAAAGAGAACTAAACCAGGCCTAAAAGAGAACTAAACCAGGCCTAAAAGATGCCTTAACCAGGTCTACACAGAGTCTAAACCAGGCCTAAACCAGGTCTACACAGAGTCTAAACTAGGCCTAAAAGAGGACTAAACCAGGCCTAAAAGAGGACTAAACCAGGCCTAAAAGAGGACTAAACCAGGCCTAAAAGAGGACTAAACCAGGTCTACACAGAGTCTAAACCAGGCCTAAACCAGGTCTAAATGTTTAAACAAGAACTTAGTCTAAACTTCTACTGCTGGATCAAGCTCATAGGAAACTAAATGGGGCAGCAGTAGCTCAGACGTTAAAGAAGTTCACCCACTAACCCGTAGGTTGGCGGTTTGATCCCCACTGCCAGCATTGCATACTGTCAGTGTGTCCTTGGGCAAGACATTTATTATTCGGTCTATGTACAAAATCTGGTTAATGTCCAACATCAGTGTTATGTGACTGAACATGTTTGTGTTTATCCAGGTTTGCGTTCCAGTACAACCCCTCTCTCCAGCCGCGGGCCCTGGTCGTGTTCGGCTGCATCAGTAAAAGAGTGACTCACGGACAGATCAGACAAATCATCAGGATCCTCAGTAAAGCCAGCCCTCTGCTCAGCATCGACAGAGTAACACACACTCTTTTATTCACATGTTAATTACTTTAGGCTGTAATTAAATGTACTGGAGGAAAAAATATACCTAATCTATTGATTCTTAAAGCATTATCATTATCTTTGCAGGGTTTGGAAAGCTGTCTGAAAGGACCGGACAATTACAACAGCCAAGTGTTAATAGAAGCCACAGTCATTGCTCTGACAAAGCTGCAGCCGCTTCTAAGCAAGGTATTTAACCACTGCAAGCACCAACGCAAGCTTTAGTATATGACATATTACCACACAAGCTAATAGAGGTGTAACGATACAGAAACTGTATCGATGTATCGTTTTTTTTTCCTATGATACAACTACATCGATACACATGACCTTGTATTGAATCGTATCGTTTTCTAGGAAGTGAATATCGATACACATAAAGTATCGATCAATAATATCAGAAATATCGAAATTAGAAATTTGTATGTTAAAATAAAACCAGATATAGCTTTTTGGAGATAAATTTTGTATTTTTAATTAACTAAAATGACATTCATTGAACATCACACCACATGGGAATATTTATCAACATTTCAACTAGGGCTGCACAATATATCGCAAAATTATCGTTATCGCAGTATCAGCAAATACAATATATGTATCGCAAGAATCTAAATATATCACAATAACGCTGTGGTCTTCCATCTGACAGAGATTTACACTGAAGAATCATTTTCCACCAGAGCCTTAAAAGAACATGTGTTGTGACTAAATAAAAATGTTTAAAAAGTCCAGTTTTAGTGGTAATTTAATTAATTTAGTCACAGCTTAGCCTTGTTTTTTTCCTGGTTTAGTCTGTGTTAAGTTTTGATTTTGTCGCTGTTTTAACTTGTAAATACAGGAACTTACATTTTTGTGAAATGTAGTGAATTTAACTTACTATGTTTGAAAAGTAGGCTCTATTTTCAAATATCGTAATAATATCGTATCGCAATTTTCAACATAGTTATTGAATATCGCATGTTTTCTTCATATCATGCAGCCCTAGTTAAGGCCACTGTTTATTAGTTTTATGCTTTCAGAACAACAAACATAAGTCTTGCCTCTCTACTGCTTAGATCAGGGGTGTCCAAACTATGGTCCGGGAACCAAATGTGGCCCGCAGACAGTTTTTTATAGGCCCTCAAGCTTTTTTCTCATTAGGTCCAAATTGCTACTTCTTATCACGAATAAACAAGGTCAGGTAAAAAGCTTCATATTTGCGTGACATGGACCTAGCATTAAGGGAGAAAAAAAGAAAAAATAATCCGTACTTTGTGCTGGTCTCAGGCTTGGAAAAATTCGAGGAAACTGAGATTTGTCTGATCATTATTTCAGGAGTCTCCCATGCACAAAGCCCTGTTCTGGGTGGCTGTGGCCGTGTTGCAGCTGGACGAGGTGAACCTGTACTCAGCCGGGACAGCGCTGTTGGAGCAGAACCTTCACACACTCGATTCAATGAGGGTCTTCAACGACAAGGTACACGTTTAACATTTATCAAAAACATTTGCGTCTGTATCAGCTGTACACTCAGTTGTTTAAATCATCCGTGTCCCCTGTAGAGTCCAGAGGAGGTCTTCATGGAGATCAGGCGTCCGCTTGAGTGGCATTGTAAACAGATGGACCATTTTGTGGGTCTCAACTTTAGCGCCAACTTCAACTTTGCCCTTGTGGGACATTTACTCAAAGGTTAGTCTTAATTATATCTGTTTATGGGTTGAATTTGCGAACATTTTATAAGTTTTAGAGCAGCCTTTTTTACTTTTGTCAGGAAAAAAAAAGAAATCCGGTCAGACATTTTTTATTTTATGCATTTCCTTAAAGCTAATTTGGTTCATAATCCATTGTGACCCATGCTGCTTTCGTATCTTTTTTCACCTGTCTGTTTGGAATAACTCAGAGATCTAGATGCCTTAGTGTTTGGACAGAAAAGTGGTGCATATAAATCCGTGTGTGTTGTATTCGTCTCTGTAGGTTACCGACATCCGTCTCCCACGACAGTCGCGAGGACAGTGAGGATCCTCCACATGCTGCTGTCTCTCATCAGTAAAAACCTCAAATGTGACAAGTTTGAGGTGAACATCCAGAGTGTGGCCTACCTGGCAGGTACGCACAGGTTTTAATTCTCCAATTACCACTGGAGACATTTTAAGAAGGCAGTCAAACTCGAGCATATAAGTGGTAAGCTTATTTTTGACGCCCAAATTAGTAAAGTTTGAACAAAAAGGCTTTTTAATGGGAGACACTACAGGCAAAACACTTCCATCAACATGTAATTTAAAAGGGATATGTCCTAATTACTTAAGGTGTTTATTTTAATACATTTAGTCACTGGTGTCCATAGATTTCTATTGGAAATATTCATCTTATTTTCTCAATTTCTTCATTTTCTCACACTCTGAGTCAGATATCTCCACTTCAGTAGTCATGTACTTAATATTTTAAAGGTTTTTACAGAGGGATTTCTTGTTATGTAGTTTCTAGCCTGATTTATTGGGCATTTTACTCCTAAAACCTAAAAACAAGTCAAAATCACATTTTTTTAAAGCCTCAGTGTTTTCTCATTCACTGAAAGACAAACTCAGCTCCATAATCTCCTCTGTAAAAACCTTTTTATGTAACATGTTGACAAAATGAATGAAGAATCTTAAACATGGCTCTATCCAATATTTTTAGAAATGTGCAAATGTGTGCATTTTTACACATATAATGCCTAATTTTCTTATGAAACCATTAAATGACACTTGAAATACATTGTTTTCCTGTATTTGTGAGTGATCTACAGGAAGTTTCACATTAATCTGTTAGTTAAAAAAAATCCATAGTTGCCTAAATGTAGTCTAAATGTTTGTTTTTTATTTATATTTTGAGATAATATTCGAGACGGTGTATTTACAAACTTCTACACTTCACCAGCGAGTTCAGTACCAAACTCCAGTTAATTCTTTTTGCACCGTTATCATGCAAAACGAACTTTAAATCAGTAAAATGACCCCGGTCCTGTCTCTCCTGCGCAGCGCTGCTCACGGTGTCCGAGGAGGTGCGGAGTCGCTGCAGCCTCAAACACAGGAAGTCTCTGCTGATCTCCGACCCCGTTCCCATGGAAACGTTCCCCAGCCACGTCAACGACCCCAGCTGCAGGTCGGGCTCTTTACTCGCCCCTTATCTCAACTTTCCCAAAATTACTTTGTTAGCCAGTGAGTGTCTTGATTGAATTATAAAAGCATGAAGCACTTAAGAGGGGGAAGGTTTTAAAAGCATTATAAAGGTACTAAACTTAATTATGTCAAAATTAAGGCCTTAAAAGTATTAAATATTATGAGCAGGTATTACATTTTATTCATCTATAGGTCTTAAAATTTGTCCAAACATTGTTAATATTACAAAAAGTAAACTAGCTACAATAACACATTATATATTGAAGAAATGTTATCATTATCATTTTTTTATTAGATTAGTTTAAAATCCCTAAAAACCCTTGAGTTTCAGAGAGTAGTACAGATAATTCCTGAGTTTAAATTCATACAGATTAATGTTCTGTTATTGATGATGTAAGCTGCACTCTTAAGTGGCATTAAAAAGTCTTAAAAAGGTCTTAAATTTCGCAAGACAAAACCTGGAGCTACCCTGTTAAGGCAGTAATGTTTGTAACAGGAGTTTGACCTTGACCTTGTGTCCAATCTAAACTGGATCAACCAGCAGTGATTCTTTTAAAGCCTTTATTTAAACCAGGGCTGTCCAAACTTGTTTCAAAGAGGAACAGTTTTGAAGGTGCACGAATCTTCAGGGGCCGCCAGTCCATCCTGAGTGCTCATACAGTAAAAATTAAAGGCACAGTGTTTTAGTATTATACTGTAAAAAAACTCAAGGCAACAGGAGCCCTCAAGATTTTTGAGTTTTGGGGCCAGTTTTCAACAACTAATGTTTTTTGTTCACTTAATTTGATGTTTATATGTCTAAAAACTTTCAATTTTAAGTTTTACTCTCTATCATTATTTTTTTAACTCATCTTACAGCCAACTTACTATCCTCTGTTCAAAAAAAAAGTTTAGTTTTTGCTATTATCAATAATAATACCCTTTTTTAAACAATGGATAATAAGTTGGCTGTTTTAAAAAATAATCATACTCAGTAAAACTTAAAATTTAAAGTTTACAGACATATGAACATAAAATTAGGTGAATTAAAAAACATTGTTGTTGCAAACTTGAGATTTTGCGCTGACCCCAAAACTCTTGAAGGGATCCTGCCTTGAAGTTTTCGCAACTTTTTTTTTTTTTACAGTGTAGTTACAAAGTATTGTAACACAATCTAAAAAAGTCCCAACAAAATAACATCTTTGAACATAAAAACAGCAACTGCAATTATTTTTCGACAAACTAATTTGAAAACACAGCACAGAGCAGGAGATGAGATGAACAAATGCACAAACAAAGCTACGGCAAAACTGTAGGAAAGTCCTGGAGGGCCATAAGTAAAGCATTTTGTCACTGAAGCTGAGGGCCATAAATAACATAAACAAAACATAACGTTGCTGAAACATATAAATCATCAGAAAGAGTGTAAACAAAATGAATTTCTGCATAAAACGCCAGCCAGCTACTGTCCTGAGAACTGTAATGTGTGAATGACTTTTAGCTGCTCCATTTATACAAGCATTACGGTTACACAAGCTAAACTTTTCTAAAGGCCACACAGAGTTTAAATGGTTGGTGATTTTTCTTCTCGTATGGTTTAGAGACACTTTAGTTTGAGCAAAGGAAAGTTAGCCTCGCTGGTTGAGTTTATAATAATGTGTTGTTTTTTTTGTCAGGACGCTCCGTGAGACCCAGCCGTGGACGTCGCCGCAGGTTTCGAAGCAGCACCTCTCCGCTCATCCATATCCCACAGTGGGACAGATCAGCCCCAGGACACGCAAGTCCATGAGTCTGGACATGGGCCAGCCCTCACAGGCCAACACCAAGAAGCTCCTGGGTACGAGCTGGGTTTAGACTGGTTTAGACTGCTAGAAAAAAATGATTACGTCCAAGAAAATATGAGTGAGCACATTTTTATTTGAGATTTAACTTTTTGTAGTCTGGGAAATATCTTAAAATATGGTAAATGGTAAAATGGTCACATTTATATAGCGCTTTTCCACCTTCATGGGTACTCAAAGCACTTTACATCAAGGAACCGTTCACCCATTCACACTCACATTCATACACCAGTGTGCGCAGACACCGGAGGCAAGGTGGGTTAAGTGTCTTGCCCAAGGACACAACGACAGTATGCAACGGTGGGAGTGGGGTTTGAACCGCCAACCTTATGGTTTATTAATAGGGGTGTAACGATACATTTTTGCAACGATATGATATGTCTCGATTAGAAGTGTTTTGATACGATTCAATAACAATATTGGCTAATTTGGAACGATACAATTCAACACCATATCAATAATTGATACAGCAACTTTTTGCCAAAAATCATAAAAGTTTAATCTCAAATGTAGCACCGCGGCCGGGGTTGATTATGTCCAGCAGACAGAGAGTGAAGAAAAGTTGAATATAACATTTTATTTGATTAAAAACACAAAATGTATCTCTAAAAAGCCAAATCTGGTTTTAACATACAAATTTCTAATTTCGATGTTTTCGATATTATCGATCGATACTTCATGTGTATCGATATTCACTTCCTAGAAAATGATCTCACTCATATTTGTTAAAGAATATTTGTCTGCCTAAACCTAAAATCAAATGTGCGTTTATGCGTTTCAGGAACCAGGAAGAGCTTCGATCACCTCATTTCTGACTCCAAAGCACCAAAGAGACCAGAGATGGAGGCCGGGATGACCACACCGCCCAAAATGAGGCGAGTGGCAGAAAACGACTGCCACAACGACATCGGTGAGAGAGGAACTTGCCGCAGTGGCCACACAACACAACATTCATTAAGTTTATGCAGTCAAAGCATAATTATTTTTTTATATTTATTACAGAAACACAGAGAATCGCAAACTCGCATCTACGTAAAGTTTCTGTTTCGGAGTCTAACGTTCTTTTGGATGAAGAGGTGCTGACGGACCCCAAGATCCAGGCGCTGCTGCTCACTGTGCTGGTGCGGCCCTAAATACAATCACTTTAATCTGATTTTATTTTAAATCTCTTTAGCACTGTCACAGCAGGAACTGAGTGGTCCTTGTCTACTCACACAGCAAACAAACTTTTGTTTTTTAGGCGACACAAGTCAAATACACGACTGATGACTTCGACCAGAGGATCTTGTACGAGTATTTGGCAGAGGCTAGCGTCGTCTTCCCAAAGGTTTTCCCAGTCGTGTAAGTCAGTGGTTCCCAGACTTTTTTGTTGTGCATTCCTTGAGCTTTTTGTCTTACCATGAGTACCCCTCACTTACACCTGTTCTGATTTTTCAGAAAATGGTCTTATTTAAAAAAAAAAAAAAGAAAAAAAAAAGGGTTTAGTTGTTGTAAATACTAATTCTTCTGCATTTTTTATTTTAAACTAAAATTCAAGGCAAAAATCTAAATAAATATAAGACTAATTCGTGTATGGTTCGTTCTTTGGTTTTTCCGTTTCAAAATAAAATGAGAAAAAACAAATCATCTGTTTTTCCGTTTTAAAATAAAATTTTTATTACAAAAAGATGGGGGAAAAAAAAATGCTGTATTTATCAAGTATAAGGTTTAAACATCCTGTGGGCTTTGTAGTTACGAGATTTGGATACCTACCCAATTTGGCCCAACATTCGATATTCGCATGCACGAGCTAACACAGCTAACAACGGCAACTGGAATAGGACAAACTACAATATCTACCACATACAGTATATTTATACAAATGTTCAGTAGTCAAATACGTTTTCACCGCTCCTTTACTCTTTATTCTTTTTGGATTATTAACAATCTTGTTTACAGTGGTAGTGTCGATGAAAGATGTGAAACAACGATGATGCTAATGCTAAGATAGCCTCGCTTTATCTTCCCAACCGAGATTTGGCAAAGCCGGCTGTGATGCTAATGCTAAAAGATCCCACTGCCTTTCAGTTTATTGACATAAACAAATATAAACAGAACAACATATTAACGACGTGCCCCGGCCAACGTGTTTTGTATTTCGGTTCAAAAGACACAAATCCAACTTTGTGTTTTTTTTTTTCCTTAGTTAAATATCATATTTTTAAATTTAGGTTTTGAAAACCGAAAAACAAAAAAACACCACGGTTTATTGTTATTTTATTTTGAAAACAGAAAAACCAAAGAACGAACCATACACGGATTAAGACTGTCTTTAATAATAAAATATTAAATTAAAATATACAATGTAAATAATAAAATATAAGCTCCTATTACATTTACTTATTTTAAATAGGTAAAAAATAAACCTAAACTCATAATATATTTACTCCAAAAAACATATTTGAACTAAACAGCTGTTAAATCTAAAAATATATGTAACAAAATATATTTGAATATTATTTTATAGAAGTTTTGCTTCCTTTTTATCGAGACGTGCTTTCATAAGTTTCAGTTCTTCAATATTAAAAAGATTGCAGATTTTTTTATGTTGAAAATAAATAGAAAATAAAACATAACTCCATGTACCCCTGCAAAGTTCTCATGTACCCCTCATTGGGAAACACTGGGCTAAGTAACAAGAGGTTCAGGATCATAACTCTCTCAGACGCCACAGAAGAAAGGAGAAGCTGTGACGTTAATGTTTTGTTAGCGTTACAATGTTTTTTCTGTGAGATATAATTTAAAGTCTGTGTCTCGTGCAGCCACAACCTGCTGGACTCAAAGATCAACACTGTGCTGTCCATGTGCCAGGACACCAACCTCCTGAACCCGGTCCACGGCATCGTCCAGAGTGTGGTTTACCACGAGGAGTCGCCGCCGCAGTACCAGCCTTCGTATCTGCAGAGTAATACACAAACTCACTCTGACACCACTGCAGGACGTCCTGCACCGCAAACTTTTCACCCGGCACGGCCACTTCCTGTTTACCTCTCACCGAATGATTCACAGTACTAGTAAAAAATTATTCATAGCATACTTTTTTGTGATCATGAATACCAAATATTTAGTTCTTTTAAGATATTTTAACCCTCTTTATGATGGTGTATGTAATAGCATCTCCTTTTTTTGTTAGAAACACAAAAACACTCACACAAAATGAAATATTTTTACTAGAAGATTACCAACAACAGTTATTTAGATGGAACAAAATGGGTTTAATGGGTTTTAATATGAGTTTACTTTTAGATTCTACATAACACAGGAAAAAATAAGCCCTAAAAATAAATTTTATTGGTGATCTTTGACAGAACTAAGGCTGTAATACTAACTCCCCTCCACCCACTTCTTTTTTATGCAAAAAAAAGTAGAAAAATATTAGAGTCTATACATTTTTTATGATGTTTTTTGACAGAACTTTTGTCACTGAACAGTAACAACCTGACTTTTTAAAATTGGGGCACTGAATAAGGGAAATGTGAGATTAAACACCACTTCAATGTTAGGAGTAGCCACTTTTACAAAGGCCTTCTCACTCTTTCACGTACAGATTGCCCCACCTGCTGGTCAGAGTGGCTCATAACATCTTGTGCAGCACGTTTTGCGGTGTTTATGATCTGTCATTTTTCTTCTGTCCCTCATTTCTCTCCGCTCGTTTCACAGGCTTCGGGTTTAATGGACTTTGGAGGTTCGCTGGACCCTTCTCTAAGGTACCGTATGAATCACTGCCTCCTCAGAGTCTGCTGTTTGAGCTGACGAAGCATTTTACCGACAGATCTGCTGCAATATCTGAGATTTACAGAGATATAACCTTCTCCACTGTGACAGTAAATGGACTGTGGAGAGGACAGGAGGTAAATCCAGGACTAAACTAGGACTAAACCTGGATCTGTACAGAGGACTAGGTCTAAACCGAGATCTAAACAGAAGACGAGGGCTAGACCAAGACTATTCCAGGTTAAAATCCACTGTTTAAACTAGGACTTAACCAAGATTTCAGTTCTACCAATCTAGGACTAAACCTGGATCTGTACAGAGGACTAGGACTAAACCAAGATCTAAGCAGAAAACAAGGGCTGGACCAGGACAATGGTAGATTAAAACTGGCATTTAAACTAGGACTAACCCACATTTATACCAATTTAGGATTACCCTTTAAGAGCTTATCCAGAATATGCACCGAGGACCAAATTTAGGATTAAATCAATTAAAAATTAAGAGCTAAATCAAGATTAATTCTGGACTACTTTTGGGATGAGATCAGCAGGTAAAACAAAACAAAAACTGGACTGAACTAAGGACTAAACCAAGGACTGAGACCCAGGACTGGACAAGAAGTAAATTACTTTCCTGTTATTAAATTTGAGCTAAAACAAGGGTAACTAAGGACCAAACCAGGATCAAAGGAGTACATAAGACGGTCTAAACCCTAAACTAAACTTCAACTATACAAGGATTAAAACTAATCTGTTAATAAAAAACAAAGAAAGGAACAATCATCAGGACGCTCCATGTCGTGTTCTCCTGCAGCAAACCCAGATCCCGGACTACGCAGAGCTGATCGTGAAGTTCCTGGAGGCTCTGATCGACAGTTACCTCCCGGCGGCGGAGGAGGAGCGGGGCGAGGAGCAGCTGCGGACCCCCACCTCACCGTACCCCCCCACCAGCCAGTCCCAGCTCAGCATCACTGCCAACCTCAACCTGTCCAACTCCATGACGTCGCTCGCCACCTCGCAGCACTCCCCAGGTACCGCGCTCCGCACTCAACACACGCATTACAACAAATATTTACAGTCACATGCAAAAGTTTGGGCACTCTATAATGAACACTGTGGAAACCTGTGCAATATTTATTTATTATTATGTGCCATAATTATTTTATCTTAAGCAGCTATTCACAATCTACACTCTTCTGGTATTTTGAATATCCATACTCTGTCAGACTATACACTGTACATATTTATTATAGTGTATTTAATTTGCTAATATTCTGTTTAGCTCTACTTGTAGTTTAGTTTAGGTTTTTTATTTAATTATCTTTGGCCAGACTGGTCTCTGATACACTGTGTGCTAACTGTACTTATGCTGTTGCAACAATGTGATTTTGTCACTGAGGGACTAATAAAGGTTTTCTTATTCTTACCCCTCTGAGGTTGCATAATATTTTACTCTGTTTTCACGAAAAAAAGATCACAGAGGTATGTTGTTCATTTTCTTGTGTCATCTGAGTTTTAGGGTGGTATCCAAATAATTTTTAGTGTAGCAATATTTGGGTGTAGTGTAGCAATATTTGGGTGTAGTGTAGCAATATTTGGGTGTAGTGTAGCAATATTTAGGTGTAGTGTAGCAATATTTGGGTGTATAAAAATGTTGGGCACCCTTATAAGTTTGCTGATTTGAATGCATGTAACTTCTCAAAATGGATGACTTGCAACACAAAACTTGTTAGATTAGTTAGTTAAGCCTTAAACTTCATAGACAACTGCATTTAGTAATGAGAAAAGTTATTTAAGGTGGTAATCAGGAGAAAAGCTATTTAAGGTGGTAATCAGGAAATCATAACACAAAATGAACCTCCTGAGCTGCGGGGGCCTGACTGTCAACAATCGGCTTACGGTGTAATGGTAAAATCAAAATTAAATAAGCAAAACAAAGGTTTTGGTCACTTTTATTTTTGTGTTTGTGAAGCCCACACAGAGGACAGGAGTCTGTCCCGAGCCTGTTGAGCTAACGTTAGCCTGGTCTCTCTCTAAAGCCTAAACTGGTTTAGATCCAGGGCCGGGCTGCAGGACTTGTTGTGAGCATTTACCCCACGCCAGCTCCTGGGAACAATCCAAGTCCAGTGTTAAACTCAGGCTCGAGTTCTGTTTCCCTTTCTGTCTACGTCAGATCTGGTAAGGCACAGGTTCCAGAGAAAGCTCAAATTTGGACTGTTTCTGTATAAAACTGACAAATGGTGCAGTAAAACGTACATTAACCCTTTACACAGGTATTAACAAAGCAGATTAATTATGAATTTGAAAAAAATTTAAAACTGCCACCCTCTTTTATGGCAGTAGTAAAGTACTGAAATTAAAACCTTCTCTTAGTCGTATCATGTTTCTAAAGGTTGTAAAATGTGCAGTGCTGTTCTAGAGGCGTCCAAGATTAGTTTAAAAATATGAATAAAAGGACAATATAATAATCCATTTTCAAAGTAAAATGAACTCTCAAAACCTTTCAAATCAAATTTTTATTCATCGAAAACACAAACGTTCCCAGCTAAACGTAAAATGGCAGACAATCAAACCTTTCCTCTTTGCTAACACAACTTTTTTTTTTTTTTTTTTCCCCATCATGCCCCAGGTGTGGACAAAGAGAACGTGCAGCTGTCCCCGAGCTCGGCCCTGTCCAGCGGGGGGCGCACTCGCCACGGCTCGGCCAGCCAGGTCCAGAAGCAGCGCAGCGCGGGCAGCTTCAAGAGACCCAGCATCAAGAAGATCGTCTGACCCCCGCCCCCCTCCCGCCTCCTCTCCTCCCCCGTCCCATCCGAAGCGTCCCGTCTCCGCCCCATCCCGCTCTGCGCCGCTACAGGCCTCATGCTGCACTCCTCTCTCCTTTTCCTCCTCTTTCTTCATTGATTCGGGAGAGTTTTTTTTTTTTTTTTTTTTCATTTTGTTTAGTTTTTTCTCCTTTTGTTTTTACGGAGGAATATTAATAATAAGGGCAAACTTGAATCTGTGATGCTTGATGACTCGAAAACGGGCTGGAGACGTTTAATGCTCACAGGAACTTTAGACTGGACTTCCATGTAAGGATTGTTTCTGCGGGACACGCTCAAAAATGACTGACGGCCTTAAACGCAACCCCCCCACCCCCTACCCCCTGCCCATCCCCAAAAATGGGACACCTTCTACCCGCCCAGCCCTGTACATATGTTACATAGACAAATTATGTATAACTAGTCCTTAGTGCTAATTTAGATGTTGACGTTTTCTCCATGGTGTGCCTTTTGTCAGGGTTTTTTCAATGTGTACAATTTGTATAGTAAACGACGGGACGGAGAACAGGTACTAATTATATTAAAGGAAGGCGTGCCGTCCATATCACCGCCAGTTCGTACGGCCTTCAATGATCGTCAAATATACAATCATCCGTATACCCTGTTGCCTGAGAGTATTTATCCTGTACAACTAGATAGTGCAACGAAAAACCTTTTTAATTTTCACTTTTTTCTTTCTTTCTCGGAAACATGAAGATCGCAAAACACTAGACTGTAAATAGCTCAAAGCAGCTTTTCTCTTCCCTTTATTATTATTTTTATTATTATTATTAAATTTCTTTTTTTTTTATACACATTGATTTTGTAAGAGGCAATAATCCTCAGCTTTTTTTTTGTCAAACACCTGTTTTAGTCACAAAATGGCCGCCACAACAAATCCCTTTGAGGAAAAACTGACACACACAGATGCGTCGTTTAGCCAGGTCTAGGACAATAAAGGGGACCGAAGCTGAAGTCAAACTATGTACACTTTTTTTTTTTTTTTTTTAGCCCAAATCCATCTTTTATAGCTCTTCTTTTTGCTGAAGTGCGCTTTTAAGAGTCCGGTTTAGAAGGCTTTTGCTCATAAATGTAAGAATGACACAGTGTTGACACTAAGATGAGAGGCTGAATATATTTGGCGTGGTTTTAACTTCACTACATCGCTGGCCACATTGGGTTTTACTTGATTGTGGCTGTGAAAGGATGGCGTTTTGTAAAATAAAATAAAAATAAATGAAAAAACAGAGGTCTCTTGAGAAGCAGACGGGAGCAATGACAACAGATGACGCTCAATGTTTGAACTAAACCTGAACCAAAAAATGGGCCATTTTCTGACACATTTAAAGCAGAACTCAGTAACTTTTCTTGTTTCTTTGCTGTTTTTGCCTTGTTTTTCTTTACAGAGCGCCCCCTACAAAGCACTATCGGAAATACTAACAACTCCAGCTGACTCCTGTATGACCTGTGGCTCAGCTTATCGTCTGTTTTCCCCTCCTTGTATCCGTGTTTTTTTCTGCCATTTGACCGCTCTGTAATGACAAAAACTGAGAAATAAACCCATTTTTGTTAGTCGTTTGGCTCACCGCGATGTGCCGCTTTCTCTTGAGGACTTCCATGAGACCAAATCTTGTTTTTTCGACCATCAACAACTCATTTAAACCTCCAAAAGTTTATTTAAGCTAACAAAAAGTCTCTAAGTTGTGCTTTAAATGGACAACGAAGCAACCAAATGTCTAGAGTGTGCCCTGTATATGTTTGTTTGTTTGTTTTTTCTCTGTATCATTGCTCCTGTCTGCTTCTCCAAACGGGACGTGTGATGGTAACTTTTACACTGGCTCATGAATAAAATACTGAACAGTCTCCTCCACAATCTCAACATAAAGACTTGCACTCGGCTTCCTAAAGTCTTCTCTTTCCCATACAAGCGTCTATTATTTGCACACATCACATTTTAAGAATTCAAGGGTACCAAGTGTTTTGTAAAACCTGAAAAAATCAAAATGGCCTAAAATTTGTTGAAATAATGTGTTCATTTTGAATACTGAAAGGGCTAAGAAGATGTATTAGTGGGAATAGTAGTTTATAAACATTGTAGAGCTAATTCTAGTTTCTTAAAGGTTCCCTATTGTGCAAAAACAACTTTTTTGAGCTTTTAATCATGTTATAACATTGT
The DNA here is from genome assembly GCA_020698575.1 of Bostrychus sinensis. NCBI lineage: Eukaryota > Metazoa > Chordata > Actinopteri > Gobiiformes > Eleotridae > Bostrychus > Bostrychus sinensis. Next base: position 9,219,820 of record CM036245.1, on the reverse strand, counting down.
TTCCACTTCAAAAACATACCTGGAATAGTATTTTGTTTCATTGCAAAGCTGTCCAAAAGTATTTTAAAAACCTCATCACACGGGACCTTTAAAGTAACCTGCTTTTTCATTTCGGTTTTCCATCTAATCTTAAACATTTGAGCTGTTTTGACACTACATATTTGTGCAAACTTGACCTAAGACTCATTTAATCAAACGCGTCTATCAAAAAGTCCTTAATCAAATATCAAACTTCCTCTGTACATTTTGTGTCTCATGTGAACTCAGTGTTATCGTGTTCCCACTGTAATCTCGGCGCGTTCACAGATTAGGTGTCAACATCGCTTTAATGACATTTGAAAGTGTCAAATGGAGCACTGCTGCCTGCTATCAACTCTGTGCCCCACATAGACAACAGTGATATTGATAATGCACTCGTGCGATGATGAAATGACATTGAATTGTGCCATTAAGAAGGTAATATGAATGAATGAAGTATGTGAAAAGGGTCTTAAATGAAAAGTCCTCCAGTAAATAAGTTACAGTATTTTCTGGACAATAAGTGGCACTAGCCAAAAAATGCATAATGAAGAAAAAAACGTATATAAGTCACATTTTTTGGGGGAAATGTATATTACAAAATCCGACACCAAGAACAGACATTTCATGTTGAAAGGCAAGTTATAGTAATAATAGAATAGAGAACAACAGCTGAATAGGTGTGTGGTTTGCTAACGTAACACACTGATGGTTTTTCAGCTACATGAAGCATAAACAACGAACTGAATAGGTGTCTCGTATGTTAACGTAATATATTAACAGTTATTCACATAACTATAGCATAAAGAACATAATATAACAAGTTCACCAAACTCACCGTCTCACTCCTAATCACTAAATCCTTTAAATTCTTCATCCTCGGTGTCGCTTCTGAACAACTCCGCCAACTCCGGAGGTAGACGAAGCGCCGCTTCCTCCTCTGCGTGGCTGTCGTCAGACTCAGCATCAGTTCCATTCATTCATTCATTTTCTACCGCTTATTCCCGGTCGCGGGTGACTGGAGCCTATCCCTATAACTTTGGGCCGTAGGCGGGGTACACCCTGGACAGGGGCCAGCTTGTCTCAGGGCTGACACAGAGACAAACACAGACAGACAACCATTCACTCTCACATTCATTCACTAGGGGCACTTTAGAGTCACCAATTCACCAACACATGCATGTCTTTGGACGGTGGGAGGAAGCCGGAGAGAACCCACGTTAACACAGGGAGGACATGCAGACTCCACTCAGAGAGATTGTGTGTTGGTTGGCTCGAACCCACGACCTCCTTGCTGACCACGCTAACCACTCTGCCACCGTGCACCCACATCAGTTCCATTTCCAATTATTCCGCTCTTTCTCAGTTGTCTTTATAGCCTAAGTTGTTAGTGGTAATGTTTACATTTTAAATTGTCAGTGGTACAGGTGCAGCAGATGCTGGTACACAAGCCTAGAGCGCCCTCTAACCAACACCTGAAATATTTTAATATATAAGTCACACCTGAGTATACGTCGCACCCCTAGCCAGACTATGGAAAAAGTGTGACTTATAGTCCGGAAAATACTGTATATGGATTAGTTTTGTGGATTTATGATGCAATTTCTAATATTCCTAAGTCATTTTAACCTCCTACGTTCATATTAGTTCTTTACTTCCACAAGTTCTTATGAAAACATTAATTGATGAATCTAAAACTGCCCCAAGTGCATGAATATGAGAGTGAAAGGCTCACTAAGGCCCATAGTTGCTGGGATATGCAGAACATAACAAAAGATCTCCCTTTTCCTAACAAATATGTCCAAGAAAGACACCTATTGATCACTCTACAATCTATAGGAACGAGTGGGACAGACATATTTCTGACCTAAAACATTATTGAAGGAATATAAGTTTGAGAATGCAGTTGTTTTATCACAAATGTACAACTTGTTTAGGTTTTATTAGCCACAATATCTGTACAACCCCACCTTAAAGTCCACTTCATATATTATTATGCCTTAAAATCTGCTCACACACATTTCTGTTCAATAAATTAAAATTGTTAAAAGATATTTGTGGCTTTAATAATAACTAAGGTACACTTTAGAGGCGTTTCTGCAAATGTACACACGTCTACACGTCGCCTGCAAACACTTTCATTACATCTCCAGTGTTTTAAACAAGCTTACAATTGCTTATATACTGCCCCTAGTGGTTATAAAGCATTTTGCATTCTGTTTATTGAAGGAGGCTGATTTTTCACAATGCCAAATCCAGGTTTACTTTAGTTTGATCAACAAATGGTACGACTTTGTTTTGTTTTATTGACTGCGTTGTGTTGAAGGCCATGTTGCCAATATTGATTTATGGTCTGGTTTATATTTTTGTGCCAACCATGGAGGAAAACTGTGTAAAAAAAATGCATTAATTCACTTTCATATTGTTTTAAAGGGCCATATGTGTGGAGTAACGGGGGGTTTTCAACAAGTGACAACAGATTTATGAAGAAAAGTATGCCTTTTATGCCTTTTTTTGTTTTTATTTTACTTATTTTTACCACAGGCCACTCAAATCCTAAGTTTACAACACCTGAAAGCCTATTCGAAGTTGATATTTTTAACTTGGTCCCAACTAACTCCTAAAAAACACACATGGTCGACTTGCACTAAAGAAACAGTCCTGGGTTTGTCGCAAAGAAAAACCTCAAAAATGTGGCATGTTTTATTATTTGATGTTATGCAAAATCAAACGTCTGTAGAGTACTGGTCTGCGTTTTGTTTTAATGCCGTTTAAAGTGTGACGGTTGTAAATACTTTGTGTACAATTGGAGGTGGTATATTTACTACACTGTACATACATGTGATATTGTATCATTTTGTTTTTGTAAAGCAGTTAGTTTCTGTATAATAATATACAAATTGAACTATTCCAGTGTTAGTAATAAAATGTTTTGCTCTCCACAGTTTTTGGCTCTTGGATTGAATCAAGTCGGACTGAAACAATATAAAACATAACATAGCTAACATTTTTTTAGTGGTAGTAATAGCAGTTAACAGTAATAATAACAAAATGTGTTTTAAAGGTGCAGCGCTTCCTCCCACTGTCCAAAAACTTGTGTGTTTGGAGAATTGGTGACTCATTTATTCTCCCATTGCGTACGTAAATAGATCCATCTATTCCAAGCGTCACATCATTTATACTTCCAACCGTTTTCTCTGTGTACATGTGTGTTATGTTAAAGTTACACTGTGTAAGATTCCCGGTCTTGCGCCTCTAGAGGCCACAGGTGCCACTGCACCGTCGCAAAACGTAAACACTAGGGCCCCTCCTCCTTCTGAAACTGTGCGAGCGTGCGTCTATTTCCATCATTGTTTCAACTTTAGTCGACCTGCTGCTACCTTTGGAAGTTTGGACTGGATCTTCTATAGAGTTAGCGCTAGCGTTAGCTTATCAACAAATATCGCGCAATGGTCGCAGTAAAAACAACTAATAACTGTATGAAAAAGCACGTTCTAAAGAAAAAATAAAGAGGCTAATTTACCTGCCCAACAATAAAGAAGCAAAAACGTGATCTGATTTGCAGCCTTCTCTGTCTCTCGTCTGACGCCAGCGAGCAAAAGTCTGTCCGATGTTGACTCTTGTCTGTGATCTGGTGCGGTCCCTTTCACATTTTCTTTTTCTTGCCTCGTCAGACATTGTCTTCATCTTCTTGTGTCCTTCGGCCCTGACGAACTGGCGAAAATAACAACGCTAAAAGTAGCTTCATGGTTATACCTGCGCCTCAAGTCGTTCCCTGTCACGTGACGCTTCCTCAACAGCGGAGCGCTCCCGGCCAAGTTGCGAGGGTGGTTTCTCAGTACAGAAGCCCCGCTCGGAGCAACAGATCGCACCTCAGGCCTTATAATCGCTCAAAAAATCACAAAAACAAGTCAGTATGCCCCACATATTTAGGAGAAAAGTTACACAGTGTAACTTTAAATAATCAGGAAAAGATTTGACCAAGATGGAAGAAAAAGAGCAACAGTAACAACAAACATAGCTTTTTACACCACGTTTATTGAAAAAGAGCCAAGAAAATGAATGGTAGTGGTCTGTTCAGTCTTTGAAAAACCGTGACTGACTTTAGCTCTTCTCAAAAAGTTGTTGAGCTGTGTTCACTAGCGCCCCCCGATGGTCAAAGCTTGTACTGCTCTGAAAGGTAAAGAAAAAACCAAGCCACTCTTCATTTACCTGAAGTTTAAAAAGCCTTTATTTCATGTTGCTATATATTTATATAATCTTTAAAAGCACTCTTTCCTTTATTGTGGCACAGTGGTTAGCACTCTTGCCTCACAGCTAAAAGGTCCTGGGTTAGATTCTCAGACAGGACGGGTGGAGTTTGTGGAGTTTGCATGTTCTCCTCGTGTCTGTGTTTGTTCCCCTACCTCTAAAAACATGGACTAACCCGCCATCTGATCTACGCTATTTCGTTGTGCTCCTTGTGTTCTGAAGATTTTAGTTTTCACTTTTGTTAGTTCCACTTCCTGTTCCTCCTCCTTATCCTGGATTGGTCCCCTGGTAATTAGGTTAAGCACCGTCACCTGTTCATTTGAGTATAAAAACCTGCACTTACCTTCACTCTTTGGTTGATCCTTTCACGGGGCGGCTGTTTTCTGGTAAGAATCTTTATTTCATGCACTTTATTCAATTATTTGGTTATTTTCTGATATTTTATGTTACTACTTTTAATCTTGTGTTTGTTCTGTTCCAGATTATTACTGCCCATGTGTTTTTTTTCCTTTCATGCTGTTCCTTATCAATAAACCCTCAAAAGTCCTTTAATTCCTCTGGTTATTGCATCCTGACCGACACAAGTCCTCTGAACTCGGGCTGCACGATATTGAGAAAACATGCGATATTTGATAACCATGTTGAAAATTGCGATAACGATATTATTGCGATAATTGAAAATAGATTACTTTTTGAACTTAGTAAGTTAAATTCACTACATTTCATAAAAATGTAAGTTCCTGTATTTACAAGTCAAAACAGCGACAAAATCAAAACTTAACACAGACTAAACCAGGAATAAAACAAGGCTAAGCTGTGACTAAATTAATTAAATTACCACTAAAACTGGACTTTTTAAACATTTTTATTTAGTCACAACACATGTTCTTTTAAGGCTCTGGTGGAAAATGATTCTTCAGTGTAAATCTCTGTCAGATGGAAGACCACAGTGTTATTGTGATATATTTAGATTATTACGATACAGATATTGCGTTTGCTGATATTGCGATAACGATAATTTTGCAATATATTGTGCAGCTCTACTCTGAACCACACCTATCCTCAGTCAAATTCCTTTTTTGCACCTTGTATGTAAAATGACAAAGCACTTTACCTCAAAGTTTGTAGTGCTCAGTTTGTCTGTATCCAGCTCTGGGGAAATGAACGTAGAAGACAGAGCGCTCCATCTGTATCTAATTGTAACACTAGCAAGGTGTTCAAGAACTGCAGGTGAGCTTCAATAACAAAGCCAGTCAGTCAGTGTGGATCCTACATAATAAGGCATAAGGTATAAGGCATAAGGCAATAAGGCAAGTTTTATTTTACAGAATAAACAAAAACATTAAAATGATTTATATTGAATCTGCAGTGGTGAGGCTTCAGCCTACAGCTGGGGCGATGGAGGCAGACTATTAGTGAAAAAGAAACACAAGGTTAAAACTCAACATAACCATTTCCACGACAGAAAACACCCAAATACAAGTGCCACTACAACTAATAACTACAAATAAGGTCACCAGCTCAGTGAACTCCCACCACCACCAGCTATGTTCAAATGAGGCCTACACCAGCTGCAGGGCTTATACAACTGTCCAATTTCTATGTATGTATGGATTTATGCATGTAATCTTTACATAAAACAAACAGCAACCTGCACTAAGCCTTCAAGACATGACAGTCTGGACTGTTAGGACCCTTTGAAATACAAAACATTACAATAAAAACAATAGTCTTTTTACAAAAATATTTAACTACTATAAAACTAATTTGTTTGTCTCACCAGAAATAACCATGTGCACAGGCTGCTCACAGGAAGAGGAAATGGAGCTGTGCACCTCTGACCTTTAAAGGCTCCGTCATGTGATATAATCACATGACTAAATCTAACCCTGCCACATAATGTAGAGTATAAATGAAATTTAAATTGCTCCTTGTGAATGAATGTGAGAGTCAGTGTCTGTTTGTGTGAGGCCCAGAGTTTCTTGCCTGGTCACCACGTCCTCCGCCGTGGTTGGATTCAAATCCCAACCGTACCGTGCATTTTGATTCGTTTATTTAAGTCACGTGTTCTTCGCGAGCAGCGTCCTCAACAACAACAATCAAGATGGCGACCGAGGAGCAGAGAGTTTGTTTCATTCAGCGGTAAATTCCGTTTTAAATGACCAAAAACATATTGAGTCATTAAAACCACAGCAGCTTACAGCACTGGAAGCCTTTATTAAAAAAAAAAAAGAATGTTTTCGCGTTGCTCACTTTCTTGTCGCTTTGTTAACGTCACGTCTGCCATTTTCTGATTGGCTTCCTCCGCTGTCAGTTTACTCGGGTTTGCTCCGCCCTAGAAATCGAATTGATTCCATGGCGACCAGACTCATCACTGGTACAGCGGTGAGTTACTGAGATAGGCTCCAGGACACATGACCTCTAACGGGACGAAGATGAATGAATATAAAAAATGTAGAAGTAGCAGTAAAAGTTTATCTTTCATTTCAGCTTCTCTCTTTCAGGGCCATCACAGCAAATCTACAGCGTCTACAGTATTCATCTGGCATTGGTTTTACACCTGATGCCCTTCTTCTTCTCCTACATTGGCTAGTTACCTCTTAAAGCTGAATTAGTAATATTTGTAGAAAATTTAAATTGTATTGGTGACCCTTAGTGACACAATCGATGTTTCTGATTTCACTCCTCACACAAGCGGTGCAATGTAACACAGTAAAAGTACTTTTCTCGTGTATCTGTACTTGAGTAAATTTTACAAATGGTACTTCTTTTTTGACTTCACTACATTTTAAAGCAAGTATCTGTACTTTTTACTCCGCTACTTGTTGCTTTGAAATTCGAAGTATTTTGAGTTGGTTGGTTTAAAATGATTTGTTTTTGTCGTGTCTTCACTGTAGACACACAGTATTTAAATATAACAGATGCAGTAAAGTAGTACTAAAAACATCCAAAGACAGAAGACCTCAGTCTCTTCTACTGCCCCAGTTTGTTCTTTTCATCTGTGATTAGCACCATTTTTTAGCCAAATCTCGCACATTTAACACATTAAGGAGTTGTCTGAACCGTGTGAAATACTTTTTTAATCACAAGTACATTTAAAAGTTAGTACTTTTATACTTTTATTTAAGTAAAAATGTTAAGGTGATACTTTTACTTGAGTGCTTCTTCCACCACTGCCTCACATCCTCTCTACGGTGGCTCTGCTGGGACATTCTGTTGTCTATGAACAAACCCAGAGCAAATAAATGTGAGTTAAAATTTAGAAATAAAATAACTTCAGTTCATAAGTGCCCAGAGCATTCAGATTGTGTTAAAAACATGAGCAGTCGTCTGTCAGGTCAACATTACATCACATATACAAAACCTAAAATAAAAGTGGAATGTGGAGCGCAAAGGATCGCGGCGCCAGAAGTGGAAGGCCATTGTCCTGTCAGAAGATATTTGTGTGATTACGAGCTTTATCAAAGGAAACTGAAATAAAAGATGACGATAAACAAATCAAATCAACATGACCTAGAATCTGCACTCACACAAGATCTGTGACCCGAAAAAAGCAATGGTTAGTGAGAGTCAATGATAATAAAGGGACTATATTATGTAAACTTAACTTTTTTAAGCTTTCTCCCATGTTATAATGTTCCCTTTGAAAAACAGACCTGGAGGTGTAGCTGTCCATGGTTTTTAAAGCAGGTTATTGCAAAAACAGGTGCTATTGTTTATTCTAGGGATGCACGATATATTGCAAAATTATCGTTATTGCAATATCAGTATCGCAAGAATCTAAAAATATCACAATAACGCTGTGGTCTTCCATCTGACAGAGATTTACACTGAAGAATCATTTTCCACCAGAGCCTTAAAAGAACATGTGTTGTGACTAAATAAAAATGTTTAAAAAGTCCAGTTTTAGTGTTAATTTAATTAATTTAGTCACAGCTTAGCCTTGTTTTATTCCTGGTTTAGTCTGTGTTAAGTTTTGACTTATATTTTTGTTTTAAGTGAATTTAATTTACTATCAGAATTGTAGGCCCTGTTTTAAAACTCAAGGCAACAGGATCCCTTAAGATTTTTGAGTTTTGGGGCCAACTCAAATCTCACGTTTTCAATTTTTATTTATTTTTTTATTTTTATTTTTTTCAATTTAAAGGTTATATGTCTAAAAACTCTACATTTTAAGTTTTACTCAGTATCATTATTTTTTAACTCATCTTACAACCAACTTACTATCCACTCTTCAGAAAAACTATTATTAAAAACTTGATATACTAAATTTAACAAAGCAATTTTACAATTTTAACAACTTTTTCTGAACAATGTAAGTAAGTTGGCTGTAAGATGAGCTAAAAAAAAAATAAAAAAAATTTGATTTTAAGTTGGCCCCAAAACTCAAAAATTTGAAGGGATCCTGTTGCCTTGAGTTTTTTACAGTATAGTCTGGTCTTATGCTTTAAAATAAGTTAATAATTTTTATTTAAATTCCTGGTAAAAACTGTATTCTGTAACAGAGTCACGTGCTGCTCTGGTTCATTATGAATATTTCAAACCCAGACGTAAAAAGAGATGTGGCCCACAAAAGATTGGTTTAAGCCTCCTCCAGCCCGAACTTTTTAGTCACGCCTTTTGCCCTAAGCACAAAAAAATGCACCAATAAAGATATTACCATAGAACAATTATCTAATGGGCAATAATTCAATTTTTTTTTCATGGTTACAATGATTAACTTCAGTCCTCATCATACACAGCAAAATTTCATTCTGTTTATGAAATTTAACTCCTTAAATTCCAGTTTATGTGGTGCACAAACCTCTGCCTCTGCTCAGTCTGGGACCTTTTTCTACTTTGCCCTGATGTGCACATCTCTGTAAGAACTACATTTTGGATTTGTGCTCACGCAAACACAAACAAACTCATTTCTCAACAAACACTTTCACACCAATTTATGACAACCCTAAAACACACCCAAATCATTTTAGTTCAGAAAATGTTTTTTATTTGCGTTGTAGTCTTGATCATTTATACAAACACTAATGTGGCCATCTCCACATTTATACCTCCGTCTACCATATATGGGGGAAATAGCGCCACCTGGTAAAAAACAATAAAAACAAAAATTCCAATCCCTCACTATCATGAATAAAGAAATACTTGATAAAAATGTGAAATTATATTGCAATGACAGTGTATAATAAAAATGTTATTTGAATGGGAGTCAATGGCACAAAAAATGTCTTAGGGATAAAGGTTTGACTATTTTTTTTTTTTCTTTCTTTTTAAGAGGATTTTTTTTTTTTTATTCTGAAATCTGAAAATTCATCCAAAAATACAAACCAGAGGCAAAATCTATGCCATTTGAATCAACACAGCAAAAGTTATCCACAAAAAACAGGTGCAAAACATTAAAAAATGTCTTAGGGCTGGAGCAGGGTTAAACAGGTGAATAAAAGCAAATATAGCCTCTTTAATAATTCAATATTCTTGAGTAAAAGCACATCAGGAGTCAATCTAATCATGGCTCATAAAAATAATCCCAGTGCTTGTCTTATTGCTGTGTATCAGCTGATGTCGTGTTTGTGTTTAGACTCCATCTCTGTCCTTGATGCGTTGAGAAAACAGTTTACCCTCAGCCTTTATCTGCTCTGATTACAGCCGAGTTAGGAAGTAATCTACAGGGCAAAGCTAAACGGCCCTGGACTGTGAAAAAATATTATAAACCTTAAAAATGTATGAACGAAATTATAAACATTCCTCTTTCTCTTCAGTTTGCTCATCAACAAAATCGCTTTTGTTGCAGGAGGTGTTTTTAATAAAGGTAATAATAACAGGTTTTATTTTTAAAGCACTTATTAGTCCAGAGAATTTCAGAGGCTTATAAGTCTAAACGCTAAATTAAAAACATACAGCTACAAAACACTAAAAAGTCAGCAAGTGAAAGCCTTTAAAGGCTGCAAAACTTGTGACTTTTCTGAGCGGTCTATCGTGTTTAATGTTGTTTCCTCATCAAAAACTAAGAATTAAAGATGAAGGAAATCGTCTCTGAACAGAGTCAAGGCTCTGGTGATGTTGGTCCAGTCCAGATTTTCTGTGTGTGTGTTTTAAGTGACTTTATTTGAATGTATGTGATATTTATTAATGTACCATATTTTCTGGACTATAAGTCGCTCCGGAGAATATAAGTCACACAAGCCAAAAAATGGATAATGAAGAAGAAAAAACGTTGCATTTTTTGGGGGAAATGTATTTTACAAAATGCGACACCAAGAACAGACATTTCATGTTGAAAGGCAAGTTATAGTAATAATAGAATAGAGAACAACAGCTGAATAGGTGTGCGGTTTGCTAACGTAACACATTGATGGTTATTCAGCTACATGAAGCATAAACAACGAACTGAATAGGTGTCTCATATGTTAACGTAATATATTAACAGTTATTCACATAACTATAGCATAAAGAACATAATATAACAAGTTCACCAAACTCACCATCTCACTCCTAATCACTAAATCCTTTAAATTCTTCATCCTCGGTGTCGCTTCTGAACAACTCCGCCAACTCCGGAGGTAGACGAAGCGCCGCTTCCTCCTCTGCGTGGCTGTCGTCAGACTCAGCATCAGTTCCATTTCCAATTATTCCGCTCTTTCTCAGTTGTCTTTATAGCCTAAGTTGTTAGTGGTAATGTTTACATTTTAAATTGTCAGTGGTACAGGTGCAGCAGATGCTGGTACACAAGCCTAGAGCGCCCTCTAACCAACACCTGAAATATTTTAATATATAAGTCACACCTGAGTATACGTCACACCCTGAGCCAGACTATGGAAAAAAGTGTGACTTATAGTTCAGAAACTACAGTAACCTTGTGCTGCAGCCCATCTTGGCCAGTAAATAAAAGCTTAGAAATATTTTTTTCCACAATGATGCCTCTTGTACATCGTCTTTGGGGAGAAGCCTGTGTCATTTCCAGTCAAAAAAAAAAAAAAACATAAACAAAAACTTGTTGGTTGAATAAAAGTAACTTTAAGTCAGAATTTGCCAGGGGTATGAATAATTTCAGGCTTCACTGTATATATATATTTAAAAAGCTTAAAGAGAATAATGAATAAAGTGCCTTACTGTAATTCTGAGAAAAACCTATGGAAAAGCAGTAAATTCTGCAAATGTGACGTCAGCTCTCGTAATCAACTCCTGTTTTTTGTTTTTGTGAATGAAGTGGACAGATATGGAGATAATAGGACGGTTCATCTTCTTTTCTTTTTTTTTTTCTTTTTTTTTTCTCATCTTCAGCCTGTATCAGAAAGATTGTGCAGTGGGAGGTTTACGCAGATATGACACTGAGTTTAAAGTATTTAAGCCTCTAACTTTGAGCTCAGAGTCACAGCGTCCCCTCCACTGAGGCCACACCAAACCTCAACCACTGGTGAGTGTTTTCCTTCATGTTATATTTCTACTTCTGTACCACTGACAGGACGGACCGTTTACACCTGTCCCGCTTTGGCAGGATGGGTTTAGTTTAATGTCACGCTCTGCAGGAAATGTAGCGCTCTAACAACAGCAGACCAAGTAAAACTGATGCAACATGAAAAGAAAAAACAGAAGAGTAATGCTTTTTATTTAAGTACAGATACTACACTATAAGCTTCTATGGTTGGTTATTAAAGGTATAACAATACTAACAATAATAATAATAATAATAATTAGTCTTTTATAGCATTTTTTGAGGAGCAACAGTTCCTCCCCCTGTTGTTGAGTTCTTAGGCGAGAAGCTTCACTCACATTTGCTTTACTTAAGTACATTTTTCATGTATTTGTACTTTGCTTGAGTAAATTTTACAGAGGCTAATTTGACTTTTACTTCACTACATTGTAGAGAAAGCACTTTTTTTTACTCCACTACATTTGTGAGTCAGTTTGAAGTGCAAATATTTAGAGTTTTGGTTTAAAATCATACAAATGGTACTTTTATTTTGACATTTTAGAGCAAGTATCTGTACTTTTTTACTCCACTACTACTAAGTATTTTGAGTTTTGGTTTAAAATGATTTGTTTTTGTCTTGCTCTCACTGTAAACGCACAGTACTTAAATATAACAGATGCAGTAAAGTAGTACACACAGTACTTAAATATAACAGATGCAGTAAAGTAGTACACACAGTACTTAAATATAACAGATGCAGTAAAGTAGTACTGCTTTAGAAACATCACAATAATAAAGAAGGAAGAGCTCAGAGACAGATTCAGTCTCCTCTACTGCAGCAGTTTGTTCTTTTCATCATTTAACTCATTCATGAGCTGAGTCTGTGCAAAATACTTTTACTTTTTTACTTGCAAGTACATTTAGAAGTAAGTACTTTTATACTTTTAGTTAAGTAGGAATTTTAAGGCGATACTTTTACTTTTTAAAGTAAATTTTTGCTCCTTTATCTGTACTTTTTTCCACCGCTGGCTCACTGTATGCGGCTGGTTGCGACAGAAAGGGCATCTGGCGTAAAAAACCTGCCAAATCACTGTGCAAAAATTGTAGCTACTGCTTTTGGAAACAGTCAGAGTCGCTTTAGAATCAGTGGAGCGTTGTTCCTTGAGTCCTCAGTCACACAGAATGCAGAATGATCAGATTTATCAGTGGAGAGTTTGTTTGTTAGAGTCTAACTTCTGTTTCTCTCCACAGAGCGCAGCAAACATCTGCAAACATGATCCACTGGGTAAATATTTATTTGGTCTTTAAACACAGCATCATAACGTTTGTTTTAAGATTTACTAAATTACGTTTCTGTTATTGTCCGCAGCTCGCTCTGCTGAGCCACGTCCTGCTCGTTGGTGAGTCCAAGCTTTATTCAGTCCCCAGTAGCGGCGCAGATCAGGAGATTTTTTGCAAAGCTTAGGATGATTCCAAGGACCCAGGAAAATCTAACAATAATAAAATGAACTGAGCATAGTTTGCAATGACAGGGCCCAGTGTTATATTCTTTCAAGAAAACCTAGCAGCGCCTCTGTTGACAGGAAGAAATAAAAAAAAACAAGACAACACTTAAGGAAATGCACCCAAGCAGGGGTCATGTGACTTTTAGCAAACCTTTTTAGCAGAAAAATAAAAATAGTGAGTAATGTTTTGTTAGCAAAGCAATAAAACATAAGTTATACATTACACTGGTCTACAAATTACATTACATACATAACACTCGATCTGCTTCTGAGATAAAAGTGGCTAAATCTCATTTATTTTGATAAGATGAACTGAAAATCAATGGATAACTGTGCTGGTGCTAATGTATTCAAGATATTTAATGATATTGTTTCACATCAAAATCGCATCTGTTTATACAATAGATTTAGGCATTTTTGCTTAAAAATAATATTTATATTTTGAAAATATTTAATTTCTCTACATGCATGCATTTTGTCCACTTCCAAGAGAGAGATTTCTGCAAATAAAAACAAAACATTTTATGTCAAAACTCTAGACAATATTAAAATGAATGTATTGAATGTGCAGCTTTCAGATAGAACTGGTTGCTTGTAGACTCTGTACCTAAACTAGAGCCAATCTGCACTTCTGACTTACTTTTTCTTTATTAGTGACCTAATCCAAGAAAAATGTCACTACTTTTGTTCCGTAAGCATTTTGCTGTAGACCTGTGTTATAGTTTAGCATAATTACCAAATAAAGTGGCGTATGCTGTAGAACAAAGTGAAAATGACAACGTTAACTTACAATAATTTTTCATTTTGTTTGAATAATGGCATTTTTGGTGTAATATGTCTGTCCTCAAATACATGATACAGTATTTCCTCTAAACAAGTTACCATCATCGTAGCCATGCACTGAGCCTGACTGTTGTTGTTGTTGTTGTTGTTGTTGTTGTTGTTGTTGCAGGGACTGTGCAGGGCACGGGGTTCTTTCCACAACAACACCAGACGCAGATTTTGACCATGCCTCCGCCGACGACAACTCCTTACATCATCAAGACCTTCGTCCCCAGTAAGAAACCACTGCTGCACATCTCTGCTTTCATTTATTTTACCATGATTTCATAAAAGTGGCTCTAAAAGAAGCTGGGATTATTCTCTACAGACTCCAGGGTTTCTGCATGGCTCCACAACTTGAATTTAAGACTTTTTTTTAGATCTTTTTAAGGCTATTGTTGAAGAAAATGAAGACGTATTTTGTAAAGCAGAGTTGTGAACAGGGCCGTGTTGTTTTATTGTGATTATTGTGTGCCCCAAAGCATTTTGTTCTTGTTAAAAAAAATCTGAGCTCTTGTATTGGCGACGGTAATACGCCTTTGAGAATTTAAGTGGGCAGTTGCTGTGAACGCAGGGACGTATTTAAGACCCAGCAGAAACCCTGAGACTCCCAGACAAACACAGACTAACAACAGAGTAAATGGGCACTGTGTATATTAAATAGTAAGCATTTAAACAGTGTGGTCATCTTCAGGAATCTTTTGTCGTCCCAGTTCTGATTTAGTTTACTTAAGTTCTGTTTCTGGTTTAATCCTGGTTGTTTTATCTTTATTCAGGAAAACATTTTTCTGAGTTAAGCCCTTGGTTTAAATCTGGGTGAGTCAGGCTTTAGGGTAGGCTTTGTTGTTTGTTCATGGGCACTGAAAAACCTTCTCCTGAGTTCCCAAGATCCACATAAACACTGCATTTTCATCACTATCATTGCTCCTGTCTGCTTCTCCAAACTCAGTTTCTCAGAGACTCACTTTTATACAACACTGGGCTTTTTTTTTCTTTTTTTCCCCACAAAAATGCAGTTCTTTTCTGTATTTATTGATTGTACACATCTGGACAGCAGGGACACACTGCAAAAAAAATATCCTGAATTCAGATTATTAATCTTGATTTGAGCAAAAAATAATTAGGTTAGATTTATTTAGTTATTAGGTAACTCATTACTAGATTATTTGCCTTGTTTCAAAGTATTTTTTCCCTGTTTCAAGCTATTTTTTCAAGCAAAATTATCTGTCCAAATTTTTTTTTTTACTTATTTCAAGCTAAATTATCACATGGACAGATAATTTTGCTTGAAATAAGTAAATAATATAATAGGTAAATATAATATAATAAGAAATAAGTAAATAATAAATAAGTAAATAGTTTAAAACAGGAAAAAAATACTTTGAAACAAGGCAAATATTCTAGTAATAAATCACCTAATAAATAAATAAATATAACCTAGTTATTTTTTGCTCAAATCAAGAGGTAGATATTGATTTTTTGCAGTGGGATTGTTGCGTTATTTTGGGGATATTTTTTTATTTATTTTTTTGTTATTCTTCTTTCTTGTTCTTACATTTTTTTCATTATATCATTTCATGTAATTTCCATTTGTTGCTATTGCAGAGGGGATGGGAAGAATTATATAAAATATTGTTGTGCGTCGTCTTCTGCTGCATTTGTCTTGATGCACAATCCAATAAATACGTGGGGAAAAAAACATCAAACATCCAAAAGAAATGCAGTTCTTGTCACTGAGGTGTTTTTTCCTGGATTTGTGCTCAGACTGCTGGACTCAGTGGTTCGACAGAGACGACCCCACAGGCACCGGAGACTGGGAGACGCTCCACAAACTGAGAGCAGAGTATCCAGGCAAAATCTGTGACAAACCTTACCAAATCGAGGTCCAGACCTTAGACGGGGCCCCCGGAGCCTCCACAGGGGACGTCTTTTTTCTGTAAGTAATTGTAATATTCATATAAAACGTACTTATTTCCTTGTCAGATTGGTAAATGCTGCGTGTGTGCAGGTGCGACACAGAGAGCGGCTTCGTCTGCAGAAACTCGGACCAGAAGGAAGACTGCCCGTGTCAGGACTACAAAGTTCGGTTCCTGTGCCCCTACAGCTTCTGTTACCAGCAATGTAAGTCTTTGTTTTGTTTTGTTTTTGTTCATTTTTACATCTAGTTATTGTCAGCAGAAAGCATTTTGGTCCAGTGAGCATACATTCATTTATTTTCTTCAGATTATTAGCTTGACACTCCCACATTCATTTACTGTGAGCAGTTTAGGTTCAACAAAACACCACAGACTAATGTTGAAACTCTTAAAGATGAATGCAGAATGGTTTAGTTTCATTTAGATCCAGTTTTATTTCTGTTTGAGTTCTGCTTTTGGAGATTAAATTTGTCTAGACCTCTGTTTGGTCCTGTTTTAGTCCAGTATTAGTCCTGGTTTAGTCCCGGTAAGGGGTTTAATTCTGGCTTAAACCTGGTTCAGCCCTGTTTTAGTTCAGTATTTGTCCTGATATAGACGTTGATTAATCCTGGTTTAGTCCCGGTTAGTTCTTCCTTAAACCTGTTTTAATCCTGGTTTAGTCCCGGTTAGTTCTTCCTTAAACCTGTTTTAATCCTGGTTTAGTCCCGGTTAGTTCTTCCTTAAACTGGTTTTAATCCTGGTTTAGTCCTGGTTAGTTCTTCCTTAAACCTGTTTTAATCCTGGTTTAGTCCTGGTTAGTTCTTCCTTAAACCTGTTTTAATCCTGGTTTAGTCCCGGTTAGTTCTTCCTTAAACTGGTTTTAATCCTGGTTTAGTCCCGGTTAGTTCTTCCTTAAACCTGTTTTAATCCTGGTTTAGTCCTGGTTAGTTCTTCCTTAAACTGGTTTTAATCCTGGTTTAGTCCCGGTTAGTTCTTCCTTAAACCTGTTTTAATCCTGGTTTAGTCCTGGTTAGTTCTTCCTTAAACTGGTTTTAATCCTGGTTTAGTCCCAGTTAGTTCTTCCTTAAACTTGTTTTAATCCTGTTTTAGTCCCGGTTAGTTCTTCCTTAAACTGGTTTTAATCCTCTTTTAGTCCTGGTTAGTTCTTCCTTAAACTGGTTTTAATCCTGGTTTAGTCCCGGTTAGTTCTTCCTTAAACTGGTTTTAATCCTGGTTTAGTCCCGGTTAATTCTTCCTTAAACTGGTTTTAATCCTCTTTTAGTCCTGGTTAGTTCTATCTTAAACTGGTTTTAATCCTGGTTTAGTCCCGGTTAGTTCTTCCTTAAACTGGTTTTAATCCTGGTTTAGTCCTTGTTTTGTTCTGATTTGTCTCTTTTTAACCAGTCCTTAGGCAGTACTCGGTGTGAACAGAACCAGTGTCCAGTACGAATGACAGTGTGGTGCTGTGTTTGGTTTCAGACTGGACTCCGGGGCAGCTGGTGACAGAGGCGTGGCCTAAGGAGACAGAGAAAACAGATCCTCCTGGCACAAGGCCCCCATTTGGTAACAATCCCTGTCCTATATATGTCTTACTAAGATTTTTAACACATTTTATTTACAATTTACAACTTTGTGTGTCTCCCGTGGCTGCGTCTAATATAATTATCAATATTATAAATTATAAAAAACATTTGTCAAGTTTGTAAAATTGAAAATAACACCATGACACCACAAATACAAATGGGTCAGTTTCCCACCCATCCCACATTTTTTTCCATGGATTTCCTGTCTGTGCACTGTCACTGTCTCTTTAAAAAATATATTTAACTCTTTAGATAAATGGAACCAGGTGAATGTTTCTTTATAATCAGCTATACAACTAAAAAGTATCTGACTACAGGAGCTAAAATTGCTAAAAAGAGTATACATGTTGAGTTAAATGCTGATAATCTCCATTTAATTGAGTACTGGACTTAGGTATAGTTTTTGAGAATCTGTATTTTACTTGAGTAGTATTTTTAGAAGTAACTTACTTTTACTCTTTTACTCTTTACCATAATACTTTTTACTCCATTACATTTCTAAAATAAGCAAAAGTAACTTCTGCAGAAAAACTGACTTAAAACCAAAAAAGAACTGACTTACTCCATAAAAATAATTATTTACTACATAATACTGCTCCTATTTACTACATAATACTGCTCCTATTTACTATATAATACTGCTCCTATTTACTACATAATACTACTCATATTTACTATATAATACTGCTCCTATTTACTATATAATACTGCTCCTATTTACTATATAATACTGCTCCTATTTACTACATAATACTACTCATATTTACTACATAATACTGCTCCTATTTACTATATAATACTGCTCCTATTTACTACATAATACTGCTCCTATTTACTATATAATACTACTCATATTTACTACATAATACTACTCATATTTACTACAGATTACTACTCATATTTACTACATAATATTGCTCCTATTTACTACATAATACTACTCATATTTACTACATAATACTACTCATAAAAAAGTATGTTGCAGTTTTTTTAAGTACTTTGAATACTTAAGTGTGTTTAAAAGCACATACTCCAGTACTTTAACTCAAGTAAAAATATGACTAAGCAACTTTTACTTGTATTGCAGTAATATTTGAGTGGAAGGATCCATACTTTTACTCAAGTAATGAGGTTAAGAACTTTGTCCACCACTGCCGATTATTGATATTTTGTTTGTTTGTTTGTTTGTTTGTTGTTTACATCCCAGAGTGGCCCACAGGGATACATTGGCCCCCGTTTGTGGAACAAACCGACCCTCCTCCTTTTTTCACCAAACATCCTATTACTTACAGTAAGTCTGTCCTGTTGCAGTCACTTTCACCTCTGTAACATGTTTTTACATCACAACAGATTATGAATATATATTTATCTAATGCTGTTTGTGTTTTTCTGGCTTTGTCTATACAGTAACTAAAAATGTGACACAAAAATATTACTGGTGTCAAAAAGTTAATTAAATGTTAAAAAAAAAAAAAAGTAAAAAAATCTCAAAATCATAAAAAATATTTTGACTGACCAATTTTTTTGTATTTATTAGTTTATATACTGCTGTCTATATTTCAATTCAATTTCAATTTCAATCATTTTTTATTTCAGACACATGGCTTTGGTCCTTAACAAATAAAACTTACAAAAATATAAAAAGCCAATTTGTCAATGAAAATATTAAGTACCTAAAACTATTAAGAACATAGAAAAAAATCTAATTTGAAATTAATTACAGTTATTTACTTTAAAATATTACTTTAAAAATATTTTTAGTCAACAGTCAGTGTTTTTGTAATGTTTTTTATAAAAATATATGGAGAAAAAGATGACAGTAGAGGGAAGTTTTATAGTTGGGAGTGCGATTTTTGGAAATTTAAGGGGCCCACAGTCTTGACTTTGGGAATGTCTGATGTACTGTATCTATGTATATTTATATACTGTGTATTTTTTGTTTACATCTCTCTGTGCAGTAATCTGTCGAGAGTGAACTTGGCAGTGTGATATAACAGTGCAGTGTTGTTTTTTGTGTCTGTTCTTGTTTGTCAAATATAAAAAATCAATAACAAAAATATACAAAAATAGAAATATGTAAAAATACAGAAAAAAATGTAAGGAAATGAATGGAAAGTTCCTAAAAATGTTTTTAAAATGAATGAGATGTGAAAACTTACAACATAAACATAAATAGATTTTAAAAAAAATAAAGCCATGGAAAAATGAGTAGGCAGCAAGCAAGTACGTTAGAGTTTAGTCTATGCAAGTGAATGTAAACAATATTTTTGATTTTCTTTTTCAGCCAAATCATTTCCCACTGACCGTCAGTGGCCCACACAGAAACAGGAGCAGGTCACCGTTCATCAACACACCAAACCTCCTCTAACAAAACATACACTCATTACACGGCCCTACAGTAAGAAACTTTATTTGGTTTTTTGTTTTTTACTTGGGACTTGTTGCCCAGCTTTAGTTGTCCACATCCTGAGTTTAGTCCTGGTTTATTGCTTGATTTCTTTCTCGTTTTAACCCTGGTTTATCTTTGTTTCTGAACTAAAAGTAAAATTAAAAGTGCGAGTGTGTGTCATAAATCATTAATGTCTCTTGTGTGCTGATGAACGCAGACTGCTGGACTGATTGGTTCGACAGAGACGACCCCTCCGGCAGCGGAGACTGGGAAACACTCTCAGCTTTACGCCAGCAGTTCCCCGGAAAGATCTGCCCCAAACCGCTCCAGATCCAAGTCCTGACTACATCCGGTCAACCCGTCAGTTCCACTGGAGACGTCATTTTTAAGTGAGTACTGCTAAATTTGTTTATGACCGTACCCTAACATTATACCAGATAATTAAGGTCCTATATTATGCTTTTTTCAGGCTTTTTGGACACTTTTGCATTAGTATTTTCATGTTTTATAGCTTAAAATAATGTATATCCATGGAAAACGCCTGTTGACTTTGCAAAAAAAGCTTGGATTAGGTGTCTGTCGCCCCCTGCTGGCAACAGTGGTGAACAGACAGAGCATAAACTGGCGAATTAGCATTGGTGTCTATTTAGAGCTGTGAGACGTGAATGAAACAAAATACTAGTCCAGGTATTAACTTGAGGTGCAAACAACATAAAGCATGGTTAACAGCTTAAAAAGTTGATTTAGCAGAGGAGGGGAACTTTAACAGCACCGACTGCAGAGCAAAATGGAAAAAAAAAACAAATCTTTGAATGAATTTGACACCAAACACCAAAGCAGGATGGATGGCATGACAGCTCCCCCTGGTGGCCAAGGTCTATGAGATTTTAGGGAATAATATAGTCACTGTTTCAATCCCCAGACTTCTTTATTGTATACATTACTGGTTCCCAGCCTTTTTGGTCTGGTGTACCCCCAGGTCCTGCTTTAGTCCTGGTTTGGACGCGGCTTAGTCCTGGTTTGTTCCTGGTTTAGTCCTGGTTTAGTTCTGGTTTGTTCCTGGTTTTGTCCTGGTTTATTCCTGGTTTAGTTCTAGTTTTAGACAATTTTTTTTCCTGGTTGCATTCTGGTTTTAGTCCTGGCTTAGTCCTGGTTCATTCCTAGTTTTGTCCTGGTTTAGTCCTGGCTTAATCCTGGTTTAGTCCTGGTTTGGACGCAGCTTAGTCCTGGTTTATTCCTGGTTTAGTTCTAGTTTTAGATGAGTTTTTTTCCTGGTTGAGTTCTGGTTTTAGTCCTGGTTTAGTCCTGGTCTGTTCCTAGTTTTGTCCTCGTTTAGTCCTGGCTTAATCCTGGTTTAGTCCTGGTTTGGACACAGCTTAGTCCTGGTTTAGTCCTGGTTTGGACGCAGCTTAGTCCTGGTATGTTCCTAGTTTTGTCCTGGTTTAGTCCTGCTTTAGTCCTGGTTTAGTCCTGGTTTATTCCTGGTTTAGTTCTAGTTTTAGACCAGGTTTTTTTCCTGGATGAGTTCTGGGTTTAGTCCTGGTTTAGTCCTGGTTTGTTCCTAGTTTTGTCCTGGTTTAGTTCTGGGTTTAGTCCTGGTTTAGTCCTGGTTTAGTCCTGCTTTAGTCGTTTTTTATTGCTGCATTCCCTTGATTTAGCTTCATTTCAGTCTTTCAAAGCCAAATACATAAACGCACTACAAATCCTCAAATCACTCCTTGTTTCCCCTGCAACGTCCTCGCGTACCCCTAGGTGTCCCCGTCCCCCTTGTTGGGAAACACAGCCTTATGTCATTACTGGACAATGACAGTGTTATCCTCTCATCCCTTCTTCCTTTACATTACAATAATCTGCCCTTTGTCATGTTTAAAGCCTGAAAATTAGCAATAATCCAGATTTTTTCTTTTTTTCCTCCAGGTCTGACACTGTGACAGGATTCATCTGCAGAAACTCAGACCAGCACAAAAAGCGCAAATGTTCAGATTATAAAGTCCGCTTCTTGTGTCCACACCAGTACTGCTTCGATCCCCAACGTATGCACTTGACACTTGAATATGCATTTTGTCTTGTTTTTGTTTGTTTTGTTTTTTTTCTTCTGTACGCTGCTTTTATATTTGCAGTCTGCTGGACCAAGTGGTTCGACAGAGACGACCCCACCGTGACCGGAGACTGGGAGACTCTGGCCGACTTACGCATCGAAAACCCGGGCTTGATCTGCGACCATCCGCTCCAGATCGAAGTCGAGACGTTAGCCGGGGCCCCCATGAGCTCAACCGGAGACGTCATTTTTAAGTGAGTAATGTTAAATCACAATGTAGTTGAACCAAAAAACTGTTTTAAAAGCGTTTCTTAAGACAAAATAAACTCGGTATCGTACAACTTCTGTCATGTGATGCTGTGGGTAAACACTGCAGTCTAATGTTTGGATGAGAGCAGGACTTTTTCAGGTAAAAATAAAGTGCAAACCCAGTGGTGGAATGTAAAACAGTACAATTTTCATGTATTTGTACTTAACATGAGGCAAGGTAAGACACAGAGAGAGAAAAGGTAGAAGTACATAGATAAAAAATACAAATAAAACAGTAAAAAACTATGGTAACACTTTATTTTAAGGTCCACCTATTAACAATTAACTAAGTGCTAATTAGCATGCAAGTTGGTGATTAAATAACCCATAATTGGTCATTATAAAGCATTTATTAATCCCTTATTCTGTGTGAACAAATTCTACAGCTAATTAGCAACTAGCTAATACTACATAATTACTGCTCATTAGTAGGAAGTAAGGAAGTTGTTGGACATAAATAATGATCTTAGTAAGATTTTTGTGGTACTATTCCTTAATGTAGTGTGAAATGTAGTGAATTTAACTTACTATGTTCGAAAAGTAGGCTCTATTTTCAAATATTGCAATATCGTTATCGCGATTTTCAACATAGTTATTGAATATCGCATGTTTTCTCCATATCGTGCAGCCCTAGTTCACATTTTTCACTTTATTTACTCTCATTAGTAACAACACAAGCCAACAGATCTGTACCATACCACTGAGTAAACACTAATTCTGTAAAATCTTGTGTTCTGCTGCAGAGTTGACACTGTGACGGGGTTCATCTGTAGAAACTCTGACCAGCACAAAAAAGGAAGATGCCAAGATTATCGAGTCCGCTTCAGGTGTCCACACTCGTTCTGCACAGACGATCGTAAGTCCCTCTGCTCCTGCTGTTTCAAGAGCTGCCTTCCATCATTTTCCTCATCTTTACAGTTTCTACAGTCACATTAAACTAAAACAGGACTTAACCAGGACTAAACTGTGTCTAATCCAGGACTAAAACAGGACTAAACAAGGACTAAACCAAGACTAAACTGGGTCTAATCCAGGACTAAACTGGGTTTAATACAGGACTAAATGTGCTCTAATCCAGGACTAAATGTGCTTTAATCCAGGGCTAAATGTGCTCTAATCCAGGACTAAATGTGCTTTAATCCAGGACTAAATGTGCTCTAATTCAGGACTAAATGTGCTTTAATCCAGGGGTAAATGTGCTCTAATCCAGGACTAAATGTGCTTTAATCCAGGACTAAATGTGCTCTAATTCAGGACTAAATGTGCTTTAATCCAGGGCTAAATGTTCTTTAATCCAGGATTAAATGTGCTTTAATCCAGGACTAAATGTGTTTTAAACCAGGACTAAATGTGTTCTAATCCAGGACTAAATGTGCTCGAATCCAGGACTAAATGTGCTCTAATCCGGACTAAATGTGCTCTAATCCAGGACTAAATGTGCTTTAATCCAGGACTAAATGTGCTCTAATTCAGGACTAAATGTGCTTTAATCCAGGACTAAATGTGCTCTAATTCAGGACTAAATGTGCTTTAATCCAGGGCTAAATGTTCTTTAATCCAGGATTAAATGTGCTTTAATCCAGGACTAAATGTGCTTTAAACCAGGACTAAATGTGTTCTAATCCAGGACTAAATGTGCTCTAATCCAGGACTAAATGTGCTCTAATCCAGGACTAAATTTGCTCTAATCCAGGACTAAATGTGCTCTAATCCAGGACTAAATGTGCTCTAATCCAGGACTAAATGTGCGCTAATCCAGGACTAAATTTGCTCTAATCCAGGACTAAAACAGGACTAAACCAGGGCTAAACCAGGACGAATCCTGGACTAAACGGAGTCTAAACAGGACTAAAACTAGATAAAACCCAGGACCAAACAACAATGAAAATAGAACTAAACTAAAGGAATAAAACTGGTTTTAAATCAGGACTTGAAAAAGATTCCAGAAGAGGCCTAGGAAAAAATTACTACAACTGGATTTCAACTTGATTTATTATTTCTTACTGGTGTTATAAAACAGGAAGAGGAATCTTGGGAAATATTTGCAAAGTATATATATGCAATAACTGTTTATCTAAAACGGTTTGGGCAATGCAAAAATAAAACCATGCAGCTAATCAGAGAGACAAAATGTATGAATTTGTCGTTTTCGTTTGCAGGGTGCTGGACCCGATGGTTCGACAGAGACGACCCCACGGCGACCGGAGACTGGGAGACTCTGGCCTCTCTGCGCAGCGAGTATCCCGGGGCAATCTGCGACCATCCTCTGGAGATCGAGGCCAAAACCACAACTGGGCTCTCTGTCGCTGCCACTGGGAACGTTATAGCTGTGTAAGTAATCAACAGCTGGTTCAATTCCTAATCGCATACTGTAATAACAAAAAAAATGAAGGGAAAAACTATAAAAGACGTAATCCAGGCTTTATTATCAGATCACATATGAATTAATCTGCTCCTACTCATTTAGCTGAGGCAGTGACTCCCAAAGTGGGGTCCAGGGCCCACTGCGGGGCCTCCAAGGTACTGCAGGGGTTGTCTATATTAAGTACATAAAAATAAATTGATGATTGAATGAAGTAGTTCTACTATATTTGTTTAAAAATATTACTTTAAAACAACATTCACTACATTTCACAAAAATGTAAGTTCCTGTATTTACAAGTCAAAACAGCAACAAAATCAAAACTTGACACAGACTAAACCAGGAATAAAACAAGGCTAAGCTGTGACTAAATTAATTAAATTACCACTAAAACTGGACTTTTTTAAACATTTTTATTTAGTCACAACACATGTTCTTTTAAGGCTCTGGTGGGAAATGATTCTTCAGTGTAAATCTCTGTCAGATGGAAGACCACAGCGTTATTGCGATATATATTTAGATTCATGCGATATTGCTGATATTGCGATAACGATAATTTTGCGATATATTGTACGGCCCTACTGTAATTTAATAGTGTTACTGATTTTCTTTTCTTTTTTGTCTAAGCGCTACTATTTTAACTATTTTGCCATCTATTTCTTGTTTTTCTGTCCTTGAATTAAAAAAATAAAATAAAATAATTGTGTTTCTCTGTTTTTCCCCAGTATGGATACAACTACAGGCTTCATCTGTAAAAACAACCAACAGCATAAACAAAAGTGCTATGATTTCCAAGTCCGATTTCGGTGTCCCCCTGCATTCTGCCATCACAAAGGTAACAGAATATAGTCACTCGTTACACAATAAAACATATGTGATTTAACTTATTTCTTCCTGTGTGGTGTATATTTGTTCAGAGTGCCACACTGAATGGTTCGACAGAGACGACCCGTCCGGCAGCGGGGACTGGGAGACTCTTGCCGCTCTTCGTGCCGAATTCCCAGGAATGATCTGCAAGAACCCGCTCAATATCGAGGTCCAGACCACTTCGGGAAACAGCGTGGCCTCAACTGGGAACGTGATCGCGGTGTAAGTCCCGAGGAGCTAATCCGAGACCATAGGCAATAATTTTTTTATTTGGTTTAAACTGTAGAACCATAGAGGATATGTATAGATGGACAGAGGTTTGTAGTGCCGCCTTAAGTGCAATAGACCCTTCCAGGAATAATGTTTTTAAAAAAGGTTTTTCAGTCTGGTACCGCTATAACGTTCTAGCTCAGGAAGCAAAATAAAAATATGAATTTAGATGTTTTTGGGCTGCAGGAACTTGAAATTAAGAAATGTAAATTATGTAGCCATTAGCTTGTATGCTAATTATAGACGCTAATTGCAACCTTACATTAAAAGGCTAAACGTTGACACACTTGCTCATGTTATTGATTAAATCTGAGCATACAATGTCAAACTATTGTGGTCTGACACATTTCTGTTACTATTTGTCCTACGTAGCATTGAAATTAAGAAATGTAAATTATGTAGCCATTAGCTTGTATGCTAATTATAGACGCTAATTGCAACCTTACATTAAATGGCTAAACGTTGACACACTTGCTAATGTTACTGATTAAATCTGAGCATACAATGTCAAACTTTTGTGGTCGGAGACATTTCTGTTACTATTTGTCCTACGTAGCATTGAAATTAAGAGATGTAAATTACGTAGCCATTAGCTTATGTGCTAATTATAGACGCTAATCGCAACCTTACAGTAAACAGCTAAACGCTGACACACTTGCTAATGTTGCTAATGCTAATGTAAACTCACATGTGGCAGAGTGGTTGTCAGTTGCCAAATGTGTCTGGTTTATTCATAATTTGTGATGTTTGGTGGCTAACGCTAACTGCTACCGTCTTTTATAACTTCCGGTACCAGTCTTTGGAACACAGACACAAGAAGGAGCTATAGCTGTACTAGAGCTAAACCTAAAGCTTTTTTTTTCTGTCTTTTTTTTTCTTTTTTTTCTTTTTTATGGGTTAACGGAAGTCTAGATCTGAGCATATCCTAAATTTGGTCATAGTTTAGTCATGACTTAGGCTGAGGTTTAATCCTAGTTTATTCATGGGTTAGTCCTATAGTTATAGTTTTAGTCTTGGTTTGGGCCTGGTTAATTCCCAACTTAGCGCTACATTTTCACTTCTAGTTCATTTCTAGCTTCAGTTCTACTTTAGTCATTGTATTTTCTAGGTTTAGCACCAGTTTATTCCTCATTCAGCCCTGTTTTAGTTTGAAGTCCTAAAAAGCGGTCTTGTTTTTCAGAGCCGATGTGATCACAGGCTTCATCTGTAAAAACTCAGCTCAGCCGAAGGGCGTGTGTGCAGACTTCAGAGTCCGGTTCGTGTGTCCTCCAGACTTCTGTCTGCAGAGAGGTAAACATTTTAATGAGTCAGAGCTGTCCTCTAGGTAGCAGCATAATGTTTAAAGACTCAGAAAATGATTTATTTTAGCTGAAATCTAAGGTTAGTCTTTACTGAATATTACTGAGTATTTACTGAATCAAAACATAAATTTAGCTGTTTGATTTTTATTTTATTTTATTTTTTTATGTGTATTTGTTAAGAAATGTGGCCCAATAAAGCATCATTAATGTGTAATAATGTAGCAGCAGTCAGTGGTAGAAGAAGTACTAATTTTTAAAGTGAAGTAAAAGTTCAGATAAAGGAGCAAAACTTTACTCAAGTTAAAGTATAAAAGTACTTACTTTCAAATGTACTTGTGAGTAAAAAAGCAGAAGTATTTTGCACAGATTCAATGTGATTTTGCTGAAAAACTGAGCTGAAAACTAAAGTTTAACAGTGCAACAGCCCAGGGTGTTCTGAAGAGTACTATTTTACTGCAACTTTTATATTTATATATACTTTTATACTTATGTACTGTGTCTGCAATGACACTAATGATTTTAAACCAAGCTCAAAATATGTTTATACTTTAAACCAATTCATAAATGTTGTGGAGTAAAAAGAACAGATACTTGCTCTAAAATCTAGTGAAGTAAAAGTAAAAGTACCCCTTGTAAAATTTACTCAAGTAATGTACAGCTAGGTGAAAATTGCACTTAAGTAAAGTAAATAAGTACTTTTACTTCGTTTCATTCCACCACTGGCAGTAGTATATGATTCAAAATAGTCTTAAAAACTTGTTTCCAAATATTTCTAAATAAGACCAAAATACTGCATTTATAACAAAATACTCATGCCACTGTGCCCCCAGTCTCTTTACTTTTGTTAATGACTGATTGCTTTGTCGCTGCAGTGTGCTGGACACGTTGGTACGACCGGGACGACCCCACAGGAACAGGGGACTGGGAGCTTCTGTCCGACCTCAGACCCAAGTATCCAAACGAAATCTGTGACACTCCGCTGTACATCCAGGTGGTGACGGTGGACACCAACACTCCGGTGACGGCTACAGGCCAGGTCGTGCACATGTAAGGACCTGTTTAATCTAAGCTCTGTTATGCTTTTATTCATATTTTTAAACAAATCTTAGTACAGGAGCCCGTTTTACAACCTTTAAAAACATTTTCTGAACACAAAAATAGCTTTTTCAATAAATAATTTACTGGGTTTATACAAAAACAAGTGAAGATACCAGCAGAGGGCAGCAGAGTGAATCATATTTTCATAATTTTTGGGGGATAAATGAGACTTGAGGCAGAGGGTTTGTTGTGGATTGGTCAGTGCTTCCTGGAGTGGGCGGGGCTCGTGGAACTGAGCACTTTGAGGCTTCAGAAACTCAGCGCCAGAGAATACAGGATTACTCAAACAGGCGTGAATGAAATAAAACACAACTCCAGGTCTGTTTTTGATGAGGGAACAACATTATAACATGGTAAAAAACTAAAAAAAAAAAGTAGATTTTGCATAATTTAACCTCTTTAAGTTCTGTCCTCAAAGGTTTTTTTCTCAATTAAAACATTTTAAGCTAAATTAAATTCATTTGGTTTACTCTAGATTTAGGTCTTTTGTATTTCTGAGTAGGGCACAGGTGTAGTCCAGCTTCTTCTCTTTTTGCGCAGCTGTAGTAGCTCCACAAAGAACCACTTGTATATCTTTACTCACCTCGGACAATTATGTGGTAGTGTTATTTCCGTCAGGTTAAGATGAATATGTTTTGGTTAAGCTAATGCTAATAACCCTTGTCCCCCAAAGAGCTATTGTATTTTTTGGATAACTTTGCAGTGGTTCTTACTTTTTCTATGCAATTTGGCTCAGGTGTGTATTTTATCACTATTGTTGATTTTCTAAACACAAATTTAATATTACTTCATTTATACACTTTCTAACTAAATTTGTTTCGTGGCTCCTGTTCAGAGACAAAAGTGTCCTCATCAACAAAACATCATAAAAAATGTATACATTCATATTTTTTACTACTTTTTTTTGCATAAACCTTTTAATCAATTTGTGCCTTGGCCATAAATACCAAATATTTAATTATTTACAGAAGAATTTTAACCCTTTTTATGCCAGTGTATGTAATAGCATCTTCATTTTTTAAATAAAAAACACACAAAAAATTAAATGTTTTCAATATTCTCCATGCAAAGTGGATTGTTTAGGGGATTATTACAGCCTTGGGTCTGTCAAAGATCACCAACAACATTGATTTAGATGGATTTGGGATTTTTTTGTATTAACAAAAAGTTACAACCAGTTTTAATGGGAGTTGGTTTTTAAATTGTACATAGCACAGAAAAAAACGATCCCTAAAAATAAATGTTGTTGGTCATCTTTGACAGACCCAAGGTTGTAATAGTTCCCTCTAGAAAAATCTACTTTGCTTTGAGAATAATAAAAATATTTCATTTTTTGTCTATTTTTTACTGAAAAATTGGCATAAAAAGGTTAAAATAATGAAATATTTGGTATTTACCAGGGAACAAGTTAATTAAAAGATTTGTGAAAAAACAGGTGAAAAAATATAAATGTATACAGTTTTTATGATGTTTTGTGTCTCTGAACAGGAGCAACATAACCTTTTAAAACTGGGCCACAAGGGTTCAATGTACTCACAAAAACAAACAATTCTCCATTTTAACGTCATTTCTGAAAAAACTGCCCCGCTCCCGGCTGAACCCCAAGGCCGTCTTTTGTAGGACTGTAAACATTACTCATGTCATGTCCTCATCTGAACTGTGTGCGTTTGTTTGCAGCCTCAGTCCCACTCAAGGGTTCGCCTGTCGAAACCAGGACCAGAAAGGATGCGAGTGCCGCGACTACAAGGTCCGCTTCGGGTGCCCCTGCTGTCACGACTACATTCGCTAAGCCCAAACAACGAACAAAACATATCTATATATGTTTTTAATTCAGATCACCAATTGTCTCCTGATTTTACTGAAACTTGGTGTACATAATTTGTTGGTTTTTGACCTTCTGTGGATGGGATAATCAACTAAATTGTGTTGTTTCACTGTAATGTGTTGATAATCAAACTCAAGAAATAAAACATGCTGCTAAAAAAACTGCACTTTCTGCTGTTGTTACTGTCAACATCTTTAAATTCAACCACACTAGTTTTAAAGAGCATTCAAAGCCATTGTAGAAGAGGAAAATAATATTATTAATGGCAATATAAAACCATTTATACATTTTTACAAGGGCTATTATGCTTTTATTCATATTTTTAAACCAATCTTGGTCATCTCTACAACAGCGTTTCATGTTTTGCAACCTTTAAAAACATTTTGCGACTGAAAGAGAACGTTTTTAATAAGTACTCTACTGGTGCCATAGAGAAACATGAGAAGAGACCAGCAGAGGGCAGCAGAGTGTCTTTTTAACATAATCAAATTAAAAAAAGCACTTCCATGAACTTTTTGTATGTCATTTTACTACAAAATGAAAACTAGCTGTGAGGAATCAGTGGAAACACAGCTGTACACCTGCTTTTTGGATAAATGACTGAGATGTAACCAAGTGTTTTGAGGGCTCAGAGCGGCCATGCCAGAAAATAGAGATTACTTAAACATGCGTGAATGTAGCAAATAACAACTCCAGGTATGTTTTTGGTGAGGGGCAACATTAAAACATGGTAGAAAGCTCAGAAAAGTTGATTTAGCAGAGTATATCCCTTTAAATGTCAGAGAGTAGCAGACAGTACAATTAGATCTCACCACATAGCACTTTTTACAATCTGAACATTAAAATTGTGTGTAAACAAACTTAATTATCATCACATACAAGCCAGAGACAATTATTAGAGCACTAGCATTAGCATACTATTGTTTCAATGTAACTATGACTGGTCAAATATATTTAATACAGCCAGGGGTCTGCAAGCTTTTGGATCCAAAGAGCCAATTGTTGCATCTGTAAAGAGCCACAACCAATTATAAAGCACAGGAGTTGTTTAAACTAATTTAAATATAACACTGTGATGCCACTGAACTAAATGTACAAAGAACAGAGGTCACACACACCCAGAGAATTGTGAAACAGTACATATTTCTTGGTGCTGTTTATTTCCGTCATGTTTTGCAACCATGTGCCCAATTAAGTTTTTTTTTAATTTGGAAAGCACACCTTTGGGCAGGGCGATGACTTTGTGACACTTGACATATTGAATTTCTAAAAAAAGGATCATATCTAATAATAACTCTGCCTGAAGCCACAGCAGAGAGAGAGAGGCAGGTTTTTTGAACTGTGACTGATGATGGCATGTTAAATTGGCAGAATAGTTTTACTTTTAGTCTCAAGAATGGCTCAAGTTTAAGGGCCAGATTTATCAAAGGTTTGCGTGCACGCTAAATGAAAAAGGCGTACTAAAAGTGGAGCAAACACAGGCGAAGCTGAGGTTAGCGTCTCTCACAGGAGCTAAATGAGCACAGCACAGATTTTGCTCCAGTCACTCAATGAATATGTAAAGTGGGGCGTTTTTGCCAGAATGTGCAAAATTCAAGGTATGGAAAATGCAAATGAAGTGGCTTTGTGGTCGCTGTTTGATTTATTATGAGTACGGGAGATAAAAATGCTGTAAACTTAGCACGTAGGAGGAGCAGGGGCAGAAGTTTTGTAGAGGAAAGAGTGCAGCTTTTAGTGCACAGATGGGACCTAGAAAATAAGTTATGATGCTTTAAAAGGACTCATTTACCTACATAACAATAATGTTTTGATTTGAAGGCAGAGGAAACAAAGAGACTTTTTCCTTGATTCTTGCTCATATTTTGCCAGAAGTGCAGTCTTTACAGCTCCTGTCTCTGGGCTTTCTGTCTGTTCCACGCCCTTTTAGATCCTTACAATGAAGACTGAGGAGTCTTTAAACGCTGTGTACAGGCTTCGTGATGACAGTCTCACTTATGTTTACCCCACTGCCTCCCAGTGCTCACTGGGATGTGTCGCTGTGGCTCAAGGCTGCGCTGCATGGATTTGGCTGTGGATATACGAGCGGAGGACATCCAAAATATTTTTTTTAATTGTCATATTTATTCACCATCAGCACTGCATAGAGGCTACTGATACATTTTGTATAATTGTTTGAGGGGTTACTGGCTCTGTCAGTGAATGGGACTTTCCTCTCTCTCCACTCCACACAGAGGGAAATGTCACATGACTCTGGTCAGAGCCAGAATCATACGGACAAAGATTTAACAAGGATGGACTACACAAAGTTAATAGAAGAAAGTGAAATGCATTGCAATGAAATATTATCATTCAAACAGATATTCAGTCTGTGTAGTGCAGTTGTATGAGGTTGATGTTTGTGTTGCATTGCTATGGAGAAAGATACAGTCAGAGCTGGAGTGTTACTCCTGTTACTGGTGTGTCTTATATTCACGCAAAATTCTCATTTACTTATCAAATTTGTAATAACTGTGCAGTTTCTCTTTGTATATCACACGCCCACAAAGAGCAAATACTGTTTTTTTAATCCACACTCGCAATTTAGCACTTAATAAATATGGCCCTAGGTGTATAATTGAGGATTTGGCAAATGTAATTGCTAATTACTCATCTGAAATGTATCCGACTTCCTGTTGAGAGAAAGGTCACATGCGTACACAGTTCACTAATTATGCCACCAATATAATTACAGACAGGAACCAGGACAGGTGTGGTGTTCTGTACAGAGGCATGAAGTGTAGGAGGCTTCAAAAACAAAGAGTCATGTGCATGGAAAATATTTCATAAAATGGAGGAAGTGGCTCTGTTGTTCTTTTGTTCTTTGAGCATCAGAATATTTCACACAAGATAAACTAAATCCTAACTTTGAATGTGAAAAAGAAAAAAGTTGCTTATTACACAACTCATAAGGTGTAGTCCTATTCTGGTAAATCGCTTTTAACTATGTTATAATGTTTCCACCTCAAAAACAGACCTGGAGTAGTATTTTGTTTCATTCACATTTGTTTGAGTGATGCTGTACGCTGAGGCTGGCCATTTTTCAACACTAATAAAACGCTCAGTCTCTACATAGACCCGAGACCAGGAAGTGCTCCTGCGAGTTTCTGAAGCTCAGACACCGTCACCAGACTCATTCTGACAGTTTTAGTATTTAAATTACCGTTACTATAAAGCAGTAAGCTAATTTATAAGATTGTACAATTTATATCTGTTAGCATCATGTTGCTAATAGCTGTGCTAATTAGGTATTTTATGCTCAGTCCACCTAATCCAAGTGTTCACTGCAAATTGAAAATAAGAGCTCCCCAGAAGAAGAGGTTTTCCATACATATACATTATTTTAATTTATAAAATGTGAAATACTAATGCAAAAGTGTCCAAAACTATTTCAGAAAGCCTGAAAAAAGCATAACATAGAAACTTTAATCACTCCTTAAACTATAATTGTTTTGATTTTTTTTTTTCAGACAAACCTTTTTAAGTATTATTAAAAATTTAAGCATTTAGAGTGAATCTACACACCAAGAATAAAGCAAAACAAAAATAGGTCATCAAACTGGATATGTTTTTGTGTTTTTAAAATCTCATATACCCATATTACCTGAATAGTGAAGATCCTGTGATTTTCATCTCACATGCCTTGGCAAAAAAAGTTGCAGCACAACAGTTGCATTTCACCCAGTAAATATGTTGAGCAACCAACCTCACTGTGACGACATCAGGATGATTTCATTTTAAGAACCAAGCTTTGTCGCAATGCTGGAAAATTGGGAAATTAAATAAAAGGTAGGACCATAATTTGCATAAACACCGGGTATTATTGCAGTTATTATTTGTTACCATACCTAAAGAAAAGGGTGTTGACCAGGTAATAACTCCCTTGATATAAAATGAGCTGGTTTTAACATTGGTTAGCTGCTCAGAGCTGCAGACTCTTCCTAAGACCAACACTGCACAGCTGATCCCTGGTGAGTTTTTGGCCATTTGCTTCCTTACAGATGCTCTATATCTATTATCTTGTACTAAAAATATTGCGATATCCATACAGGTTGGACAGTAGCGTATAATCTACAACTATGAAGACACTGGTATTGTATTACCATGATTAACACTGTCTAATTCATAAAACAGTAGGTAATTTTTATGTTTTTACCCCAATAGGTAACAAGTGTCCTGGTTGTGACCCTGTTTGTGGGTAAGTCCTTTTCTACAGACATAATTGTAGTATTTCACAGCACTGGTAAATACATACAGCATGCATTAAAAACTGGATTTATAATTTCAGGAAGTTACCAGCAGCGAGCGATCTACCCAGGTTGTTGGACTGAGTGGTTTGACAGAGATGACCCTACAGCCACAGGAGACTGGGAGACGCTTACTGATCTTCACAAAGAAAATCCTGGAAAGATCTGCGAAAACCCTCTACAGATCGAAGTTCTGACTACATCCGGGGCCAGCGTCGCTTCAACTGGAGATGTCATTTCTGTGTGAGTGTCTTTCACAACTTAAGCCAGTGTTTCCCAACCAGGGGTACGGGGACCCACAGGAATAGGCGAGAACTTTGCAGAGGGTACCGTATTTTCTGGACTATAAGTCTCTTTTTTTTTCATAGTGTGGCTCGGGGTGTGACGTATACTCAGGTGTGACTTATATATTAAAATATTTCAGGTGTTGGTTAGAGGGCGCTCTAGGCTTGTGTACCAGCATCTGCTGCACCTGTACCACTGACAATTTAAAATGTAAACATTACCACTAACAACTTAGGCTATAAAGACAACTGAGAAAGAGCAGAATAATAGACCCTTTTCACGTGACAGTCAGACAACTTCTGTTCTGAGACGATGGGATGTATCTTCATTTCCGGTGCCGCGCTTCTCCCATAAGAAATACACCCTGACTTTTTTAAAATTGCCATTTACAAGTTTACACAATATACAGCGATTTTCAAATGAATATTTACCCACAAAATGTTCAAAACTTGCGAAAGGATATTAATTCTTCAACCAAGGATACTTGGATTATGAAGTGAGTGCTTTGTTATGTAGCTAGATAGCGTTAGCAACATGGCTAAGTGAGAGAGCTGCGCTATAAAAGTGTTAGATCATGTCATGATCTGAGTTTATCTGAATATTTGACAATCTGCTTATCAGTAAATACCACTGGATAGTACTACAGTATATTTTCATTTAGTAAAGCTCTGTGCTCGAACACTGACTCTGCTGTAGTGATCAGTCTGTGACAAAATAATAGACTTTTCAGGTCTAATTAGAAGTTCATTGCAGTACTATGCAGTGAGCCTTTCAGACAAGCAGACTGTCATTCATTTAGATCGTAACATAATCTAATATTGTTTTATCGCACACCCCGTTAGACATATTGCTAACGCTACAGCATTAACAACTACTAGCTTTAGCTACAAGACAAAACACTTACCTTCATAATCAAATAAGTAACCCTCAATGAAAAATGTATATCCCTTTTCGAGTTTCTGTACATCATGTAGCCTTATATTTGGCCAATTTTTAAGACTCTGAGTAAATTCCTTACTGGCGAGCAGCAGCACTGGAAATGAAGATACATCCCATCGTCTCAAAACGGAAGTTGTCTGACGTCATCATGAAAAGGGCCTATTGGTTGGAGGATGAAGAATTTAAAGGATTTAGTGATTAGGAGTGAGATGGTGAGTTTGGTGAACTTGTTATATTATGTTCTTTATGCTATAGTTATGTGAATAACTGTTAATATATTACGTTAACATACGAGACACCTATTCAGTTCGTTGTTTATGCTTCATGTAGCTGAATAACCATCAATGTGTTACGTTAGCATACCACACACCTATTCAGCTGTTGTTCTCTATTCTATTATTACTATAACTTGCCTTTCAAGATGAAATAGTCTGTTCTTGGTGTCTGATTTTGTAAAATAAATTTCCCCCAAAAATGCGACTTAGTCCAGTGCGAACTTATTTTTTGGCTAGTGACAGCTTATACTCCGGAGCAACTTATAGTCCGGAAAATACAGTATTTGGATTTATTTCATAATTTACTTCCAATGTGATAAGAAATAATTTGCAATCTTTTCATATTAGACTATTGAAACACATTTGAGTTTAAAAGAAAAAAAAAAAGTACAAATAACAGATGTTTGAGTATAGGGGGTACTCATGGTGTGACAAAAAGCCCAGGAGGTAAGAAAAAGGTTGGGAACCTCTGTTATTAGCTACTGAAACTCATTTGGTTTGCTTTTCCAGATCTGACACAACCACTGGGTTTGTCTGTAAAAATGCAGCACAAAATAAAACAAAGATGTGCAGTGATTACAAAGTACGCTTCCTGTGCCCAGTGGAGTTCTGCCACCCAAAAGGTAAGTCTGTCGTCACCAAGTATTGTACGACTTTGTTTTTGTGAGAATGGGAAAGGAACTGGGTGGTTTGACATTGTTGACTCCGCTGCAACATGACTTGAAATCCCTTAAATAATCCTAATTTTCACAATAAGACCATGAAAACAATGTCTAATCCATTCAAAAGCTTGAGTCTTTAATGTTACAGCTTAACCAGTTTGTAGGAACATTGCATTTGACCCTATTTTTGTCACACACACACAAAAAAAAGCTGCAGGGGGCATGGTGGCAGAGCAGGGAGACTGTGAGTTTGATCAGGTCAGCCAATACACGAACTCTCAGTGTGGAGTCTGCATGTCGTCCCTGTGTTACTGTGGTTTCTCTGTGGATACTCCGGCTCCTGCTGAATGAATGTGAGAGTGAAGGATGCTGGGACAGGCTCCAAGGCAAGGCAAGTTTATTTGTAGAGCACAATTCATACACAGAGTAATTCAAAGTGCTTTACAGAAAAAAAGGCAAGTTTCACAAGACAAGACAAGAATCACAATTAAAACAATAAAATCAAATTTAAAAAGTATAATTAAGAATCAATTTAAAATTAAATTAAAAGAGTAGAGTGCAGATAAAACACTTTCAGTTGGCATATGCAAAGCTAAAAAGAACAGTTTTAAGTCTGGACTTGAACATTGTCAGAGGAAGACTGGTCCAGAGTTTAGCTGCATAAAACTGAAACACTGCTTCACTGAGTTTAGTCCTGACTCTGGGACCAGCAGAGACCTGTCCCTGAGGTCCTCAGAGTCCCACATGGTTCATATGGGACAGGTCAGAGATGTACTGTGGTGCTAAGCCATGGAGAGACTTGTACACAAGCAGAGCTGTTTTAAAGTCTATTCTCTGAGCAACAGGAAGCCAGTGCAGAGACCTGAGGACAGGACTAATATGGTCATACTTCCTGGTTTTAGTCAGGACCCGAGCAGCAGCGTTCTGGACGTCCTGCAGCTGTCTCACAGCTGGTTTAGTGAGTCCAGTGAGCAGACCGTTACAGTAGTCTAACCTGCTGGAGATGAAAGCATGAATAAGTCTCTCTAGGTCTGGTTTAGACAGAATACTCTTAATTCTGGCAATGTTTTTGAGATGGTAAAATGCTGATGATGTTATAGATTTAATGTGACTGCTGAAGTTCAAATCTGGGTCCATGATTACCCCGAGATTTCTAACCTGGCTGTAGGTTTTAGTGAAAGAGACTCGAGGTGACTACAGACATCCTTGTCTTTGTTTCTGTGGGCCAAAGATGATAATTTCCAGTACTCGCGACCCTGAAAGGGGATTAAAAAAAATTAAAGAGCTTGAAGTTTGTCTAATCAAGCTGAATGACATATTGAAAACTGAATGACATATTCTTCATTGCAGGCTGCTGGACTGACTGGTATGACAGGGATGACCCCAGTGCAACAGGAGACTGGGAGACTCTAAGTGATCTCCACAAAGAAAACCCAGGAAAGATCTGTGACAGCCCTCTTTACGTTGAAGCCCAGACCACATCTGGAGCGAGTGTGGCTTCCACGGGGGATGTGATTGCTATGTAAGTGTCTTGAAACGACTTTGAAGCTTTGACTTTGTTTGAATGTCCCAACACATTTGATTTCCTTCAACAGATCTGATCCAAACATTGGTTTTGTCTGCATAAACGCTAATCAAACACATAAAACATGCGAGGATTACCAAGTCCGTTTCTATTGCCCTGAAAAGTTCTGCAACCCCAAAGGTAGGACTCTTAACCAACTTCCAAGTTTGTGTTTCATTGACTAAGAACATACCATTTCATAACAGATTCTTCGCCATATTTTGCACCCCCAGGCTTGTTAAAATAGATTTGCATTAGTATTTCACATTTTATATGTATATAAAACAACTTATTTTGGGGAAATGTTACTTTGACTTAGCTTGGGTTAGGTTTCTGCTGAAGTTGGGAAGCTAAAAGACAGATAAATGAGCAGTGATGTCTGTTTAAGTGCTGACATTATCAGAATGAGTCCAGGGATGTCGTATGGGATTTAGAAACGTCCTGATAAAAGCTAAAAGTCTGAAACATTGAAGCATGTGAGTGATTGTGGCACAGTTTATTATCTATCAGTTCATATAAGCATAAATCAATACAGATTTATCTTTGATTGTGAATGTATTTGTGGCTTGGAAGTTCTGGATTCTAACATAATCTAATGAACCAGTGCACCTTTTGATAATCTGTTTCTCTATTCCAGGCTGCTGGACTGAGTGGTTTGACAGAGACAACCCCAGTGGGACAGGAGACTGGGAGACCCTGGAAAATCTTTACAGAGAAAATCCTGGAAAAATCTGTGAGAGCCCTCTTCAGATTGAGGTCCAGACCACATCAGGGGCCAGTGTAGCTTCAACAGGAGACGTGATCGCTGTGTGAGTGTCATTAATCAGGTTTTTGCTAGGGCTGCATGATATGGAGAAAACATGCGATATTTGATAACTATGTTGAAAATTGCGATATTATTGCGATATTTGAAAATAGAGCCTACTTTTCAAGCATAGTAAGTTAAATTCACTACATTTCACAAAAATGTAAGTTCCTGTATTTACAACTTAACTTAATACAGACTAAACCGGGAATAAAACAAGGCTAAGCTGTGACTAAATTAATTAAATTACCACTAAAACTGGACTTTTTAAACATTTTTATTTAGTCACAGCACATGTTCTTTTAAGGCTCTGGTGGAAAATGATTCTTCAGTGTAAATCTCTGTCAGATGGAAGACCACAGAGTTATTGTGATATATTTAGATTCTTGCGATACAGATATTGCATTTGCTGATATTGCGATAACGATAATTTTGCAAAATATTGTGCAGCCCTAATGTGAATAGAGGTAAGGCTGACGTATTCTGCCATAAACATTAAACCAGTGTTATAAACTGTAACTTTTGTGTGTTTTTTAGTCCCACTCGTGCGTGTTACAAACCAAGTTTAATGTAATTAAGACAAATGTGGTTTTTACAGTGATGAAGGAAGTGCTCGATTTCCTCACTAGAGATAAAGGAGCAAAAATTTACAGAAGAAAAAGTATAAAAGTACTTCCTTTTAAATGTACTTGCAAGTAAAAAAGTAAAAGTAATTCGCTCAGGCTCGACAGCTCATTATTGTGTTACATTTTGCTGAAAAACAGTGCCAAAATCAAAACTTAACACAGACTAAACCAGGAATAAAACAAGGCTAAGCTGTGACTAAATTAATTAAATTACCACTAAAACTGGACTTTTTAAACATTTTTATTTAGTCACAACACATGTTCTTTTAAGGCTCTGGTGGAAAATGATTCTTCAGTGTAAATCTCTGTCAGATGGAAGACCACAGCGTTATTGTGATATATTTAGATTCTTGCGATATGAATATTGCCTTTGTTGATATTGCGATAACGATAATTTTGCAATATATTGTGCAGCCCTAGTTTTTGCCATGAGGAATTCTAAGAGTTTTGGGTCTGAACTAATTTTGTTTTCTTTTTCCACAGATCTGACACAAACACTGGCTTCGTATGCAAGAACTCTGATCAGTCAGGCTCATTGTGTCATGATTACAAAGTGCGTTTCTTCTGCCCTGAAGAGTTCTGTAATCCAAAAGGTTTGTCTCTTCTCTGTAAATGTATGTATATGTTGCAATTTCCTCTAATGGTGGCTTTACATACTCAACTTACATATGTTTAAAGTCTTATTAAGTATAATTTCTGTTTCTTGCCAGGCTGCTGGACTATATGGCTTGACAGAGACGACCCCAGTGGGACAGGCGACTGGGAGACGCTCGGTCATTTGGCTGACGAAAACCCGGGAAAAGTCTGTGAGCGCCCTCTACGGATCGAGGCCCGGACTACATCTGGCCTCAGTGTGGCTTCAACAGGAGATGTGATAGCTGTGTAAGTCTCAATGACAGGTTTTAGCACTGCTATGTTGAGATACAAATGCAAAATTAATGAAATTATCCTTCAACAGAAATGACCCGAGCAATGGTTTTGTCTGTAAAAACTCAGACCAATCAGGAACAACATGTGAAGACTACGAAGTTCGATTCTTCTGCCCTGAAGATTTCTGCAGTGAGAGAGGTACAGTGTGTGCATTTTCCACGAGGAAGCAAACTAAAACGTGGTCATAAGCTGCTTCGACAAATGTACTTATTTTAAGAATGAGGCTGAGTTTTTTGTGTTTGTTTTGTTGAATACTGTGGTAATCATAAGACTTAAATCCTACCACAGCTTTTACTAGCACTGGTCAAACTGCTTTTTAATTGTTTCTCATAGAGGGGTCAGAAATCTATGATGCCATTCAAGCATTTCATTGTGGATATGGATTTTGTTGCAATAATGATTTCCAGTATATTAAGGAGCAGTTTGGGTCTGTAATTGGTAAAATGAACAGTTTCAAATGAGACTAAATGTACCTGCAATAAAAATAAGATAAGATTGAACTTTATTAATCTCACAAGCGGAAAAATTGACTTGTTAAGGAAGCTCTTATTACAGATTAAAGTGCAGAAAGCAATCAAATCTAGTGAAAAAAACAAAGAACAGAACAGAAAATATATTTAAAAATATGTTTTAGCTAGACACACAATGCAATGCAGTTTTGCTTGTAATATGCAAAGCTAATACATAGCTCAAATATTACTATGGCACCAGTCAACAAGTACACAAAAACAACAAAAGTCAACCCACATTTTAATAGCAAACAGTAAACACCTCTGATCACTGCACATAGTCCAATAGCGCCACCTGTGGGCACTCACCAATAAAGACTCTTGTGGCAACAGACAATACTTAAAATACAGATCATATTCTCTATTCCAGGCTGCTGGACTGAGTGGTTTGACAGAGACAACCCCAGTGGGACAGGAGACTGGGAGACCCTGGAAAATCTTTACAGAGAAAATCCTGGAAAAATCTGTGAGAGCCCTCTTCAGATCGAGGTCCAGACCACATCAGGGGCCAGTGTAGCTTCAACAGGAGACGTGATCGCTGTGTAAGTGTCATTAATCAGGTTTTTGCCTTGAGGAATTGTAATAGTTTTTGGTCTGAACTAATTTTGTTTTTATTGAACAGATCTGACACAAACACTGGGTTCGTATGCAAGAACTCTGACCAGTCAGGTTCATTGTGTCATGATTACTAAAGTCCGTTTCTTCTGCCCTGAAGAGTTCTGCAAACCCAAAGGTATGTGTGTCTGTGTATCTGTGAGTCTGTGCTTCGGCCCAACCTCTAACATGTGGTTTATGGGTCTGGGCGATTTAGCCTAAAAAATTAAATAAATCTCAGATTTTTTCACAAAAAATTCGATTTACGATTTAAAAACGATTTTTTCCTCCACTTACTTAAAATCAAACTGACGACAACAGAGAAATTGTCCAAAACAAGTTTAGTTTTATTGCTTTGATTTCCTCATGAGGTTAAAGTGCAATCAGACAAAGTCAAATAGAAGAGAAGAGAACATGTTTTTAAACATATGTGAGGTGGTAATTAATCTAATTAAAAATACCTGTATTTGAACAGGCCAAGTGTACCTACTTTTTAAAATGATATTGTTGTGTTATTAGGCTGTTTTTTGGGCTCCTGCAGCTGATTCTGAGTCTGTTCCTCTCAGATCTTCTCTGGTGATTCCTGTTGTGTGCTGTAGAACATCAGTCATTAAAAAACAGAGGAAGTTTGCTGTGCTGTAGGTTTTCAGGAAGGTTATAGCCTGCAACTTTAACGTTTAAAGAACAATGACCTCAAACTTCATTGTTGTCTAAATACACTGCCCATTCAACTTTTTAGGCAACTATATCACCATGGCAACGCAGACAGCTTTTCAGAGTGACATCAGACAAAACTAGAGCCCAGAGCACCGGTGGTGGACTTTTTTTTTAATCAATTTTTATTTAAACAAGTCGACCTGCACTACAAATTTGAATTAATCAAAAAAATCGATTTATCGCCCAGCCCTACTCTGAAGAATAAAAAATACATAATATATCCCAAAACAAGGAGCAGATGAGAGAGAGTCCAGCGCAGAAAAGTTTATCGCATGACAACAAACGGAGCTCATGTCCCATCCCCACAAAAGCCCCCGAGCTCATCCAAACATGATCTTTTATACTTTTTTTGATAACACTAATTTTTCATATATCCTTGAAAATAACAAGTTATTATTCGTCTAGACCAGCCTTTCCCAAAGTCAAGACTGTCGTGGCCCCCTTAAATTTCCAAAAATCCCACACGGACCCCCAACTATAGAACTTCCCTCTATTTACAAAACTATGTCATGTTTTTCTCCATATATTTTTATAAAAACATTACAAAAACACTGACTATTGGCTAAAATTTGTTTTAAAGTAATATTTTAAAACAAGTATATACAGTGAAGCCCGAAATTATTCAAACCCCTAGCAAATTCTGACTTAAAGTTACTTTAATTGTTTTTGTAAATAAAGATGTAAATGTAAATAAAAGCTGAGATTTTTTTTCACAATGATACCTCTTGTACATCGTCTTATCTTTTTTTGGAGAAGCCTGTGTCATTTCTGGTAAAAAAAAAAAAAAAACTTGCTGGTTGAATGAAAGTAACTTTAAGTCAGAATTTGCCAGGGGTATGAATAATTTCAGGCTTCACTGTAACTGTAATAAATTTCAAACTAGATTTTTTTCTATGTACTTAATGGTTTTAGATACTTAATTTTTTCATTGCCTAATTACAAATGTTTTATTTGTTATGGACCAAAACCATGTGTCTGAAATAAAGAATGAATTGAAACTGAAATTGAATTGAAATATAGACAACCTCTGGGGGGCCCCCTGCAGCACCTTCGCGGACCCCCAGGGGGCCCCGGACCCCACTTTGGGAACCACTGGTCTAGACAGTTGCTACTCAGATTTAGTTTGTAATCATACATATGGGACCGTCCCAACTGAGCTGGTGCCAACCCCTGCTCCTGCTGCAGACGCTCAGTTTGTCACAGCCACCAAAGTTCAATATTCTGACCCACTAAACTGCACCCCCTAGTGGCAGTTTCACTAAACTACAATCAGGAACTAAATTAAACTCTATCTCTCTGTAGCTGTGTCCCAATTCAACGGCTGCAGCCTTGAAGGTCGCGGTCCACGGAGGCGACTCCTTCTTGTGGCCTTTGTGGACTGGAAAGGCCGAGCCGAAATGGGACGGTCCGGTCCACGGAGCGTACGTCAACAGCTGCTCCTCCTCTCACGTTTGCGCCGCTGTCGCCTAGCAACCAGGACCGCAGCTGCTCGCTAATTCACTTTATTCATTGGTCACATAAGCAGAAATGGAGCCAGAAATTACACTTATTTAATTTTTTATTTTGTTTAATTTTCTCCTGGAGGAGTCTGAGCAGCTCTCTCAGCCTCTGCCATCTTCGAACGTCAGACAAGCAGCGCGCAGTGAATCATGGGATACGTTTGGCCGCGAAGGATGCACCCGATGCAGCCTTCGTTCAGTGGGAAAGGAAGGCCGC
The DNA here is from genome assembly GCA_020698575.1 of Bostrychus sinensis. NCBI lineage: Eukaryota > Metazoa > Chordata > Actinopteri > Gobiiformes > Eleotridae > Bostrychus > Bostrychus sinensis. The sequence goes on along the minus strand of CM036245.1, from coordinate 9,175,971 downwards.
ATTCGTGGGCTGCATTTGAAGTCACCTTCGAATTGGGACACCCCTGTCGCGCCGACTGTGACGTAATCAGCCTCAAATGTAGCCGACGAAGGCTGCAGCCGTTGAATTGGGACACAGCTACATGTGTGTTTTATCTACAGTGAGGCCCAGTGTTTCTCTCAGTTACAAAGTGGCACATTTCTCAGAGAATGCATGAAAATGAACACATTACATTATCATGACATGAAGTTTTTTACTGTAATGATTATGAAGCTTGATTATACGTATAACCAGCAAAATGTGAATAACATACAGATGCTCACAGCTTGAGTGTAGCTTTAAAACTTAGCATAAACCAACCCTCGGTGTTACCAGTCTTACAATGACCTAAAGTTACAACATTTATAGCATTTTTAACTCATTACCTCTTCATCTCCTCTGTTTCTTCAGTGTGCTGGACTAAATGGTTTGACCGGGACAACCCCAGTGGTGACGGAGACTGGGAACTCTTGAGGGACCTGAGGAAGGAGAACCCAGGACAAATCTGTGAACGTCCACTTAACATTGAAGTTCAAACTGTGGACACCAGCACCCCAGCCGCCTTCACTGGACAATCCTTCACTATGTAAGTCCGCTAAGAATGAAGTACGCTCTGTTTAGCTACAATAATATTATATTGTCAGTGTCGTAGAAGGAACTGTCTAACTTTGTGCACATTTTCAGCTTCGACCCAACTCAAGGATTTGTTTGCCGCAATAGTGACCAGAGCGGACGGCGCTGCAGAGACTACAAACTCCGCTTTGGCTGCCCCTGCCCCGAACCAGTTCCTCCAATCAAAAGTAAAGATTGTCAATAAGCAGCTCAAATGCATGAAATATATTATTCTACATAAATCTGTTTGTTGGGGGAGTGTCTAAACAAATGCATGGACAGGTGAAACTGCGACTCTACACTGAAAATGAATTAGTGTGAATGTCTGTCAGTGTTGCTGATTTGTTAACTTCTTAATTTACTCATGTTTGCCTGTTGTTTTTTATTTTTCTGTTATCATAATGTAAAACAATACAAGGATAGGATTAATGGTAAAACCATGTCTGGAAACAGTTTATTTTTTGTTTGTGTATATTAAAATGACCTGCTTACATGAAAATTAAATAAAATAAATAAGGAAAAAGAGCTAGAAGCCCAGATTTCTTCTTGTGTCCAAATGTAGTTGCAGTTTGTTAGCGCTCTATGACCAACTGTGTTACTGAAACTTTTATCAAAATAACACTTTTAGGTGGAGACTGGTGATTGACAATAATCACAATCAATTAGTGATTGTGGGTAAAGCAGAAAACTAAAAAAATTCTAGTTTGTGAGCAGAACCACTAGTGGGCAGTCTGGTCAGAACTAAGGATGCACCGAGCTGACTTCTCAGTCCTGATACCAACACCAGAGCAGAGACTGAAGAAGTTTCTGTTTTTATTTATTTTAGTTGTGCCCTAGATTCAGTGTAGATTATTCATATATATTGGGTACACCATGTCTGCTTTAAACTGTTCAAGTTTAGCAAAAAAGGTTTTATTTTATTTATTGCTAATTTTATTTATTTCTCATTTCTCTACCTCATTGTGAACGTGTGAGTCTCACCTAAACTAAATGTGCATCTGCTGTTTTAGTCCTGCTGTTGTCAGAAACAATGTGATTTGGTTAAACGCGAGCTCACTTTAATCCTCTGCTTCAGCTCCTGACGGTCAGGATGTGTTTTCCAAACTATGGGTTGCGGTCCAAATCTGGAAATTGTTTCTGTTCCTCACAGATTATAGTTGTTATTAGAGCCAATTAAAAATGAATTGGTTATCAGCCGATATCTGCCGATATAAACAGTACTGTTTTTACTGTGTGCTGGAATAAGACCTGTTTACTTGCAAATGATGGCCTTCTGCTATTTGTCCAGAAGAGGGCGCTGGTGTTTCCAAACAGTTGGGCTTTTAATCTGCAGTTTATAGGAAACAGCTTAAGAGAAACAGACTAATCCAAGTTTTCTCTGCAAAGTCAAAGTAACAGCTCAGACGTTTTCCATACACAGAGATTATTTTTAATTATAAAACATGAAATACTAATGCAAAGGTGTGCAAAATTATTTAAAAAAAAAGCCTGAAATAAGCATAATCAACAAAGCAACAAAGTCAAAAGTAGTCGTTTATATGAAAGTACATATTCTAAAAAAATGTACTTAAGTGAATTTGTTATTTCTATGCTAGTTCTGCCTGAACTGTGCTTCCATTCCCTCTGGATCCAGGTTTGTTTGACACAATTTGGTTCCTCAAAGTTGCCTGTGATTGTGAATATTAAATAATAGCTCTATGATGATTAACCAGTGATTGTACAAAGTGTAATTTTCATCAAATATCTTTTGCTTCACAAAAAGGTTTAAATACTTCAACAATTCCTTCAAATGTACTGATAAAAATAATTATAACTGCAGTAATAAAAATGCATAAAAATATTTTGTAAGCCTGTAAATACCAATGCACTATTAAAACAAGTCCTCTGCCCATTACATAAAAGAGCAAAACAGATTTTTCTTTACTTTGGCCTTTTGTCCATTTTAATATCTAAGTTTATTAACATTATACAAACTTTAACAATGTATTTGCATACAAATGAACTCAGCTCCTGGGTCTTGGATTTAAAATGTATTTCAACTAATGACTTTTGAATAACAAAACCTTTAACAGTACTTGTGTAATCCAACACTTGTACTGTTTTATACTAAAGTGTTTTGCTTAAGTACATTATCTAATTATGTAAGATGAGCCACAGGACAATCCAGTAAAACCAGAAACAAATGACTTTGCTCGTTTGATAATTTAAATGACTGACAATCACAATGGTGTAAAGGAAACTCTGCTAAAGGACAGTCAATAACAGGCCAGATACTTTTACTCCATGGTCATAAACTTATTAAAAAATATTCTAAATCTTTACCCAAAATACAACTACTACCTTAAATAATAAAGTTAGCAGCAAAATCTTTGTTTTACAGTATTGCCCTGCCCCCTTTTTGGAGTAACTTCTGTATTTGCTACATTTATATAAATCTGAAAGGTCTCCTATGAAGCTTAATTCCTCACAGACCTGGAGAACTATTTTGCTTCATCCATGCATTTTTGAGTAATCCTGCAGCTGAGTCCCATTCTCAAGAGCTGAAAACGTGCGCTCTCATGGCTATAGACACGTGAGACCAGGAAGTGCTCCTGTGTGTTTTTTATGCCCAGAAACTTTAAGGTTAGGCTTAAAACAGTTCCTCTGTGAGAAAGCTTATGGTCAGGACAGGATCAGGGTTAACTCCACAGCTGAAGCTGCTCTAGGAGCTAGAAGCTGGGGGAAGTATGGTGCACTGAGCCTCTGTACCTCTGGTTTCATCTGCTGCTCCTCTTCTATCACTGTCATTAATATAATCTAATATTCTATATCTCCAATCAGTTCACTGCTATTCACAAGTTGTCCCTCTGTCCCGCTTCCCCTCTGGGGGAGTGGGGACTGTTTCAGATGCCTGGCTGCTGGCAGATGTCCCAGTGACGATTGGATCTTAGCTGACCCCATCTGTGCTCCTGTCCCGACCTGTGGGCCCTCAACCTCACCTCTAAGGATTAATCAGATCTACCTCACCCCACTCCCCTGTCTGGATGAATCCTTACAGACCTGGACTATGATCCTATAGATGAGCTAATGGACTAACTCCTGACACATGTTGCCTGTCCGTCCTGGGAGAGGATCTCTCCTTCAATATGAGCTCCATAAGGTTTCTTCTTTTTTTCCCACAGCTGGTTTTTTTAGGAGTTTTTCCTTACCGAGAAGGAGGGTCTAAGGACAGGAGTGTCCTGGGTCTGTTTAGTTTAGTGTAGTTATTGTTTGTGTTGACTATGTGTTCAGTCTGATTGTGTTTATGTTTGAGTTTGTGAAGCCCTTTGAGGCGACTGTTGTTGTGATACTGAGCGAAACGTTTGCCCACTAACCTGAAGTTCAGCAGTTCAACCCCGCTGCCAGCATTGCTGTGGTGGTGGAGAGGCCGTTGTCACAGAATGGCAGCCACGTTTCTGTCTGTCTGCCCCAGGAAAGCTGTGGCTACAGAAGTAGCTCACCACCACCGAGTGTGGGGAGTGAATGAATTATGCAAATGTAAAGCATCTTTGAATGTCCAAAGACACATGCATTATTATTATTATTATTATTATTATTATTATTATTATTATTATTATTATTATTTGTCAGTTTGTCAAATGTCTCTGAACGCTCTCCTCCCGGTTTCCTAATACTCTGTCATATCAATAAACCCTAAAAATGGCCAAAATATATTAAAAATAACATTGATATAATTCTTCTGAAAGTAAATTTCCTGTACTACACAACTACCTACCTATACAGAAACATAATGGATAGTATATTAGAAGTATTAGAAGGCTGTAAATATTTTTTTTTACTGATAAATCTTTCAGTTCAGGTTGTGTTGTGTCAGGTCCAACGTCTTTCATTCAGGTTTCTTATACAAATACTGCACAAAACACAAAACAACTTTACAGACAGAAGAAGAAGAAATAAATATTCTATTGTATTATTTTATTTATTTTGAGCAAGTGAATAGTTCATGGTGTGCAATTAACAACAAAACACAAGGCTGAGAAAAAACACATAAAAATAATAAATTATTGTGTAATAATATTCATAACATTCATTTGAGCAAAACAATAAGTTATCGTAATAAACCATACAGAAACGATCTGCTCAAAAAGGAGTGGAGACAGCCCTGTACTTTACTTTGCATTTTCTCTGTGTCTGACCTTTTCCTGCTGAAAACACCAAGCATTACAATTCTTGTTTGAAGCCTGTAGAACCACTAGATGGCAGACTAAGGAAAAGTAAACATTTCATACAACTCAGCAGTCACCTAAATGCTTGACTTATCCACCCATGGTAAATATGGAGCAGTAAACTCTCACACTAAACAGACAGAAAAAAAACATACAAAAAACACAAAACAAAAAGTCTTTAGTCCACATAATAAAAGATAAAGTGTCAAACTTTTTTTTATTCTGTTTTATGCCATAGTGAGCTAAATCTTTGTTATATTCAAGTACAGTTTTAGGCCTATATAATCATAATTAGTTTAGGGATTATACTGTGCACCAGTTCAGACATAATTGTGGCGGTCACATATTAAAACTTTTATTCTGGAGTGTGAGGGCATGGGAAGTGAGGTCCAGGACATGGGGAGAGTTTATTTATTTATCAGGGACAATGTTCATTCATGAAGGTTTCTGTAAATGCACCAGAGTTAGCCAACCAGCTATTTTTCATCTGCAGTCCCTGGACAGTTGTTAAAAAGTCATTCTAAAACAAGATACAAATGCATCACATTAAAATAAACATTTCATAAAACTGTAGAGTCTATGTACATAAAAATCATTAAAAAGAATGTTGGCTTGGGTTTTTTTACTTGTCTTGTTGCAGACTTGAAGCTCTCCTCTTCATCTCTTTTCTTTTGCCTCCAAATAATCCCCTTTTTTAACGAAAGCAGCAGAAACAAACAGAAGCCTAATGTCAGCGGAACATTAGGCTTCTGTTAGACTTTCACTTTTTTTATTTTGTAACTTGTTTCTAATGATTATCTTTATATTCTGAGATTCGCAGATTCCTGTTTGTGCTAAAAAAAAAAAGCACCAAATGACATGGCACAAGCCTCCTTTCATGATCCTCGTTATCTCAGAGCTGAGGTTCAGACTCTGGCTGTGTCTGAACGTCCTCCCTAGCCCCTAACCCCTCAGTCACTATGTAGTCCAGCACTATACAGCGGACTGTAGTGCTCTCATTTTGTGAATGATTCGGACACTCGCTCACTATTTTTCTCTCAGCGGTGGATCATGTGACTCAGGCGTTTGTGTAAAAAAAAAAGTTTGGTGAAACTTCGCTGATAATGTTTTTCTGTGATAAAGCCCGACCACACTCACTTGATGTTTGAGTATTTATAGATAAATAATAGTCATGTGTGTGATATTTAACATGAATTATGGCTGTAATGAATAAAACAGAGTGGATTATTGCAGCTCTGTGCCTTACGTGGGGAGGCTGAACGCTGGCTAAGCTAACGTTAGCAATCTTACACTGCAACGATTTATTTAAGAGCTTTTTATTTCTGATTACGACGTGACAGAAGTAAAAACGGTGTTTCTAACTGGTTTCATTCAGACGTGTTGTGTACAGTTTAAAGTCCCACTGTTCTCCTCCGAAACTCGCAAAGCATTCTGCTCTATACTGACCTCTAGTGACCATCACTGTCCACTACTTTTAAAAATACATTTTTTATATATATATTGACAGTATTTATTCAAAGATTTGTCATGTATATAATGAATGGAATGTTTTTTCATTGTTTATTTGTATAATATTAATATCATAATTGTATGTTTTATTGTTCACTGCTCAATGAATGACCTGTCACCTTTGGGTGCTAGCCACTCCCTATTTAAGATGGCCACCCAGAGCTTTTCCACCTTTTGCCTGATGAAGGCCTAGTGCCGAAACATCGCTTGTTGAGTCCTAATAAACTCGCACATTTGCAAGTATGAAGGTGTGCGGGAATTTTTCTTACTAAAAATGCATTGTGGGAAATTTTGAGTGCACTATTTTTTATCCATTAGACATTCGGACACCGCTACAAAATGGCCACTACAGAGTGCACTACAGTGGGATCAGGGAGGACGTTCAAACAGCAATGAGAAGCAAATTCACTCTGTTAAAGCCTGGCTACACAGCAAATTTCCAACTTTGGAACAAATTCTGTTGGAGTTAATAACTACTCTTTTGAAGTTTATATGTACACTGTAAAAATATCTGTAGATTTCATGGTATCTGTAAAATCTCAACAGTAAAAGACCGTAGTTGATATATCGGTAAAATACTGTTTTGGTTACGGTAATTAACTGTAATATTAAAAATAAGGCAAAATTGTATTTTTTAGTTTTATTTTTTGTAATGTATACAGTATAGCACTGTTAAAAAAAATTACTCCTGTGTTTATTACTTTTCAAAAGATAATAACTTTAAATTTTACAGTAAATGTTGATTAAAAGTTAAGTCACAAACTAAAATATACATTAACCTATTTTTTTTTAAAGATAATAACTTTATTTTGCAGTAAATAATAATAAAAACTCAAGTCAAAAACTGTAAAAACAACATTTGTGATAAAATTATACTGTAAAATAAAATACAGGCCTCTTGTAGTTTTTACAGTAGAATTCTGGCAACCACAGCTGCCAATTTTTTACCGTAAAATTTACAGATTTTTTTTTTTACAGTGTATGACCGTCGATTCTACTCCAAAACAGGATATAAAGTTACTCTTTTTTTTTGTTCTTATAATAAACCACATTGAGGTATAAAAACACTACACCTTAAAAAAGTAATTTCACCATTCCCTGCACCCAACAATCACTTTAGAGCTACGTTTTTAAGTTTTTATGTTTGACTGTCTTACTCCTCTGCGTAACGGACACCAACTCGCTGTCTGAGCCGCTAAAGAACCGAGGAGAACGCGCATGCATTGCCAGAGTTGCGTTCAATACCAAGTTTCACAACGCAAACTATAAACTGCAATAAAATGACAAATAACTGCAAAAAATGTTAAAATAATTAGTTTTACATACCATGAAACGAAGTCCACGTTGAAGTTTCTGAGAGGACAAAAAAAAGTTATGCCCTACAACTCTTTTAGGGGGTTCTTGAACACCCTTTCAATCAACCCCCAAATTTGTTACAGAATGCGCTGAAAACATGATAAATAAACACCCAAAATGTTACACCTGTACACTTTTTTCCTTAACTCGCATTTTTTCTACCCCTCAACTTTGCTGTGTATGTCCAACCAGCGTCGGACTACAGCCCTCTGCTCATGGGGCTTTCAAAACAAGTCGGATTTTCAGAACGCAGCTGATGAAAACCAGGAAATACAGGCATTTTACTCCTGTTCAGAAATGTCTTCACTGGCTTCTTGTTGCTCAGAAATGTGAGTTTAACAGTTTGTAAGTAAAGCCTCCCTGATCGTGTTAGAAGAGCCTCCACTCTGACAATGTTTCTATCATTTCTGTCTCTGCCTTCACCCCTGGGACAAACAAATTCCTGTTCTAATGGTTTATTTTAACTGTGATTTTTTTTCCATGGACGGGAATTGTGCTACATACATAAAACTGGCATGCCTTAACTCATTTAATCAGATATTTCTCAGACATAATAATATTTAAGTCATGTGTTGTTAGTGCTCTAATGTGTATGTGGAATACTGTCACCTTTCACATATTTAGTGAACGTTTTCTTAATATTTTGGAACATACAACATACCCAGTGTTTTAGCTGTTGCATATTGTCCTTCAGCTTGCACAAATCTTAATTTCCATGATAAACTCTGGTGTCTGTATTTATTCTATAAAGCTGTAGCCTGTTTACTGGAAGACAAAAGTTTAGGGCTGTAGCCTGTAGACTTCTTCAAAACTCTGAAAATGTACAATATTTTCTAATACAACATTATTATATAGCGTAATAACAACTCTTTAATGTTTAAGGTCTATCTTTATGGAGGAAACTGCCATCAGTCAATACATACATTAATAATACATACATTAATAAATAAAGGCACTCACTGACAAATAATTATTTTAACAGGACAAGAAATGCTGAAATAAAAAAATAGTATATGTTTTAAATGTATTATATGTTTAAAATGTAAGTTTTAGTTAAAATAAATAAGTAAAGGCCTATAATTATTCCCTTTCTGTATTTTTTCTACTTGTAATAATTTATGTTTTAATTTATTTTTGCTTTTTTAAGTATTTATTTTTTCATTTTTAGTTATTGCAGCACCCCCAAATTTGACTCTAGCACCCCCAACTGTGGGGAAGTTGTAACTGCAACCCCAAAAGTAAGTAAAATACATTTGAGGGTGTGTGTTTAATACATTGTAATTGTAATGCTTAAAATCTGCTTAAATATTATTTAAGGTTAATAAATGTATTAACTTATTTCCTGCGTCCGTGACTGTGAGGATGCAACACTGACTCATCTTTGGGCCACAGAAACTGAGAAAGTGTCAGCAGTCACCTCGAGTCTTTCTCCAAAATCTAAAAATCAGGTTAGAAATTTAGGAGTAATTATGAACTCCAACTTGAATTTTAATAGCCTCATTAAATCAATTATTTCATTAGCATTTTAAAATCTTAAAAACATTGCTCAAAGGGATTAAATTTAAACCAGACTTTAAGAGATGTGTTACTGTAATGACCTGCTCACTAACCCAGCTGTACACAGCTGCAGTACATTTAAAATACTGCAGCTTGAAACCAGGAAGTACATAGTACTTCTTAAGTATTAGGAAATAGTACATTAGTCCTTCTTCTCAGATATTTGCAGCAGCTTACTGCGTCTCCATGGCTGAGGACAAAGTACATTTCAGACGCTGGGGCCATATGAAACACTTTGGACTCTGTGAACATCAGACCTTCTGCTGGGCCCAGAGTCAGGACTAAACTCAGTGAAGCAGTGTTTCAGTTTTCTGCAGCTAAACTCTGGAGCAGTCTCCCTGACGATGTTAGGCCTCTACTCTGACAATGTTCAAGTCCACACTTAAAACTGTTCTTTTTAGCTCTGTGTATATGACTTAAAGTGTTTTATCTACACTCTTCTCTTTTAATTTAATTATTTAAAAAAAAAATCATAAATATAATTTTAATTATTTTCACAGTTTTAATAGTAATTATTCTCTGTGTACTTTTAACTCTGTAAAGTACTTTGAATTACCCTCTGTATGAAAAGTGCTATACAATTAAACTTGCCCTGCGCTCTAAGACATTAAATTACATGTTTGTAACTAGTGATTATGACTCTTGTAAACGCCTTGTAGCATCCATGTCATAAGATTTTATAAGAAATTATGACACTTTTGGCCGAGTTCCCATTACATTTACATAGTCCCAGATTTATATATGTAGCTCCTCAATGACAACACTGGCACAGGTTTCTCTAAAACAGGCGTCTTTATGGTCTCGTACAGTGGGCTAGGCTTGTTTTACATCCTTCTGATGCTTTGATATCATGACGCCATAACGCCTTACGCCGTGAGAACTACAGAATACATGAACACAATATGCACTGACATGAACTCAATGAGCTATTACAATTACAGTTACCACAAGAGCCGCCTGTCACATTGGAGTTCTTTGAGAAAAAGTCCATTAAAGTTCGTGCCTTGCTTCTTGGTAGCTGCAAGCTAGTAATTTATCTTGTTTAGCTGCCGTTTTACAGCGTGGATCTTGCAGCATGTGACAATTCGCGGGCATCATACAACTACCCAGCAATCTCTACGCGTCCACAGGTAAATCTCGCGATAACGCCGTCCAAGCAAAATAAACGTATTCAAACTTCCAAAAACTTTCATAAACACACAAATGCATCTTAAGTGCTTAACAAAACACATATTTTAACACCACAAACAATGAACTTTCTATATTAATATTTTATCTTATTTAACCATTTTAACAATGACCTATTTATTCATTTTTAATGTGTTAACTGTTTTTATCAATCAGCTGTTTTAATGACACTTACAATATATAAAATGTATATCTGGCTAACTCGGCAAACTCTCACTTTGTTATGATCACACAGAGAGTTTTCTAACCCTAGGTGAACTCATGCGTCAGTCACCATTTTTCTGGGCATGAGGAAACACACTGCTTAAAATGTAATATGTAAATTACAGAGAAGCAGTCATCAAACACACAAAATAACAAGCAATTAAGGCAGAGCTAGCAATTAAAGGCGTGTCCATAATCAGGTGTGACCTGACAAAGACAGTCACAGCCTTTTCCTTGGAAATCTAAATGGGTTATTTATAGGTTACGCATGCTTTTGCTAATGTTTTTAATGAAAGAAAATATTTAATAGCTTGACTCACTGAGCTCTTTACAGACATGCAGTCCTTCCTACATAGTCTGGAAGAAATGTTTGTCTCAAAGTAGCATAAAACCAAGGGACCCAAGCCAAAAAAAAGTCTATGTTAGGGAGTAGAAAAAATTGAAGGCTTATTATTGTCCTGGGGCCTCATTTATATAACTATGCATGGGATCCTTACTAAAAGTTAATGTACACCAGAAAACCAAAAGTCATGTACAAAAGAAAATATTCAGATTTATAAAAGCCTGCGTGTGCACACCTGCATGCTATTTCCCCTTTACAGATCCCACCTGGAGTAGAAAAGTGCGCAGGTAAACCCACCTCAGGCCACGCCTTCTCCATGCCTCACATCCACCAAAGGACATCGTGACTTCTGAGCAGAAACACAGAAGTGAGCGGGAGGTACGAGACGCTCCACGCAGCCTTACACACTCACATGGATCTGTAGTGGAAAGATAACTCTGCTTCTCCAACCAACATTATTACAATGACAATACATTTGCTGCTCTTTTTGTGTAAATATTTGAAAACAACATTTTAAAATTTAAAGAAGTCTTTTATTTAGTTGACTGCAATATATTAATTTGTGATTTTCCTGTGTTGATAGTGTGACTTGTAACACATGAAGGAGCACACATGCTGTCTTCTAATTCACATTCACTGAAGTGTTGTTGATTGTTAATGCTGTACAAGCATAGAGGGCTATTGAGTCATGTTTCACACAACACTTAGTGAAAACCACAGCCCTGTGTGAACTGTTTGTAGGAGTTAGCTCGACTCCTCCAAGCTAGATAGCTAGATCATTATTGTTTTCCAACTGGACTTAAGCGGAGCCACCTCCACTACACTCCAGTGCACAAGTAAGCATGTCCCTAATGACACAAACACTTAATACAATTAATAAAAAAACAAAAGCATTCTCTGTGTTTTAAACACTGATTGTCATTAAATGCCCACACCTTTGTGTAATCCTTTTTCTGGGGAATATAAAGTGAAAGTGAACTATATCAAGCAAACTAAACATGAAACTTTGTTCACTTCTCTCCTCTCCTGCCTCGGTGCCTTGTAGGGAGCATTCATTTGAACAAATTTGACACCACTCTTCCTCTTTCCCCAGAAAACAAGCACACAGATGCTGAGCTTTTTTGCAATAAATATTACTCTGATCAAGACAGTTCTGATTTCTTGAGAAAAGTAAGAATATAACTAACAATATTTACAATTAGCCATGCCCACTTTACATTTCTGACCAATAACACAACAGCTGTGAGACCCCACTTGAGCAAAATCTTCTGTCCTGATGCTACGTCAGGAACAAGCTGCGACAATTCCAAACCCAGGGCAGAAACAAACACTGATGTCATGTTTGTGTTGGTTTGGGAGATTTCTCAGCTTGGGAGAGGTAATAAATGTCTAAAGGCCTTTTACTAACCACAATGGGCAAATGACAAAAAATGGGCATTTCATATTCCATAGATCTTTACTTTAACTGGGCACATGATCAAATGTGGTCACGTCATTTTTCACATCACAAATGTTATTATCAGTAACCCCAAAGAAATGACACCTACCTAAACATGTAGCACTGCTATTCAAACATATAACGTGTGATCAACTTAGCATCTTTGGTTTTGATGTTAGCATTGTTCGTCCGTGAGAAAGTCAGGCTAAAAGACTGACTTTCAACCCACTCACCTGTCTGGATGAGGCCCACCTGCTGCATCCTATGGACTTCCTCAACCTCACCCCACTCCCTGGATGAATCCTTACAGACCTGGACTATGATCCTATAGATGAGCTAATGGACTAACTCCTGACACATGTTGCCTGTCCGTCCTGGGAGAGGATCTCTCCTTCAGTTGGACTCCATAAGGTTTCTTCTTTTTTCCCGCAGCTGTTTTTTTTTAGGAGTTTTTCCTTACCGAGAAGGAGGGTCTAAGGACAGGAGTGTCCTGGGTCTGTTTAGTGTAGTTATTGTTTGTGTTGATTGTGTGTTAAGTCTGATTGTGTGTTTATGTTTGATCAACTGTTTGTGAAGCCCTTTGAGGCGACTTTTGTTGTGATACTGTGCTATACAAAAATAAAACTGAATTGAATTGAATTGACTTTGCCTGTTCCTGCAAAAAAGTAAAGTTTGAGATAATCTAGGCCGCAGTAATGTTTCTGGCTGAAGTGACCATTTATAGTCACTTACTCGATAAAGGGATAAAAGAGTTACACTTAAAATTATGAATTGCTTACTTTATTAATTGACTTAGCTTTCTTTACACTTTTTATAAAACTGATTTAAATTTGAAAGAATAATTTATTATTTTTTGTATTCAACTTCAAAGTTGTGTCACACAGCAGGACAAAAACAGGTTTTACACCTCCAAACATCAACTACCCAAGTACGTATGAGGAAGTATCTTTTCTTCATAGCAAAGTGATGTTTGATAAGGTAGCAATTAAGAAAGCCATGAGTTGACAAAACAAAACAAGTTTTACCACTGAACCAAGCCTCCAAGACATGGGCGTCACAAGCATAAACAGATATATATTTTTTCCTGATATTTAAACAATGTCTGTTCAAACACAAGTCTTTGGTAAATTTTGCGTGACTGCTCAGTAGTAGGGCTGCGGTGCATTTACACAGCAACTACAGCCTGCCTCAGTGCTGTCGGTTTGCTCCATGTCTCCCCCTTATTTCCTACTACACAATCCTATCAATAAAACCTAAAAATAACCAAAAAAAATAAACTAATTTTTTACCATTAAACCCTTTTATATCATTAAACACCCAACCTTAAAAATGATTGTCATTGTTATCCTGAAAGTCATTTTGATGGTTCTCTTACATCAGACCAAATTATCCAACACTCAGCTTCCTTCATAAAAGTGTTTATGGTCCACCATTAAACAGCATCTCACATGCTTTGTCTGTACATTTGTTTATCTCCTCTACTGCTCTCAAGCTGGATCTCATGTTTATTCATTGTCACTACATATTCTCACTACTGAATGCTTGTTGAAATCATCTCACTGAAAGCAATGACTAAAACATTACCTATAGTCTGTTAATGACGACTCTCACCAACAAAATGGCTATAAATACAGTGAGACCGGCTTTATACACTGATGGCTAATAGTCCTGGTGGGGTACTGCACTTATAAATCTGCTTTATAGTCTGCTTTTGCGAGGTTAGCTTCACTAAACTGACTGGTTTAGGTGAATGGTATAAATAGGAATGTAAAATGTAGTATGTCACCTTTGGCCAACTGTGGTTTTTGTCATAAATGTGCTTGATCGCACGCACACTAACATTCCTAACATCAGCAGCCTCAACTTCAGCACAAATAGTGTTTATGCACTAACTACTTCCGCATTCGGCTAAACAGAATCATCCACTTCCGGTCACAGCTTGTAAGCGAGCAGCCGGACAAGGGCAGCTTCAAAAAACATATTTATGTCTTACACATCGCAAAAAAAAATCACCAAACTAACGCTGCTATGAACTAACACAGTTTTATCCTTCAAACAAGGGAAGTGGATCATTCTGTTTAGCTGAATGTGGAAGTAGTTAGCGCACAATCCCTATTAAGCCCCATGTTGTTTTTCTGTGTTAGGATTTAAATGATTTAAGTGGTGTAATTTTGTGTTCATGCTTTGTGGTTTGATAGTTACAGACTCACTTCCTCAATGGCATCGCACTAAAAAGCTAGGAAATGTCATTTGTCACATGCTTATTAAAAAGAAAATACTTTCAGGTGAGTTTTATTGAAGGTTTTACTGATTATTTTTACTTTTTTAACTAAACACTTCTACTTCTTTTGGACTTTAATGCCTGTTTGACTGAGACAGCGCAGTGAGTGGACAGGAAATTGGGTGGGAGACGCTAATGACTTTGAGCAAATTGACCCGAGGCAGATTAAAACTCATCTTTAGTGGCATCTGCTCTACCAGGTGAACCACAGAGCCTCCTTGTTTTAAAGCAGGGGTGTCAGAGATACGGCCTGCGGGCCTAATCCGGCCCGCAAGACCTTTCTGTCTGGCCCGCGAGACAATTCCTAATTTCAATTAATAGGTTTTGATCGCTATTTAGCATTTGCTAGCTGCTGCTATGACTTGTCTCATCTCCGACAGAGCTGCCTCCGTGCACGTGCTTCAGAGAGACTTTACCCCGAAATAACTGAACAGAGGAAAAGTGAAGAGTGAGAGCAGGGCTTTTAAATCCACTTGGAGGAAGAGAGACTGTCTGTGGACTCAAGAGCTGCGCTAAATGTGGAGCTAATGTAGAGCTAATGTGGCCACAGGCTCAGTAAAGAACACGCTCTGAAGCAAAAGTCACGACGAGTACAAAAAGCTGGACAAAGCAGAAGCTACAGAAGGTAAAGGAGTGTGGTCTCACAGCAGAGCTGGGGGTTTAATAAAGCAAAGTCACAAAGTGAAGCTGCTGTGAGCTCACAGAGGACACAGCACTGATCAGCTCTGGACAGAGGACAGTTCTGTGTCCCCTTGTCTTCACAGAACTATAACAGACTCAAACTAAATGTTGGGACACTGTGTATAAAAATTATAGAATGCAGTGGTAGAAGCAAATTAAACATTATAGTCACAAGATAAAAATATACCACTTCATAAAAAATAAATGCTCATTTTTGATAGCAACAGGTCTCAAATGTGTGAAAAAGACAACAAATGTGAAATGCTTACTAAAAAAAGCTGAACTGAGCATTTTACAACAAAATAGGTTAAGGTAGGTTGTAGGTAGGTAGAATAGGTTGTCCACAATTCAGCAACAAGACTAGGAATAAAACGTGTTTTAATACTGTTATTAGTATTGGATGTATTGGATGCTTGTGGTCTTCTGGCCTTGAGCAGGGCTACACTAAAAATGTTTTTGACACAAGTTGCTGTCATCAAATTTTAAAAAAGTGAGACAGTATTATATCAGCACCTGATAGGTTTGTTATGTTAAAATATAAATACCATTTTTAATGAAATGAATGAATGAAATCTGTAAAGCATATTACACAGTGCCCTTTGTCCAAAAATGACTATAAAAATGATACAATTTAAATGTACACTTTTATATTATAATTTATTTATTTATGTCATGTTCGGCCCGTGACCTACTATGATTGTTGAATTTTGGCCCGAACCATGAACTGAGTTTGACACCACTGGTTTAAACAGATGGCACTGTGGCTGCGTAAAATGCGACCAAAATCAGAACATATTACGTCACAGTTTCAGATTGGTTTCATCTGTAAACTGACCAAAGACCAAGACCCCAGAAGCTTCTTTGTACTATCATTATAAGTACATTTTAAGTTATTATTGCTCTTACACATTGCAAATAGACACCACCCATCTGTCACAAGAGAAAACATGTGCTGTGACAGTTGTTGCACTTTTAATTTCCCCTCTGGATGGAAAAAATAATAAGCCAACAAAACCACATACCTGTCTAACTACTACAGTAATAACCAACCAATTTTCTAGATGAATGATTACAAGTACAATTAAGTAAGTGATACATTTTCATAACTTAAACAGTATCACTTGCGTTTGACGTCTTATGCTGCAGTTTTATTTTTGTTTTGAGTTAATTTTCTATTTAAAATATATATATATATATATATATTTGCGTCTAAGCAAAGTGGTACATTACAACTTCTCAAACCAATAATAGGGTTAATACAGAAGATGGTCAGATCAATGGTTAGTATTTTATAATTAGGTCATTTTTGGCATTTACTGATACATAAGGTAAAGGTAGAAGCATGCAGATCACAATTTGTCATTAATATTGAACTATGACAAGCAATTATGTGTAGGAGTACCCTGAAATTTCCTCATACTTTCCTTATACTCATACTTCCTTTTGGCCGCTCCCTTATGGGGTCACCTCAGTAAACTAGTTTTTATGCCAGATACCTTTCCTGTCGCAACCAGCCACAAACTGTGACTGAACTGGGCAATGTGGCAAATGTCTCGAGCAAAGACAGATCTGAAGTATGCTCTTTTTCTGCTGAAATTATCCTGCAGTCCTTTGGTCAGAGGATGATAAAGGTTCATTTGTATACGGATGTAACGATTCTTCGCAAAACGGCTAAAAATTGATGCAAAAGAAAAACATTTTGAATCGGTGTGGGAAAAAATAAATCACGATGTCCTTTAACACAGCGTTTAGGCCACTGGTGTGTAATCTCGCTCACATGTTTGGCACTAGACATCATTACCTGACTTGACTTATATTAGGCCCATTTTATATTTCTTGAGGTGTAGATTTATGACAAGCTGCTCCTCTATGCATTGCTTGCTACTGTAGTGTCTCTGTTTTTGGAGGAGAGTAGAAAGATGTTAATAAAAGTCACTATATTTTTGAAAATTTTACATGTTATTGTTTTAATATCTACTTTTTTAATTACATCTCAGTAATTATGAAATGTACAATTTAAGTTTCATAAGGAGATACAAATAGGCTATGTAAAAAAAATTTGGTCATAATTATACTGCAACTAAGTCTGCTAATAAAAAAGAAAAAAAAATCATAATCGTGAACAGAAAATCATGAATCAAATTGAATCGTGACTTCAGTGCATTGTTACATCCCTACTCATTTGTACTCCCATTTCGTGTGGAAATATCTCTCCGTTCCAAGCGCTGTTTCCGTGACAGCATTTATATTTCCAACCAGCAAATAACCAGCAGGAGGCAATGGGCAGTAGTCAAAGATTTTATCGAGGGCTTGGAAGCAGAGGGGTGTAACTGCCATTTTACAAATTTTTATTTATTTTATTTATTAAACCTTTTAAAAATGGCAAAAAAGTGAGATACAACTTTTTGACACTAACATTTTCCCAATAAACTTATAGAATAAACACATACACTGAACAAAAATATAAACGCAACACTTTTGCTTTTGCTCCCATTTTTCATGAGATGAACTCAAAGATCTGAAACTTTTTCTACATACACAAAATAACCATATCTCTCAAATATTGTTCACAAATCTGTCAAATCTGTGATAGTGAGCACTTCTCCTTTGCTGAGATAATCCATCCCTCCTCACAGGTGTGCCATATCCAGATGCTGATGAGACAGCATGATTATTGCACAGGTGTGCCTCAGACTGGCCACAATAAATACACATTCTGTGTATTCCCTGCAGCCATTCATTCATTGTTGACTCCAAATTCAAAAATTGAGATGGCATTTGATGTTCTCTATCATATCTCTCCACCCAGTTACATATTCCATATGTACGGGGACTGACCCACGGGGGTCAGGTGACGTGGATAGTTTCTTTAAGACACTCCACCTGTGAGGTGGCTGATTACCCTATAAAGGCACCGGCGTGCCGTGCCCTGATTGATTAAATTTTGATTGAACGGATCCCCCAGCAGCTTCAAACTGGAGAGATAGTCTCTTCACTCAGAAAACCATGGTTACATACTGTAACCATGACATTCTCTATCATAACAAGACTATCTCTCCACCCAGTTACATATTCCATATGTATGAGGACTCTTTAGGGTTAGGGTTAGGGTAGTATTGCTCAAACATAAAACATACTGTGTACATACACAACCAGTACCCACCAGACGCAAAACACTGTTGCTTCCAGCCCTGGCGCCACACACAACCAAGGAGCAGCCGGAGGACGCAAAGGCTGAGTTTTTCTGTTTTTTTTTTTTGTTTTTATTCATATATTTATTTTTTATATGAAACCAAACAACAACTCCTGCCAGATGCACAATACTGTTTTCGCAACCTCCAGCATCAGTCACAGGTAGGGGCCATAGACCTGCAAGACCCCAAAGCTACAGGAAAGACTGATACTATGAATGGGCCGCACCAAGCACTTGTTCCCCAAAGGACGTGCTTGCAGCCACATTAAGCTGGTAAAAACGGGCAAATGTAGAAGGGGTCAACAAAGTTGCAGCAGTGCAGACCTCATACAGGAATGCGCCATGGCAAAATGCCCAAGATCCTAACCATACTTCGTGTAAAATGGGCTCTAATCCCTTGGGGAAAACTGGCTCCGTGTCCATATAGGCTTGTCGGATAGCATCCACAAGCCAATGAGACAGACGGGCTCTAGACAGAGGTTGCACCAGCCTCTCTGGCTTAAAACAGACAAAAAGCTGGTCTGTTTTCCTATGTGCCCTTGTTCGAGTCATATACACCTCCAGGACCCTGACTGGGCAAACTAGAGACCGTACATGTCCATCATCCTCTATCTGTGGGGAGAAGAGGGTTCTATAGCCAGGTTTGAGTTCCAAGCAGAAACCGCTTCGGGGGGGAATGCCAGATTTGGACGCATGATGATGCCTGCCCCCCTCAGGGAGGAACCTACACAGTTCCTGATGTACTGAGAGGGCCTGAAGCTCTCCCACCCTCTTAGCTGAAGCTAATGCCAGCAAAAGGGCAGTTTTCAAGACAACCATTTCAAGTCTGTTGTCTTCAGGGGCTCAAATGGAGCCTTCTCCATTGCTTGCTGAACTAGCTCCAGGTCCCAGGGAGGGAGAGGCAGCCTTGCATGTCTGCCACCCTGCCTCCTGGCCCTTTTCAAGAATCTGTAGACTAGGTTGGACACACTGTCCGGCAACTCCCTATGTGAGCTGCTTTAATAGCGGCCACCATTCCTTTAAGAGTTCTTGCAAAAACTGCAGAATCCCTGCATAGTCTGAATCACAGAGTGTGGCAGACCCAGTGCTAGTAGCTCGGACCTCTTGGGGGCCAAGCCCAGAGCTTCAGCCCCTGGGGAAATGGGTGATGCAGAGCTCCCCGTCCTTGAGACAGCAAGTCCAGATGTACTGGGAGTTCCCACAGAATCCCGTCCAAGAGAGGCAGGATTTCCAAGAACCAAGTCATGTGAGGCCACAGTGGTGCCACCAAGACAAGTCTCACTTCTTCCACCCAAACCCTCTGCAGGAGGGATGGAAGGAGACTGAACGAAGGGCATAGAGCAGATGGTGTGGCCATGGGTGAGCTATAGCGTCTGCACCGAGGGGAGGGTTGTCCCTCCCTAGAGAGAAAAACAGAGGGCAGTGGGGGTTTTCTCATGATGCAAACAGATTGACAGTTGCCTGCCCATAACGTATTCAAAAACTCATCACCACATCACGGTGTAGCTTCCACCTACCTGGCTCTGGACCTCCACTGGACAGAAGGTCTGCTGTCACTTTGTCTATCCCTGGCTCATGCACTGCCCTCAGAGACAGAAATCTGGGGTAAGCCCATAGCCATAGCTGGTGCACCATTCTGCAGAGGTGAAGGGAGACCAAACCCCCCTGCCTGTTTTTGTAGGCAGTTGCAACCACAATGTCTGTCCTTACAAGCACATGTTGCTACTGTAAGAGGGGAAGGAAATGGTGAAGGGCGAGATGGACTGCCCTCAGCTCCAGAATGTTGATGTGCTGTGTTGTGTACACGCTGTGCCAGCGTCCTCTGACACCATTCCCCCTGACCACCGCTCCCCATCCTGTCAGTGAGCCATCCTCATCATCACTATAAGCTGATAATGAATGACTGGGCCCAGTGCATTCCCTCTGTTCACATTCCCACTGCACTCCCACCAGTGGAGGGTCAATTGCAACTTTCTGGTAACAAGCACGGCTCTAGCCCCAGACCCAGGAGATGTCGCTGGACCGGGTGCATATGTAAGCGGGCCAATCGGACGGCCTGTGATGCTGAGGCCATGATTCCCAGGAGGCGAATCGTGTACTCTTCCATAATGGATGGTAGCTTTCCCCGCACCGGGTTCAGCTAACCACCGAACCTATGGCGCATTAACCTCTTGACAGAGTAATACACCAGGCACATGGGACCTCTCTTTCCAACGCTCAACAAAAACTCAACTTAAATCAGTGACTGAAGACAGCCACCCTGGGAGGCAACTTCACACTCTCTCTTACACATGGTAAGTTGCAAAGACTGTCGCCACACTTTTCTTCTCTTTCACACACATCAACCTGCTCTCGTGGAATCAAAATGATCAATGAGGGCACGGCACGCAACTGCCTTTATAGGGTAATTGGCCACCTCACAGGTGCTGTGTCTTAAAGAAACTATCCACGTCACCTGACCCCCGTGGGTCAGTCCCCGTACATATGGAATATGTAACTGGGTGGAGAGATATGATAGAGAACATCAAATGCCATCTCAGTTTTTGAATTTGGAGTCAACAATGAATGAATGGCTGCAGGGAATACACAGAATTTACACTGTTTAACAAGATGTGAACAATAGCAGAAAAGCATAATGTAATGCTAAACTCAAAGCCATAGGTTTCATGGTTGATGTAATGTTATTTTATGGCAACAAATTGGTTTAATTGTATTTAAAACAAAGCAAAACAAAAAAGCATTGGTCTTATATAGCGCTTTTGTGGACACTCAAAGTCTACTGTAGCTACAGCTGCCCTGGGGCAGACAGGCAGAAACGTGGCTGCCATTCTGCGCCTACAGCCGCTCTGACCACTACCAATCACACACTCATTCATACATAGGCAAGGTGGGTGAAGTGTCTTGGCCAAGGACACAACAAGAGTATGCAATGCTGGTTGTTCTAGTAGGGTAGCAGGAATGAATGGAAATTATATATTGGCTGATAATAATGATAAAAACAAAACTGTATTTTTCATTCTTTCTTATTCTTTCAGCTTCTTCCACTTATTCCCGTTAGCGAATAGTGGACAGTTAATCACAAGGCTGAAACAGACAGACAGACAACCACTCCACCGCTCTGCCACCATGCACCCCAACACTGTCTTTTTGATTTACATTTATATATAATCCTATGGTTACTTTTCTTGAAAGTAGGATGACCCTCATTTTGGCATTTCTTATGCTAAGGTGATGATATTTGACAAAAATGTTCATTAATAAATTCGTTTTAGAATTTCTGTGTCACAACTGAAAAAAAAAAAAAAGAATTCTACTGTCTGTTCAAAAAGGTCACATGCTTCCTCTTGTATTGTGGGAAATAATTCTCATTAGATAACACAGTGACTGTAGACTAGCCCTATATTTTAAGTTTTTTAAGGTTTTAAGAAGAAGAACGTGAGTTTCAGCCCTTTTTTGTTTGATTTTCTGCTCTGATCAAAATCAGTGTTAGGGCTAATCAGTGACCTATCAGGGGCAGGTAATCCATGCACACAAAAAAACAACACTTTTTTTCTTTAAATAGTAAATTATTCATGTTTTATTTACAAATATGTGTGAATTATGTGAACAAACTGGCATTTAGAGGGTTAAAAATTTTTTAAAGTGAATTCACTGTTGTTACATACGATGAGGTCAGGGGTCAATGAACAAAAAAAAACAAAAAACAAAAAACAAAGTTTTTTCTTCATGTTTAATACTTCTAAATGTGATCCAGTGAACTAAAAGGGCTTAAAGAGGAAGAACATGATTTTTTAAAAGGATGGCCTGACCTAGGATGAGTGTGTTTATAATTATAGATACCAGTATTATCTGGTGACTTCTAAGGTGTATGCTGTCTCATGCAACTGGGAGAGGCTTGATCCACCCACGACTTGTAAAGTGAAACACACAATAAATCAATTGTTTGTAGTTGTTGATTCACACACTATATTTTGTGTTATAATACCACTCTATGCAAAAAAAATAAATAAAAAATGTCTTGATTGTATCTTTTGTCTTTTCTTTCTTTTTTTTTTCTTTTTTTTTTTTTACTGTGTTTAAATATGTTTATTTATATACCAGGAGCTACAGCAACAGAAGAATTCCATTTATGAATGAATAATAAAATATTATAAATCTGAATTGTTGGTATAATTAAACGATGAATTAAACAAACGAATTAAAAGATGTAATTAATACTAGTTAATAGATCATGTCAAAATTTGCATACAAGTCTGCAAAGGGCAGGGTTTGGCTTCTGGCGCCTCGACTTTGTGAGCGTGTCACTATGTGGTTTGTTAAAGGGTGTAGCCTTTAATCTTAGCAACATAATCTGACTAATTACTGTACATGTGATGGTGGATATGATAAATAGAGGGTTAATGAACCATAATTGTGGTGACGCAGCCAGTTAATCTAGTTTGTATAGTCTATATATTACATTACTCACTGGATAATTCAAACAGATGACAGAAGGAAATGGAAAAGTCTTAAAGTTTTATCAAAGCTTTACAGTTGCCTAACAATCACAATGTGGCCTCTTTCCAAGTCAAACACCATCATTAAGATTCTTTGACCTCATTCTAAAGCTTCATTTCTACTGCATGTATCCACTGCATTGCAAGCCACCACTGACCAAATATGCATTCCCTTTTTATTTTTACTTGTTTTCAAAGCCTTCTACTGCTTTTATTATTTCTATGAGTGTGTGTATGTATGGCTGTGACATATGTCTGACATGTACAGCACTTTGTTCAACCAAGGTTGTTTTTAATGTGCTTTCGAAATAAAGTTTGACTCGGGAAGAGCATGCGGGAAGAGCAGGAAGTACAAGCTCGTGTGATAAAAGCAACTGATAAAGACCAAAACAATTCTTTATTCAGAAAGCCAGAAAACTACAGTTTAAAATGAGATCACTTTGTAATTCACATCACTTTCACTTCAGGGTTTTCAGGAAGTAGTTGGGCAAAGATCTATGTTTTGAATGCAATAAATGTTTAATTGTGTGTGTCTGTTATTTTTGTAACCTAAAGTGAAACTACCCATCCTATCGTGTATGAATATGTAAAATGTAATGGAAAGAATGATAATGAATAATCTAATAAAAAAATAGTTTGTGTAGGGTGTGTTTATGTGGAAAATCCCGGTGTTGCAAAAAGACACTTGCTGTGTATCTCAGGCGCACTGCTGTGCACTGGTGGACCGGTGCACAGGCCAGGGGAGGCTGTGGAGGTGAGTGTGTGGTGGCACTGAAGGTGCCCAGCCTGCCAGGAATCTAGAAGAGTGTGTGGTGGAAATGTGGCTAATATAGTCATGTATTGGTGAATCAAAATAGCTTCCAACCTTATTATTATGACAGCCATGAGAAAAACAACATGAAAATAGTAGTATTACAAGCACATTCATTTTGTTTGTTTGGTCCACTTTCGAAAAGCTTGAGAAATTTTCAACTTTTTTTAGCAACTGTGCTAATTATTATTATTATTATTATTATTATTATTATTATTATTATTATTATTATTATTATTATTAATTTGTGCTAACTTATTCCAATAAAAAGGTTTACAGTTAGAGTCATGTAATCTTGGAGAAGTTGACATAAAACACATACAGTGGTATGCAAAAGTATTCATCATCCTTAGCATTTTTTCTTTATTGTTGCCTTACAAACAGGAATTTAAATGGATCATTGGGAGGTTTATGTCAGTCACTTTACATCACATGACAACAAATATGAAGATTCAAAATATTTCTATTGTGAATCAAATAAGAAATATTACAGAAAAAAACAGAAAACTTGAGCATGCAAGAATTCATCCCCTGAAGTTAATTCTCTGTAGAACCATGTGTCATAATGACAGTTGAATTGCAGTCAGGTCGACCTTATCTCACTATTTCTGTGACCTCTGAGGCTGAGTGGCACCGGGGCTCAATTAGGGGCCTCTTTAAAAAGGGGGTGAATACTTTTATTATTTATCATCTTTCTAATTTGCGTCACAATAAAAAATATTTTGGATTTTCAGAGTTGTTGTTATGAGATGTAAAGTGACTGACATAAAACTCTCACTGATCCATTTTAATTTCATGTTGTAAGGTAACAATAAAGGAAAAATGCTTAGGGTGATGAATACTCTTATACAAGCCACTACACTGTTACAAGTAATTTGCCAGTTTAACTTAAAAATGTAAGTACAATTTCTGCCTTAAAAATGTAATTTATTTAAACTTAGTGAAAAGTGTTCATTCAAATAACTAAGTTAAGTTGTGGATGAGAGAATCAGAGACCATGAGTGAAATCAACCTGACAAAAATAGGGGATGCAGTCTTTTTATGCGATAGAATGGGAAGGGGCTTTGACCATGACCAATGTGGACTGGATTATGTTATATATATTGAGTTTTTAGTAGCTGAACTTTTTTTTTTTTCTAAATTTATCTTTTGGGACACAATTTTTGTTATCTCTAAGGATATAACTGTAATTTATAACTAAATAACACATTTTACCTAGAAAAAGCTACTCTAAGTATTACAGTTCAACTTCAGTGTTCACTAAAGTGACCCAGAAGTTTTCAACCACTGCCCAGTGCAGTTTGGGAGTGAGCTGTTTATCTTATTAGTGCGTTTTCTATAAAACATCAGGTCATGTGTGGCACTGTTCTCCTGGGTCATGGTGCTGTGTTCATTTTTACCTGAAACTTTAACACTAAAGAGAGAGTAAATTTATTACTAAATACATAAGGACAATATTTTTGTCAGGTTGATTTCACTCATGGTCTCTGATTCTCTCATCCACAACTTAACTTTATTATTCAAATGAACACTTTTCACAAAGATAAATAAAAAATTAATTAAATAAATTACATTTTTAAGGCAGAAATAGGACTTATATTTTTTAAATTAAACTACCAGATTACTTATAATATATATAGTGGAAGTACATTATAGAATGGAATTACTACAACTTATTGGCTGTATGACTTTTTACAGTGTATAATTAGAAATGCACAAAAGAGCAAACACCAATTTACAATATAAAAACTGACTAAAACAGTAATTAGTAAGCACGTCACACAAAGAATGTGGCCATAATTACCCACAATTAACAGATTACTGAAATGTTTTCTTTTGTTATGGTAGTAGGTGGAACTCTAACTTGCTGGTCATTATTTCTGTTATAAATATTTGTCTTTTTATGCAAATGACTTGTTATGTGGGTGTAACAGGAACTCAACACAAACTCAACCTCAATCTGAAAACAGTATAAAGAGCAAGTTGTCACTGACTCTTCATCAGAAAGTGGAACAAGAACTTAACTCTCCTGGGAATAAGGAAAGCCTGAGCACAACTAACTTCTGGTGAGTCTCACACATAATCAGCAGCTAAATTAATTAAATCATATCATTTTTTTCTTATTTTAATATACTTAAATGTGTGCTCTTTTTTTCCAGGTTGAATGATTTAGCACCAGCAGTCAAAATGAAGAAATTGGTATGAAGTGTACTTTATTTGGGGGGGAACACTGCCATATTAACATCACTGTGCAGTGCTGTAGTTAATTTTGTAAATTCACTTTGTGTGTTTTTCTTCTCCCAACAGTTTCTTATTGTCTTACTCGCCGCCATGCTACTAGGTAAGATTAATTCTTAAGAACTTCTTTGTAATACTGCACTAATATTTTTGTAACTGCTTAATTCAACGTTGACAAATCACTATTACTGAATTATAAAGATTATCATTGGTGTTTTAGTCTGTAACAGTAAGCTCATTGCAAATCAGTTAATAAAATAAATTAGCTAATTACTTAATCCACAATTTCTAAGGAGTGTGTAGGTATTATGAAGCCTGTAAATTGATAAATTTCATAATTTAAAACAAGATGGCTTGTGGTTACCTTGTGAAAGTGACCACACCTGGTTACTGTAAGTGGAAATTATAGCCATTACAATGCATTGACCAGTACTTTATATACTATTTAAATACCGGTTCATCAGACAACCTCAACTTACAAAGAATATCGTTCATTGGTATAATTATCGGTGTTGTCATAAAATATGAAGCAAATGACAAAATGTTAGATTTCTATTCAATACACACCTGAGATATTTATGATTTTGCATATTATCTTGCCTAATTAACCTTCGCAGTAGTTTTTGTTAAAGTCCATTATCACTCAATATATTTGTTGTTGTCACATTTAGAAATATACCAACTAGATGCGACTGAAGACCCAACCATTCAACAACAGCAAGAACAGAACTCAACCAGCGTGGAAGGTGGGAACAGCAACGAAAACCCAACCAGCGTGGAAGGTGGAAACAACAACGGAAACTCAACCAGCAAGGAAGGTGGGAACAGCAACGAAAACCCAACCAGCGGGGAAGGTGGGAACAGCAACGGAAACCCAACCAACGGGCAAGGTGGGAAGAACAACGGAAACCCAACCAACGGGCAAGGTGGGAAGAACAACAAAAACTCATCCAGTGAGGAAGATGGGGACAATGAAGACAGCTCAAGTGAAGAAGATGAGAGCAATGATGACCACAACCCCGCAAATGGTTAGTCATTTAAAGTCTTATTCTAGTCTACAGTGTAATGTAATCTCTCAGAATAGTAATACATTTGATGAAAGTCCATAATATCATACAAATAAATAAAAATACTTAACAGATTAGGTTATAGTTTATAAAACCTTCATGAACATGTTGCTTAGATACCTGGGATACCACCAGCTTTAGAGGATCAGAAGAGTAGAAAAATTCTGTATTTCCTACAGTTTACAATGTTAAACTATGTCTGGGCTGCCCTCTATGTTGCAGGCTGCTGGACTCAGTGGTTTGACAGAGATGACCCCACAGCAATAGGAGACCGGGAGACCCTTGAGGAGCTTCACAGTGAAAACCCAGGGAAGATCTGCAATAAACCTCTTCGTATTCAGGTCAAGACTACATCTGAGCGCAGTGTGGCTTCAACAGGAAACGTGATTGCTGTGTAAGAACCAATAACAATTTCTGGTTTTGTTTTGTTGTAGTAAAAGTTTGTTTTTAATTCAACACTCTGATTAGACTATAGGTCAACTGAGAGCAGCATGTTCTAAGCATCACCTGCATAAAATGATAACTCATATGAAAAAGAGAAACAAAAAATGAAAAAAAAAAGGCTGAGCTAATAATTAACTAAGGGGCTAAAGATACGTTTTCTTTTTCCTCCAACAGATCTGACACAATCACCGGTTTTATCTGTCAAAACTCTGATCAACCAGAATCCATGCCATGTGAAGATTACAAAGTTCGTTTCTTCTGTCCTGAAAACTTCTGCAGATCAAATGGTATATTTAGTATGAAGCTCAATTCTAACACTGTCTAAATATATTTATTTAGGTAGGCAAACTTTTCATGAGTCATATTTTCTGTTGCAGGCTGCTGGACACAATGGTTTAATAGAGATGATCCCAGTGGATCAGGAGACTGGGAGACCCTTGAAAATCTCTACAAAGAAAACCCTGGGAAGATCTGCAACAAGCCTCTTTGGATTGAGGTCGAGACTACATCTGGGGACAGTGTAGCTTCAACAGGAGATGTGATTAATGTGTAAGGATATTAAGTAGTCCTAGCATTGATATGTTGAAGTAAACATTGTTTTAAATTGGCTATGTGCTCTTTAACAGATCTGACACAAGCACTGGCTTTATCTGTATGAACTCTGCCCAATCAGACTCAATGTGTGAAAACTACAAAGTCCGTTTCCTCTGCCCACAGGAGTTCTGTAATCCCCAAGGTATGTATCTCTAAATGTGTGCTTTGGCCTAACCCGTAACAGGTTTGTCATGATTTCTTTTTTCTTCTCCTGCCAGTGTGCTGGACCCAGTGGTTTGACCGAGACACCCCCAGGGGCATTGGAGACTGGGAACTCCTGTGTGACCTGAGGGCTGAAAATCCAGGACAAATCTGTGATCGTCCTCTTTACATTGAAGTTCAGAACAAGCTAAACAGTTTGCCAGCGGCCTTCACTGGAAACTCATTCCACACGTAAGCTACCATATAAGTTATTACCTTTTGCCACAAATCAGAATCAAATAACTAAACATACAAATATATACCATTTCAGCTACAGCCCCACCGAAGGATTTGCCTGCTGCAATTGTGACCAGAGAAGTCGTCAATGCCAGAACTACAAGGTTCGCTTTGGCTGTCCATGTAATGTTTAGCCACTGACTATTCTTACAATAAATAGGTGATCATGGTAATCAAATATCTTCCATTATTTCACTTAGTTCCAGATACTTCTCTATAGTCAGTGCGATGCTTAGTTAACAAAAAGCATATCTGGATTTACTCTCCTTGTGTGTAAAAAAACAAGGCCTGGTGATTGTTTAATAACTCATGATTGTCTATGCATTTAACTGGAATTATACTTAGAAACATTATTTAAATCTTTTATTTGTGTAGAGGTTTAATTTGCATCACTAATTAACTGGATTAATAATTAGGGTCCTGAATTCTAACTTATGCATAACAATAATATTTTGACATATTTATAATTCTGTATGCAACTGTGTAATCATTGATTTTTTTTGTATCTATATATTTGCTTGTGGATATGATTGTTCTAAATGTTCCATTATCCATTGAAATTAAGTTGAACCCATTGCAAAAAAAAGGTTATTTACTTCCCATAACTTTTTTGATAGTCATATAAGGGAGAGAGAAGTGCGCAGCAGCAGCAGAAGAGGGACAGCAGGAGAGGCAGGAGGGAAAACTTGAAAAAAAAAAAATAAGTCCAGCTCCAAAGGTAATTTTTTTTTACCTTTGGAGCTGGACTTATTTTTTATCAAATTGAAAAGGTGAAAATATAGGCCTAGCTGTATCAGCTGTAGTACTCTTTGTCTGCAAAATAATATTTTTTATTATTATTATTATTATTATTATGGTGTCAAGCATGTTTGAAATAGTGCTATATACACTATAGGCAACCAAGTCAAAACTGCACTTATTGGCTGAATTGTAAAAGCTACAAGATATCAAATAAAAAGCCATATATATATATATATATATATATATATATATATATATATATATATATATATATATTCTGGCTACATTACCCAATTATAGCCCAATGATAGCCATCTTTCATTAAAAGACAAACAAAACAAAAAATATCCTCTTAGTTTAGGCTCTATATCCCTGGTGTGTAGGTCTACTAAAATAGTGTTCTACAGCCTCAAGGACCTAAAACATCATAACTGTGAACACAGTCTGCTAACTTACACATGTTAAAAGGTTTGTACTGTTGACATCACAGTCTATTAGCGCATTTTGACAATATCTATGTTTATGATACATACATGTTGATGAAAATGTGTTGAATGTGTTGTGTTTCCACTGCCTCTGTTACAATGTGACTAAATCATGATTAATGTTGTAGTCATTTTGAAAGAACTAAACTTTATAAGTAGATATAATAAAAAATATGACAAATGTCACAAATGTCAACATAGTCATTTTAAAGATATTACAGCAACTCATTGCAGCACTCACAACAGTTGCAGAAAATGTATTTGAAGTGTTTCTTCACATTAAACAAAGGGACTACCCTATACACTACCCAAAACAAAAAATTAAAAGCCCCATGTAAAGATGCACATTCAGTTAATTTTCTTTAACTGATTAGTCAGTACTCTTAACAATTATCGATTAACTGTTAACCACCTGCTTGACATCACCTATCATTATGTTTTATAAAAAAAACAGCTCTTTATTACAGTTTCCCTCAATTGCTTTAACACATTTCTCTATTCAGAATTGTCATTTGCAAAACAGGTCACACAGGAAACCCAAACAGGAGTTGAGGTTCTCAAAAGAAAGTTTGATCTTTTCAAAATGTTGTTCTCCATTAAAACTCTTAAAATATCCTCCAAAAGCAAGTTTTTGCACCAAAATTATGAAAAGGTGACTTCATGTGCACATTCACTCTTTTTACACAGCAGGTCACAACTCTTTAGCCTGGCCTGCCAGACAAACTCTTTTCCTATTCTATACAAAGTAGGTCTGGTACCTCTTCCCATAAGTTTAGTTTCTGAGGCAGAACAATGACAGGCGGAGTAACCAATCAGAGAAACGAAGGGTGGGACGTAAACAGTGAACCGGTGACCCAAACAAACATGGATTCTTGAAGTTT
This sequence comes from Bostrychus sinensis, assembly GCA_020698575.1. Classification (NCBI taxonomy): domain Eukaryota; kingdom Metazoa; phylum Chordata; class Actinopteri; order Gobiiformes; family Eleotridae; genus Bostrychus; species Bostrychus sinensis. Next base: position 9,145,191 of record CM036245.1, on the reverse strand, counting down.
TTTTCATAACACACCAGAATACTCTGTATTATGAGCAGCTCTGTACATATTTCTGAACAGGGACAGCAACAGAAGCCAGATGTACAAAGACTTGTGGAAAAAGTCGGTTTATTGGATGTAAACTGGACTTAACTGTTGTTAAAATGGCAACAAGACGAAGAAAATTTTTACAGAGAAAGGGACAACATGGAGGACTTCAGCAGACCGGTGACGAAGAAAATCTATAAATGCTGTTAATCAGGTCAGGGAAGTTATTATAAAATAGCTTGGTAGCTAGGGCTACCTTGGTTAGCTCTACCACTTTTGTAAGACGCACTGCAGATAAACGGCTGTGACTGGCCATTTCCAAACTGAACTGGAGAAATCCTCCGCAGTTCTCACTGATTTAGGGCAGTGATCATTTGGGTTCATACTTTATACAAATGATGGAACAGGAGACTGTGGATTTTTTCAATTTCAAAACTTGGCAGTTTTTATACAACAAAAATAAATTCATTTAAGAAGAGAATGTATATTTTGCTCATTTCTGTACTGTACTGTTTAGTATGTATACAGTCTGTCAGAAATAACCATTACAGTAACAGCAAACTGAAGCAAGGAGCACTAGCTTTGTGCTTCATAATGGTATCTGTAGCGCTGTCAATGGGAGCACTAACAATAAAAAATATAATTATTCTGATAGTAAAAGAAAAAGAGTATGTATGGCTGCTGGGAAAACCCTCTTTGGTGACAGATCCAACCTCACTGTAAACAGGTGTCCTCAGTCCTCCTGATTTATCATTATTATTTCAATGAAAAAATTATATTGTTTTCTGTAACAATATTGTATTTTGCTTCATTCCTCTGTCAAGACACTTCTCCCTTTGATTCCTGTGTGAAAACACTGAAAAAGAAGTCATGTCTTTGTATTTAGATGCTGAGTGCTTACAAATGTTAGATTTTTGCTTCTATGTTTAAGTTTCTATATTTAAAGAAACAGCATTTTGACCAAACCCCTTTCTGTGTGTGAACAAGAATTGTATTAGCCAAACAAAGTGATTTTAGTGAAGCTGTGTCTCTGTGTGAGAGCTGTGTGAAGTGTTCTGAGAAAGACTTTGAAAACTGTGTGAAATGATGAGAAATGTTCTAAGTGATTTGCAAATCCCGTTGAAATATGCGTTTGAAGAAAAAGAAAGACTTGAATCAGGTTTCAATAAATGAGCTACAGCGTATGAGGAAAAACTATAACACATTTCTCCATGCAGAATTGTCATTTGCAAAACAGGTCACAGAAAAATCCAGTGCAGGTTCTCAAAACAAAGGCTTTTCTCTGCAAAATGTTATTCTCTATTCAGAACTCTTAAAATATACCCCCAAAGCAAGTTTTTGCATCAAAATGATAAAACTGTAATTAGGTACTTAGTAGTATACTTTACTCAAATGAATGAACAGGAGACTATGGATATTTCCACTACCTAAAACCCTATTCCAGGGTACTGGAGAGGAGAATTCGGCCGATAGTCGAACCTCAGATCCAGAACAACAATGCGGATTTCGTCCTGGCCGTGGAACAGTGGACCAGCTCTACACCCTCCATCAGGTGCTCGAAGGTTCCTTGGAGTTCGCCCATCCAGTCCACATGTGTTTTGTGGATTTGGAGAAGGCGTTAGCCCGTGTACCTCATGGTGTCGTGTGGGGAGAGCTCTGGGAGTATGGGGTCCGGGGCCCTCTGCGAAGGGCTGTCCGGTCCTTGACCGGAGCAGGAATTTGGTTCGCATTGCCGGTTATAAGTCAGACCTGTTCCCAGTGCATGTTGGACTCCAGCAGGGCTGCCCTTTGTCACCGATTCTGTTCATTAACTTTATAGACAACATCTCTAGGCGCAGCCAGGGGCCGGAGGGAGTCTGGTTTGGGAACCACAGGATTTCATCTCTGCTTTTTTCGGATGATGTTGTTCTGTTGGCTTCCTCGAACCAGGACCTTCATTGTGCACTGAGGCAGTTTGCAGCCGAGTGTGAAACGGCTGGGATGAGAATTTTTTAGATATTATTTGCATTTATTTGAAATAGGACAGTGCACATTCATCAACAAATCGGCAGTGAGCATCAATGTAAATATGCCGGAGTTAGCACAATAGCTAAATTTCATCCGTTGTCCCAGGGCAGGTACCATAAAACCACAAAATACAGATTACATCACATATCGTCACACAATATCAGACATATTACGCAGACAAAGACCAGGTACATTAGACAGCAGTCACATAGAAGTTAAAATCCACCGTGATCAATTATAATGTCAATCATAATGAGAAAATAATTTACATATGGGTACATTGCTGGTTTGATTTCAAATATTGTTTTAGGTATTTTTTAAAAGTTAAGTAGTTGTCACAGTTCCTAACATGGGCTGGCAGTGTATTCCATGACCGTGTCCCTCTAATAGACACTACAGTTTGGCTAAATTTAGTCCTGCGCCATTGTACATTGCAGTCTCCTCTGGTTAATGCTCTAGTGTTTACTCTATCATAATTTTTTTTATGTATAAAGTCCTTTAATGGTGGAGGTGCAAGCCCATTGAGGTGGCTCAGGCATCTTTTCTGGATACCTCCTCGACGCCTCCTTGGGGCATGTTCCGTGGAAGTTTTAGGACACGCTGGAAGGACTGTGTCTCTCGGCTGGCCTGGCCTTGGGGTTCCCCCAGTAGAGCTGGAGGAAGTGTCTGTGGAGAGGGAAGTTTGAGCATCTTTGCTTAGACTGCTGCCTCTGTGACCCGATCCCAGATAAGTGGTAGAAGATGGATGAATGGATGAAAAAAAAATTCTATTAGAATACTGTATATGCACTGTATATTGTGTCTTGACCTTTTCCTTTTGATTCCTGTGTGAAAACAATGAAACAGAAGTAATTTCCTTCTAATCAGATGCTGACTGCTCAGAAATGTTAGATTTTTGCAGGTACATGTAAGTTTTTATATTTAAAGAAACAACTTTTTGACCAAGATCTTTTGTCATGTGTGAACAACACTATTGTATCAGCCAAACAAAGTGAATTCAGTGAAACTGTGGGTCTCTGTGTGAGAGCTGTGTGAAGTGATTTGAGACAGAGTTTGAAAACTGTGTGAAATGGTGAGAAATGTTCTAAATGATCTGAAAACGAATCTTCTTTTGAAGAAAAAGATAATCTGGAACTAGGTTTTAGTAAATAAACTAAAGAGATTGATAAAAATTAAAAGCCATGAACCATAATAAAAAAGTGGCTTTTTAAAATTAAAGACAAGTTATAGGCTTGCATTTTTTGGTAAACAGTTGCTTAATTTTATTTTGAATTTGCCATAACTACCCAATAGTACTGTACTTTTACTCTACTGTATAGCAAATGTTAGTATTTCCTTCAATCGATTATAAGCATAATGCCTGATTAACCACAAACACCTCTAGTCCCATGTGATTGTTGACATAAGAATAAGAAAAAGTAAATACATAAATAATGAATGCATTCTCAATTAAAATAAACTATAACTTACCAAAAACTTAAATCAAGCAACTCTTTAATAAATGCAACTGTACTACACTGTGCTCTGGGGCTGGGCTTAAAATTAACTGTTTTCTGAACTTAGGAAGTTTAGGAGCACCATCAAAAATTTAGGCGCACCATACAAAATGTATGAGCGCACACGTATAATAATATACTCTATATTTAACCCTTTTATTTATTGATGATAATTGCTATTTTAACTTTGACTTTACATACAGGGCTGAAATTCACTTTTACATGTGGGACTGGTGCTCCTAACTTGGATAGGCTCTTCTTTTTTTGTAACCTGGAATAACAACTCAATTCTACGCAATGTTTTAATGTAATTTATCACAAGACTGTGCACACCTGGCAGCAACATAAGAGCAAGGCTTTAATTTACAAAGTGAACTGTGCCTTCCATAACCTACAGCAGAGGTCGTTAATAGGCGGACCGCGGTCCGAATCCGGACCCAGATGCCCTGCCATCCGGACCCGAACCTCTGTCCCACTCCACGGACCCGAACCCGTTCAGCCTGTTCACTCCCCGGGAGCGCAGCGGCGCCTTTCTCAGAGCGCGTCAACAGCATCGTATCCTGGTGCTTTAACAACTTTAACATGAACAGTGCGGGGTTAAATCAGCTGTGTTTTCTGTTACTGTCCAACAAAATGAGAGGAGTAGGTCCAGACTGAGTGCGGAGGGACAGGACTGTTCCGTTTACAACAGACTTAAGTTTTGTTTTTACGGAGCGGCGAGAGAGGAGGCGACACAGGCTGTGAGCGGCTCTGCCCTCTCGGTGTCCCTCTGTCCCACAGCTCACCCCTCTCCTCTCGGTGTCCCTCTGTCCCACAGCTCACCCCTCCCCTCTCGGTGTCCCTCTGTCCCACAGCTCACCCCTCCCCTCTCGGTGTCCCTCTGTCCCACAGCTCACCCCTCCCCTCTCGGTGTCCCTCTGTCGATGCTCACCCCTCCCCTCTCGGTGTCTGTCCCTCTGTCCCACAGCTCACCCCTCCCCTCTCGGTGTCCCTCTGTCGATGCTCACCCCTCCCCTCTCGGTGTCTGTCCCTCTGTCCCACAGCTCACCCCTCCCCTCTCGGTGTCTGTCCCTCTGTCCCACAGCTCACCCCTCCCCTCTCGGTGTCCCTCTGTCGATGCTCACCCCTCCCCTCTCGGTGTCTGTCCCTCTGTCCCACAGCTCACCCCTCTCCTCTCGGTGTCTCTCTGTCCCACAGCTCACCCCTCCCCTCTCGGTGTCTGTCCCTCTGTCCCACAGCTCACCCCTCTCCTCTCGGTGTCTCTCTGTCCCACAGCTCACCCCTCCACTCTCGGTGTCTGTCCTCTGTCCCACTCTGTGAATACTCACACACTTGAAACAATGCATGTACAAAGAAATTATTTGTTAAAAGATTACAAAACAGGAAAAACACAAATGTAAGAATGTTGTTATTCATTTATTCATTTTCTACTGCTTATTCCCATTAGGGGTCACGGATGACTGGAGCCTATCCCAGTAACTTTGGGCCGTAGGTGGGGTAAACCCTGGACAGGGGCCAGCTTGTCTCAGGGCTGACACAGAGACAAAAACAGACAAACAAAATGTTGTTATTGTTTGTTTGTTTGTTTGTTTTTTATATATATATTTTGACGGCAAACCACCTCAACAATCAGGTTGCCTGGAAATTCCAGACTCACCGCTGTACCAGTGGATGAGTCTGGTCGCCTTAGAATCAATTCAATTTCTAGGTCGGAGCAAACCCGAATTAACGGACAGCGGAGTTAGCCAATCAGAAAATGGCGGACGTGACGTTAACAAAGCGACAAGAAAGTGAGAAAGTAAACAAACGGAGTAGTGAAGCCACGAGGGAGGAACGAGGGAGTTATTTCAACATTACCGTACCATACTGCTGAATGAAACAAACTCTCGGCTCCTCGGTGCGCCATCTTGATTGTTGTCGGCGAGGAGACGCGTACAACTGACGCTGCTCGCGAAGAACATGTGACTTAAATAAACCAATCAAAATGCACGGTACGGTTTGGATTTGAGTAAACCACAGCGGACGGCGTGGTGACCAGACTGATATTTCTCTGTAGAATAACACAGAGACATATCAGTCTGGATTTTCCAGGCAAACAATCAGGTGCCCCTGCTGGCCTTGTTTTATAATGGTCTGACTCTGATAATAATAATAATAATAATAATAATAATAATAATAATAATAATAATAATAATAATAATAATTGAAGTATAGATAGTTTTACGATGATCAGAAATATTAAAATCCTTTTATATTTGCCTTCTGTAAGACAAACTTGTGATAATTTGTGTCCCTATATTTGTCAAGGTAGAAAAAAACTGCCCTCTAAGCTCCATCAGTGCCACAAACTCATCTGAGAAGTGTCCTGCAGCAGAGAGGATTTCATTTGAAGATTTTTTTTATTTTTATTGTTTTTATTTAATATTAGGGCTGGGCACATTAATGGGTTATTATTGTGTTGGATTATGATAATGATTTTTTATATTATTATTATTATTATTATTATTATTATTTGGGTGTCAAGCATGGTGCTATTATAGGAAACCAAGTCAAAACTGCACATATTGGCTGAATTGTAAAAGCTACATGTTATCCATTAAAGAGCCATTTAGGAGCTGGAAGAGCCCCAATACATCATTGATTAAATTTTATAGCAAGACTCCGATTAATCATGATTAAAAATTTTAATCACACTATTTAATATAAAAGTATATTTACTGCACTTGTAGTTTGTGGAAGTTTGTGGTGTCCCTGTTAGAGAAAGTGTCACCATACATATTTTAGCAGGAATTTATCTCTTAAATAGGAATTTAATTTTTTTTCCTCTCTCTTTCTCCTTTTCCTCCACAGTGGGACGTGCAGCCCCAGCTGAAGTCCACACCAGAGTTCTGCCTCCTGACTCTGGGACAAGGACCAGAGCAGCTCTCAAGCATCTGTCATTTAACAGAGTTACAGCAAGTGGAAAGTAAAGGAGGACTTTATGTGAGATATCTGATGGACCTGTTGAATTCATATTATACAGCTGATGATGTTGTGATATATATGTATATTAAGGGTGCTCCGATCGATCGGCTGCCGATCATGGCTAAAAATAGAGTGATCGGTGATCGGTAAAATGGGCCGATCAGAAGGGGCGACCAAATTACAATAAACACGCGAGGCTCTCACATTTACTGTCCTGCAACTCCGGTTTGATTAAACAGCAGTAGCGTTATTTTAGCAGTGTTTTTAAGTTAAGCCCTGGTTATAACTAACACAAACCTGCCCTGGAGGCGCTGCTTTGTGTCCCCGCTGTGTCCCCGCCTGCTTTAGGAGCGCACGGGACAGAACCGAGGCGCAGCAGTGCGTGTATTTGCAAACACCAACGTAAATAGAGCTACAGCTAACCCGCTAACATTTACGTTAAAAGGATTCAGAAAGTTCAGAGTCTGCCTGTGTCTTGTTGCGCGGAGAAAACTGTGCGTTTTGTGGCTTAAACTGCACCAAATGGCTGCTAATGGAAAGAGAAAGTAAAAAGGCAGCCCATGTGTCCGTGTGTCTGAGAGGAGCACCTTTCATCGTTGTCTTCTCTGCTCTCTTTGCACGTTTTCTTCATTCAGACGTTGTCAAAACTGGCTGCAGGAGCTGTCTGCTCTTTAGTCCACCGTGTTTCAACCTGGTTTGGCTGCGCGTTACGCGGACACAGGCGCTGCACCCGCGGACTCGCATTAAAGGAACCAATTAAGAACAGCAGATTTTTACATCAGCGGAGCATTCAAACAAAGCCACAGACACTGGGCACACATTAAAGACCAATAATGCAACAAAACCTCTTCTAAAACAAAATTAAGTAGAATTTTGTTGTTCTTTTATATTTACAAAGGCTACAGTATTTTTCAAATGGAACTAATAATAGCCTGCATACAAGACATTACTACATTGAAGACCACGTGATCAGTATCGGCCATGATCGGTATCGGCCGATCACAGCAGAGGCTGATTGGTGATCGGCCTCAAAAACCCTGATCGGAGCACCCTTAATATATATATATATATATATATATATATATATATATATATATATATATATATATATATATATATAAATATATATATATATATATATATATATATATATATATATATATATATATATATATATTCTATTGTGAGAAACTTAGGAATTTTATTTGACCAAGATTTATCATTTAAGGCTCATATAAACCAAGCCTGTAAAACAGAATTCTTTCACTTACGTAACATAGCCAAAATCAGAAATATTTTATCTAAAACTGATGCGTTTGTTACATCTAGGTTGGATTACTGTAACTCTCTGCTGGCAGCGTGCCCTAAAAACTCATTAAAATGTTTTCAGCTTGTTCAAAATGCACCAGCAAGATTATTAACAGGAACTAACAGGAGAGAACATATTACTCCTGTGCTAGCTTCACTTCACTGGCTTCCAGTTGAATTCAGAATTAGGTTTAAAATCCTTCTCCTGACTTACAAGGCTGTAAATGGTACAGCGCCATCCTACATTACTGATGTTATAGAGCCATGCCAACCAAGCAGAGTACTGCGCTCACAAAATGCAGGGCTATTAGTGGTTCTCAGGGTTTCTAAAAGTACAGATTTTTTTATGGAATCAGCTTCCAGCTCATGTTAGAGAGGCAGACACAGTCTCTACATTTAAGGTTAGGCTTAAAACGTTCCTCTTCGAGAAAGCTTATGGTCAGGGCAGCTAGGAACAGGGTTAATTCCACAGTTGAAAATAGGCTGCTCCAGGAGCTAGAAGCTGGGGGAAGTATGGTGCACTGAGACTCTGTCCTCTGGTTTCATCTGCTGCTCCTCTTCTATCACTGTGATTAATATAATGAAATACTCTATATCTCCAATCAGTTCATTGCTATTCACAAGTTGTCCCTCTGTCCCGCTCTCCTCTGGGGGAGTGGGGACTGTTTCAGATGCCTGGCTGCTGGCAGATGTCCCAGTGACGATTGGATCTTAGCTGACCCCATCTGTGCTCCTGTCCCAACCTGTGGGCCCTCGGCCTCACCTCTAAGGATTAACCAGATCTCCCTCACCCCACTCACCTGTCTGGATGAGGCCCACATGCTGCATCCTGGATTTCCCGGACCTATCTTGCTCCACTCACCTGTCTGGTTGAGGCCCTGCTGCATCCTATGGACTTCCTCAACCTATCTCACCCACTCTCATCCGGATGAATCCTTACAGAGCTGATCTATGATCCTATAGATGAACTAAGGGACTAGCAGTCCTAGACGCGTTACCTGTCTGTCCTGGGAGAGGATCTCTCCTTCAATATGAGCTCCATAAGGTTTCTTCTTTTTTCCTGTAGCTGGGTTTTTTTTTAGGGGTTTTTCCTTACTGAGAAGGAGGGTCTAAGGGCAGGAGTGTCCTGGGTCTGTTTAGTTTAGTATAGTTATTGTTTGTGCTGATTGTATGTTTATGTTTGCTCAACTGTTTGTGAAGCCCTTTGAGGCGACTTTTGTTGTGATACTGGGCTATACAAATAAACCTGAATTGAATTGAATTGAAAAATCACAAGAAAATAAGTAATACTAATCATGGTGGAACTATATAATTCTACACTGCACCTTTTGTGCTTTCTTTGATACTTTAACTCAAGTAGTAACTGTATTATTTCAACTTCCAACCCAACCAGTTCTAACACTTCCACAAATATAACAAGGTGTGGGCACTCAATTATTATAATTTAGTGTGAGATTTTGTACTAGCTTTTTTGTTTGCTACTTTAGCACATATTATTAATGCCAAAGAAATTTGAAAATTGCAGTAAGAGTCAAGTAATTGCATCATTTGCATAATAATTATTGTTACTGCCCACAAATTAAAAATGAGAACACAGAGAAATAGTTCATCGCGTGAAGTGAGGTACTTATACCCATTATACAGATGGAAAAATGACCTAAGATTATAATATATATATATATATATATATATATATATATATATATATATATATATATATATATATATATAGAGAGAGAGAGAGAGAGAGAGAGAGAGAGAGAGAGAGAGAACAAGCAAATGAAAGCAACAAACAAAGGAGGTTTAGTCAATTAAGTAATAAAGAAAATAAACATTAACTAAATATTTTCAAAACCAAATCACTCAGAGGTGAGTGCTTCAACAAAGGCCAGTAATCATATGTGTGTCCAAGGATATGTAGGTCGACGCCTTTGATCTAATTCAGTGATTTAGTTTGTCTCATCGTCTGACTATTTAATAATTATTACATAATTACATAATAACCAGCTATTAAACTGGTTAGTCATTTTGCTGTAGATGTTACCTACCAATATATTTGGTAAATATTTGCATATCAAAAAGTATATAACCAAATTTGTTCACAGCAAGAGGTTCAAATTTCTACTGTAACCTACAGCAGCAGCACAGCTTAAAGGAATTATTGGTGAGTGTTTCTTCTTACTATACAGTGATATGCAAAAGTTTGGGCACCCCTCTGAAGTTAATAATTTACTCTGTCTCCACGAAAAAAAGATCACAAAAGGTATGTCATTCATTTTCTACTGACATCTGAGTTCTAGGGTGTTTTCCGAACAACAGTTTTTGGTGTAGCAGTATTTAGGTGTATGAAATTAAATTAAACATTAAAAAAATGTCTGTGCAAATGTTTGGGCACCTGTTTGCTGATTTGAATGCATGTAACTTGTCAAAATGGATTACTTGTAATCCAAGATTAGTTACTTAGGCCTGTTGCCACTCTTCAGAAGAGAGTCAAAGAGAAGCACAATTTGCAACTGACCACCTTAAATACCTTTTCTCATGATTGAATGTACCTATCTATGAAGTTCAAGTAACTAATCCAACCAATTTTGTGTTACAAGTAATCCATTTTGAGAAGTTACATGCATTCAAATCAGCAAACAGGTGTCCAAACTTTTGCACAGACATTTTTTCATATTTAATTTAATTTCATACACCTAAATATTGCTACACTAAAAACTGTTGTTAGGAAAACACCCTAGAACTCAGATGTCAGCAGAAAATGAATGACATACCTCGGTGATATTTTTTTGTTAAGACGGAGTACATTATTATGCAAACTCAGGGAGGTTCCCAAACTTTTGCATATGACTGTATAAAATGTATCTATATTTACACAAATAAAAGGCACTTATCTGTTTTTGGACTAAACACTCCTTTGCTTTTTTAAATTATCATTATGCATATAATGCATATAGTGTTAAAATACTAATTAAATATAACATTTCTACAGGATAAACTGTGCAGTGAAACCCAGCACAATGAAATACAGGGTATTGTATTTTCTTTTAAGTTTATGAAATGTTTAATGTAAAGCATGAGTGGTGATAATTATGTTCAATTCTTTCAGCAGGTAATAATCGGTTTAGTGGCATTCCTGCTTATGGGTAAGTTTTTGTTTTTTAGTGGGGTTATATTGTCAATTAAAACTTGTAGTATAGTGAAAATAGGTGCCTTTTTCTAATTTTTTTTGGCTACAAATAGAAAGCAAAAGGTAAAAACATTAGCATCAGAAAAAAAGACAATCAAATATATTCCATGGTGAAATATTATTAGTATAAAAATTGTACAATAGCTAATTATACAAACTACAAAGTGATTGACTATTGTTATTACAAATAAGTTGTTTACAGTAGGGATGCACCGATACCACTTTTTTGCAAACCGATATGAGTACGAGTACTTTGATTTTGGTACTTGCCGATACCGAGTACTGATACGAGTACTTGTAAAGCCATTACACTTTATTCAATTACTTTGAAAAATAATTTTAATTTTTCATTCTCTTACAGTAAGCAATCATTACTTTACATTTGAACATTCTGCTTTTTATGGCCCTGCCACATTTTACTCCAAAAAGAGAAATACACTTACAGTAGTATAACGTATTATCGTCACTGTGTTTTAACAAACAGCCTTGCCACATAGGTCACTATGTGCAGCTTCTCTGCTGTATCAGCTGTGAGCCTGTTTCGGTTTTCATCTACAATATGTGACACAGAACTAAAAAGCCTTTCACTTTCCACACTGCTGCATGGTGCTGAGAGGTATCTCTGGGACATTTTAGCCAAAGTAGGGAACCGCACTTTATTAACCCACCAGTACTGCAAAGGGTTGTCTTCCCGTGCAATTGTGGTGCTAGCTTGTGCCTTGTGAAGCTTTCTGGGAGGCGGCTCCACCAGATCCTTCTCCTCTGCCTCTCCTCTGGATACCCCCTCCAGCTTCTGCTTCAGCATTTCCTTGGCCTCTACAGCAATGTTGATGTTTGAGAAAAAAATGATCTTTATACCTTAAATACAAAAATGAAATATATATATATATATATATATATATATATATATATATATATATATATATATATATATATATATATATATATATACATACACACACACACACATGTATTTGTTTTTTAAATTGTCAGTATTTAATTCATAATTTTCCTGATCTAATTGAACAAAGCAGATTATGACTTAAATGTACTTTTTCAGGTTAGAAATTATGAAAAAGCTTTTTATGTTTTAATTATCACACTTAAAGACTGACAAACACTAAAACACACTTTTTACCTTGGATCGAGTAGAGTTGCGATGCAGTAGAGGGGGTTTTATCTCCGTGTCAGGGAAACGCCTCTTGACAGCTACAGCTAACGTCCCTTTCATTGTTTTGATGCCATGATCCTCATCCGTTTCTCTGCTTAGTAGTCTTAGAAGTACGGTCACGGCAGGAATGACATCTGATGCCAGTGCGTCAAAGGCACTTACTTTTCGGGTTAATTCCTCAAATGGAGCAAGGACAATATTAGTCTTTTCCAAAAGCGTCCACTGGTGGGCAGTGAGATTTTCAGGCAGCTCGTGCTCAGACCCATATATTCCCAGTACCCTCTTCTGCTCAATGAGAGACTGCAGCATGTAGTACGTGCTGTTCCAGCGCGTCTGTACGTCCTGTTGCAGTCTCTTTACTGGCTGGTTGAGCTGCTCCTGAATATCCTCAAGGCGGGAGTAGGCTAAGGCGGAATGTTTAAAATGTCCAACTATTTTCCGTCCGACAGCGACAGCGTCTGCTACACTCCTCTGTGACAAAAGACCTTCATTAACAGCTAGTTGGAGCGTGTGTGCAACACACGGCAAGCTGGGAAGTCCAGCGTCACTCATGGCTTTGATCATGTTTTTTGCGTTATCACGTAACACTACATGAACAGAACTTTTGGAGATCCTCCACGTCAGAAGCATGTCATCAAACACACCTGCAATAGCTTGGCTTGTGTGTGAACCCCGTAACTGTTTTGCATGTAAAACGACTCTTTGCAGAGTAAAATCCTGGTCTATCCATTGTGCAGTTAAGCTAATGAGAGACACGGGGCTAACACTGCTAGTCCAAATATCAGTGGTGAAGCTGAGGGATGAAATGCCTTCTAGCATGCAGTGGATATGCCTCTTTACAAAGTCGTGGAGCTTTGGCAAAACAGTGTCAGTGATATGGTGGCGGCTCGGGATCTCATACCTCGGTTCCAGTACTTCGAGAAGGCGTCGAAATTCCACATTGTCAACAACTGACAATGGTTGGTCATCAGGAGCAATGTACTCAGCAATAATGTCCATTATTTTTATTGCGCGGGGATTATCTCTGGACATTTTCTCTCGCTTCTCCAGGGTTTGCTGCAAAGTTGGTTGTTGTTGTTTCCCGCGATTGGAAAACTCTTTGTACTCGATGTCGTGGTGAGTTTTCAAATGTTTTCTCAATTTGCTCATGTTATAAGTAGTAGAATTGCTCCCTCCTCTTGATACTTTTGCTGAGCAAAGTTTGCAGTTCACTTTATTTTTCTCACTGTCGCTCACGTCAAAATACATCCACACGGCTGACATCATTCTGCCTTTCTACCAACTTGCGTCGTGCGTGAACGTCACGTGTCGTGACACTGCTCTACATGGTATTGGTTACTGGTATCGGTCGCACTCTCATGAATACGAGTACGAGTAAGTGCACATGGTATCGGTACCAATACCCGATACTGGTATCGGTATCGGTGCATCCCTAGTTTACAGTGCATTACTTTATGTTGTATGAGACAAATGATCAATTCATAGTTATTTACATAGTGCTTCAGCACAACCATATTCAAAATTTAATAAATGAAAATGTTTTATAGTGAATTGAGTGGCTTATTTTGTATTTTTAGCGGAAAACAGTAAACAAAACAACAACAATCAAGGAACAAATATAAACCAAAAAAACAATACTAAGAACAACCAAGGAACTAATGGCAACCAAGGAAACACTGGCAATCAGGCAACTAACATAAACAACAACCAGGGAACCAATAACAATCAAGGAATAAACTCTAACAACAATCAAGGAACCAACAGTAACAACAACCAAGAAACCAACACTAACAACAAGCAAGGAACTAATGGTAACCAGGGAAACACAAGTTATCAAGGAAACACCGGCAACCAAAGAAACACTGCCAACCAGGAAAACATCGGTAAACAAGAAAACTCCAGTAACCAAGGTAACAACAGTAACAAGGGAAACACCAGTAACCAAGGAAACAACGGTAACCAAGGAACCAATGCCAAGAACAACAACCATAGAACCAATGGTAATCAAGGAAACATTGGTAATCAGGCAACAAACACGAACAACAACCAGGGAACCAATAACAATCAAGGGACAAACTCAAATGACAACCAAGGAACCAACAACAACAACCAAAAAAACAACACTAACAACAACCAGGGAACAAATGGTAACCATGGAAACACAAGTAACCAGGTAAACACAGGTAGCGAAGTAAACGCTGGCAACCAAGAAAACACTCGCAACCAAGGAAACGCCGGCAACCAGGGGAACACTGGCAATCAGGGAAGCATCAGTAATCAAGGAGACACTGGCAACCAAGGAAACACTGATAACCAAAGAAACACTGGTAACCAGGGAAACACTGGTAACCAAAGAAACAAAGGTGAGCAAGGAAACACCAGTAACCAACAAAACACTGGTAACCAGGAAAAAAACAGTAACCAAAGACACATGGGTAACAAAGGAAAAAATGGTAACCAAGGCAAAAACAGTAACCAGGAAAATGCCGGTAACCAAGAAAACACCAGTAACCAACAAAACACTGGTAACCAGGATAACACCAGCAACCAAGGAAACAACAGTAACCAAAGAAACACCAGTAACCAGGGAAATATCGGGAACCAAGGAAACAACAGTAATCAAGGAAACAACAATAACCAGAGAAATACCGGTAACCAAGAAAATGCTGGTAACCAAGGAAACAATGGCAAGCAAAGAAACACTGGTCACCGAGGAAACACCAGTCACCGAGGAAACACTGGTAACCAAGGAAACACCGGTAACCAACAAAACACTGATAACCAAGGAAACACCGGTAATCAAGGAAACACCAATAATCAAAGAAACAACAATAACCAGAGAAACACCGGTAAGCTGGGAAACGTCGGTAACCAAGGAAACAATGGTAAGCAAAGAAACACCAGTAACCAACAAAACACCGGTAACCAGGGAAACACCAGTAACCAAGGAAACACCGGTAACCAAGGAAACACCAGTAATCAAAGAAACAACGGCAACCAAGAGAAGACTGGTAACAAGTTAAACACCAGTAACCAAGGAAACACTGGTAACCAAGGAAACACCAGTAAAGAAGTAAACAACAATGACCAGAGAAACACCGGTAAACAAGGAACCAATACCAACAACAACAAAAATCATGGAATCAGTGGTAACCATAGAAACAGTGGTAAAAAGGCAACAAACACGAACAACAACCAGGGAACCAATAACAATGAAAGAACAAACTCGACCAACCACCAAAGAACCAACAACAACCAAGGAAGCAACACTAACAACAACCAGGGAACTAATGGTAACCATGGAAACACAAGTAACCAGGAAACAACAGGTAACAAAGAAAACACTGGAAACCAAGGGAACAATGGAAACAGTGGTAATCAGAAAAACAATGTCAACAATGGTAACCAAGGACACAGTGAGAACAACGGTAAAAATGGACATAAAGGCGACAACAGTAATAAGAGTCGTCAGGAAAACAGTAACAATGAAAACATAGGTGAAAACAGTAATGATAGTAGTCAAGAAAACGCTAACCATGAAAACAGTGATGAAAGCCATCAAGGAAATAAAGGCCAGAGAAGTAATGAAAGGCATTCACATGAAGAAGACAACACCAATGGTAACCAAGTAAAAAATGAAAACCAATTAAACTACAGTAACAATGGTAACGTACAAAGCAATGGTAACCAGAGAAACCACAGAAACCAAGAAAGCAATGGTAAGAGTGGTAACCAAGAAAACAATGGTAACAATGGAATCAGAGGAAACAATGGTAACCAAGGGAACAATAGTAATCAGGTAAACAATAGTGACCAGGGAAACAGCGGTAACCAAGGAACTGATGGTGACCAGGGAAACAATACACATCAGAGAAACAACGGTAACCAAGAAACTGATGGAAACCAAGAAAACAATGGTAACCAAGCAAACAATGGCAACCGGGGAAACAATGGTAATCAGGAAAAGAAGTGTACCCAAGGAAACAATGGTGATCAGGGAAACAATGGAAACCAAAAAAATAATAGTAACCAAGAAAAGAATACTGACCAGGGAAACAACAACCAGGGAAACAACAATAACCAAGGAACTGATGGAAACCAAGGAAACAATGGTAACCAAGGAAACAATGGTACCCAGGGAAACAACAGTACCCAAGGAAACAATGGTGATCAGGGAAACGACAGAAACCAAGGAACTGATGGTAACCAAGCAAACAACGGTGATCAAGGAAACAATGGTAACCAAGGAAACAATGGTAACCAGGGAAACAACAGTACCCAAGGAAACAATGGTGATCAGGGAAACGACAGAAACCAAGGAACTGATGGTAACCAAGCAAATAAAGGTGATCAAGGAAACAATGGTAACCAAGGAAACAATGGTAACCAGGGAAACAACAGTACCCAAGGAAACAATGGTGATCAGGGAAACGACAGAAACCAAGGAACTGATGGTAACCAAGCAAACAACGGTGATCAAGGAAACAATGGTAACCAAGGAAACAATGGTAACCAGGGAAACAACAGTACCCAAGGAAACAATGGTGATCAGGGAAACGACAGAAACCAAGGAACTGATGGTAACCAAGCAAACAACGGTGATCAAGGAAACAATGGTAACCAAGGAAACAATGGTGATCAGGGAAACAATGGAAACCAAGGAAATAATAGTAACCAAGAAAACAATACTGACCAGGGAAACAACGGCAACCAGGGAAACAACAGTACCCAAAAAACTGATGGCAACCAAGGAAACAATGGCAATCAAGAAAACAATGTTGACCAAGGAATTGATGGTAACCAAGCAAACAACGGTTATCAAGGAAACAATGGTAACCAAGGAAACAATGGTAACCAGGGAAAAAAGAGTACCCAAGGAAACAATGGTGATGAGGGAAACGACAGACACCAAGGAACTGATGGTAACCAAGCAAACAACGGTGATCAAGGAAACAATGGTAACCAAGGAAACAATGGTGATCAGGGAAACAACGGCAACCAAGGAACTGATGGTAACCAAGCAAACAACGGTGATCAAGGAAACAATGGTAACCAGGGAAACAACAGTACCCAAGGAACTGATGGTAACCAAGGAAACAATGGTGATCAAGGAAACAATACTGACCAGGGAAACAATGGCAACCAGGGAAACAACAGTACCCAAGGAACTGATGGCAACCAAGGAAACAATGGTGATCAAGGAAACAATGGTAACCAGGGAAACAACGGTAACCAGGGAAACAACAGTAACCAAGGAACTGATGGTAACCAGGGAAACAATGGCAACCAAGGAAACAATGTTGACCAGGGAAACAACGGTAACCAAGGAACTGATGGTAACCAAGGAAACAATAGTGATCAGGGAAACAATGGAACCCAAGGAAATAATAGTAACCAAGAAAAGAATACTGGCCAGGGAAACAACAACCAGGGAAACAACAATAACCAAGGAACTGATGGAAACCAAGGAAACAATGGTAACCAAGAAAACAATGGTACCCAAGAAAACAATAGTGACCAGAGAAACAATGGCAACCAGGGAAACAATGGTAACCAGGGAAACAACGGTACCCAAGGAACTGATGGTAACCAAGGACACAACGGTGATCAGGGAAACAATAGCAACCAAGGAAATAATAGTGACCAAGGAAAGAATACTGACCAGGGAAACAATCACAACCAGGAAAACAACACTAACCACGGAACTAATGGAAACCAAGGAAACAATGGTAGCCAAGAAAACAATGGTTACCAAGCAAACAATACTGACCATGGAAACAATGGCAACCAGGGAAACAATGGTAACCAGGGAAACAATATTGACCAGGGGAACAACGATAACCAAGGAACTGAGGGTAACCAAGGAAACAATGGTGATCAGGGAAACAATGGCAACCAGGAAAACAACAGTACCCATGGAACCGATGGTAACCAAGGAAACAATGGTGACCAAGGAACTGATGGTAACCAACAGGGAGACAACGGGACGAGTGGAAACAGTGGTAACCAGGGAAACAACGGGAACAACAGTAACAATGAAAACAGAGGTGACAACAGTATTGAGAGTAGTCAAGAAAACGGTAACAATGGAAACAGTCATGAGAGCTATCAAGGAAACAGAGGCCAGGGTAGTAATGAAAGGCGTTTACATGAAGACAACACCAGCAAGGAGGGAAGTGGCAGAGGAAGGAACAGAGGCATAAAAAATGGCAGGGTCAGACACAGAGAGGAAAACTGGGTCAGTAATGAAGACAGCGAGGACCATGACATGGACACAGAGAGCTTTGAAGACAGTGACAGCCAAGAAAGAAAGACTAGATGGAGAGGAGAAAATGAAAGCTGTGAGGAAGACATTCCTGCTGACAACGGTGAGACCCATTCACTTTTTCAACAAACTATTACCATTCAAACCTATTTCCAGCTAGTATAATCCTGCCTGACCAATCATAACTATTTCTCTAAAACTTTATTTGCTCTTCTTTGTTTCACTGATCGATATACATTGAACAACTGCAATGCATTTATCAGCTGTATTTGGTTTGACATTTTTTATTTTCACAATCTGGTTTCTTATAAAGGCTGCTGGACTGAGTGGTTTGACAGAGATGACCCTACTGACACAGGAGATTGGGAGACTCTTAGCGATCTTTACATTGAAAATCCCGGAAAGATCTGCAATCAGCCTCTTTGGATCGAAGCTAAGACAACATCTGGACAGAGTGTAGCTTCAGCCAAAAACGTGATTGCGAAGTAAGTATATTAAATATGTTGATTCTAGTGGTGGGACACGATAAAAAAAAAAAAAAATCTAATTAATTACAGGCTTTGTAATTAATTAATCACGATAATCACATTTTAAAAAATATTATTATTTATGTCATAAATAAAATATAAGAGCTTATTTGAATGTTCTGGCATATTTTAACTTTATTTCAAACTAACACCGTGTTCAACCAGGGCAGGATTTAGCGTTTGTGCCTCTGCCTCTCTCCTCCTCTGTGCTCCGCGTGTGACCTTCGTGTGGAGTTCCGTGTTGTCATAGAGAAGTGCGATTAATTGCGTTAATTTTTTTAACACGTTCATTTTTCTGTAATTAATTAATCGCAATTAACGTGTTAAAGTAACAGCCCTTGTTCATTCAAATACCTCCAGTAACAAGTTAACATAGAGCAAGAATATCCTAAAAACACTTAAACTATAAAATATCACACAAATAAACATCATGACATTAGCATTTTTGCCCCATCTCATTTTGTGCCCCTTTCTCTAGATACAACCCTGTGACTGGCTTTGTTTGTAAAAATGAAGACCAGAATGGCTGCAATTGTCACGATTATAAAGTCCGCTTCATGTGCCCTGAGGAGTTCTGCAGTCAAAGAGGTGTGGATATTAATATTATTAAGCACCTTTGTGTTGTGATTGATCACTAAAGTGTCCTGTATCTCCTGCCAGTGTGCTGGACCAAGTGGTTTGACCGGGACACCCCCAATGGCATTGGAGACTGGGAGCTCGTTAGCAACCTAAGAAAAGAGAACCCAGGAGAAATCTGTGAAAGTCCTCTTTACATTGAGGCTAAAACCACAGACACAAACACTCCTGCTGAATTCACTGGACAGTCAGTCTACATGTAAGTTTATATACTTTTTATTTGTAAATACAAAACAATAACTGTGTTATTCACTACAAAATGTTTATGTAGTCTCATTGCAACCACACATTGATAAACTTGATGACACTACAACCTGAAAAAGTATAAAGGGTTTAGTTAGCTTAGCATCTACAAAGTAAATCTTTAGCTCAAAAATTAATGAGATACAAAAAGCTGTTTTTGGAGGTCACAATTAAGGAAGATAGACTAGTCTTTAAGAGACTGGTAAACAAATACCACAAAACACTTACCATTTCTTTTTGCCATTTCAGATTCAGCCCGACTCAAGGCTTTGTCTGCCGCAACCGAGACCAGAAGGGACGCCGCTGTTCTAACTTCAAGGTTCGCTTTGGCTGCCTATGCCATTAGACTTTATAGCTCTGATGGAACCAAAATGCTGACCTAATATTATTTAAACTCTTTTGCATTTTTTAATATTTGCATTTAAGATCAAGGTAGTGGTTTGGTTTGGTTTAATCCTAACCCCCAATTCACACCAAAGCAGCAGCAGCACGTAACAGCAGCGTCACGTCAGACGCGAGTGAACTGCTTTCTGTTTTATTCAGTCTGACAATTCACACCAGGGACGTCATACACACGTCTTACTATCGACTCGCCGTGACGCTACGCTCAAATTAGGTTGGAGTTCTATTTTTCCAGCGTCTCCGCGTCGACCGGCAGCGCTACAGCCGGAGAAACACAGGAAACAGGCAGCAAGTGGCAAAATAAACTTCCGCTACACTTTCAAAATAAGGGTTTTCTAAATGTATGACTGACGTAAACATCGCGCATCGCACCAAGGACTTCAGTTAATGTTGTACCATGGATGACGAGAAGTTAATTCTTGAGGTGGAGAACTTTAACTTTTAAGACACAAAAAAATTGTAATTCTACTTCTAGCACGATAGTAGTACTGTTGTCTGATCGCCAAGCGAGCTCAATAAAAATAAAAAAAAGCATAATTGGTCAGTACTATAGATAAAAGTACATTTTATTCAAACAAAACTAGTTTAGTATAAATCAGTTTGTAATATTTGTGCTTAACCATCTGAAGAAGCAAGAATAGCCACCAATTATAGGAATGAAGTTGGTAAAACAGGGAGCAGATCCACAGACGGCGCTGGTCCAAACGCAGCTCTGACGCTTTTGGTGTGAATTGACGCTTTTGAAAAGACGCGCATAAAACGATTTGCTGCTGCAACGCCCCCGTGACGTTTTCGGTGTGAATTTGGGGTAACCCTAGCATTCCCTTTTTCAAGGTAAAAAAAATAAATTAATTCATGTTCTTGAAGTTTCATACACGCAAACGCTGGCTGAGTATATTTCCACAAAAGTGGTAAATAAATTATGAACATTTTGTATTTTTATTTATCCATCCATCCATCCATCCATTTTCTTCCGCTTATCCGGGACCGGGTCGCGGAGGCAGCAGTCTAAGCAAAGATGCCCAGACTTCCCTCTCCACAGACACTTCCTCCAGCTCTACCGGGGGGACCCCAAGGCGTTCCCAGGCCAGCCGAGAGACATAGTCCCTCCAGCGTGTCCTAGGTCTTCCCCGGGGCCTCCTCCCGGTGGGACATGCCCGGAACACCTCCCCAGGGAGGCGTCCAGGAGGCATCCGGAACAGATGCCCGAGCCACCTCAACTGACTCCTCTCGATGTGGAGGAGCAGCGGCTCTACTCCGAGCTCCTCCCGGGTGACAGAGCTCCTCACCCTATCTCTAAGGGTGCGCCCAGCCACCCTGCGGAGGAAACTCATTTCGGCCGCTTGTATCCGGGATCTTGTCCTTTCGGTCATGACCCAAAGCTCATGACCATAGGTGAGAGTAGGAACGTAGATCGACTGGTAAATCGAGAGCTTCGCCTTTCGGCTCAGCTCCTTCTTCACCACAACAGACCGATACAACGACCGCATTACTGCAGACGCCGCACCGATCCGCCTGTCGATCTCACGCTCCATCCTTCCCTCACTCGTGAACAAGACCCCAAGATACTTGAACTCCTCCACTTGAGGCAGGAACTCCCCCCCAACCTGGAGAGGGCAAACCACCCTTTTCCGGTCGAGAACCATGGCCTCGGACTTGGAGGTGCTGATTCTCATCCCAGCCGCTTCACACTCGGCTGCAAACCGCCCCAGTGCACACTGAAGGTCCTGGTTTGAGGAAGCCAACAGAACAACATCATCCGCAAAAAGCAGAGATGAAATCCTGTGGTCCCCAAACCTGACACCCTCCGGCCCTTGGCTGCGCCTAGAAATTCTGTCCATAAAAATTATGAACAGAACCGGTGACAAAGGGCAGCCCTGCCGGAGTCCAACATGCACTGGGAACAGGTCCGACTTACAACCGGCAATGCGGACCAAGCTCCTGCTCCGGTCATACAGGGACCGGACAGCCCTTAGCAAAGGGCCCCGGACCCCATACTCCCAGAGCACCCCCCACAGGACGCTACGAGGGACACGGTCGAACGCTTTCTCCAAATCCACAAAACACATGTGGACTGGTTGGGCGAACTCCCACGAACCCTCGAGCACTCGATAGAGGGTGTAGAGCTGGTCCACTGTTCCACGGCCAGGACGAAAACCGCATTGTTCCTCCTGAATCCGAGGTTCGACTATCGGCCGAATTCTCCTCTCCAGTACCCTGGAATAGACTTTCCCGGGGAGGCTGAGAAGTGTGATCCCCCTGTAGTTGGAACACACCCTCCGGTCCCCCTTCTTAAAGAGAGGGACCACCACCCCGGTCTGCCAGTCCAGAGGCACTGTCCCCAACCGCCACGCGATGTTGCAGAGACGTGTCAGCCACGACAGCCCCACAACATCCAGGGACTTGAGGTACTCAGGGCGGATCTCATCCACCCCCGGTGCCTTGCCACTGAGGAGCTTTCCAACCACCTCAGTGACTTCAGCTTGAGTGATGGATGAGTCCACCTCTGAGTCCCCAGCCTCTGCTTCCTCAACGGAAGTCGTGTCGGTGGGATTGAGGAGATCCTCAAAGTATTCCTTCCACCGCCCGACAACATCCCCAGTCGAGGTCAACAGCTCCCCACCTCCACTGTAAACAGTGTTGGTGAAGTATTTTTATTTATGAAAACAATAATATAATAAATATAATATTTTAAAACACATATAGAACAACATGGTGATAATGATTTCAAGTGAGCAATTTTAATCAAATGAAAATTAACTATTAACTAACTAATTAATTATTTCTATCTCTGATTTAAATAAACTCTTAAGCAACTATCAAGTGTCTTTGATTACTTTTAGTGAGATGTATCAAAACACTGAATTTCTGCTATTTCCTGCTAATATCTCCAAGTAGACTATTGTTTAAATATTTCCTTTAACCTAACTCCAGAGCATTGTTTTGTGAGAACGTTTATCCACTACCCTAGTAGATGCTATGTCCACTGGAGGGCACTGTTGTGTATGAGACTGGTGCCCCACTTTTCTCCTGTCTTTTTCCTTCTCTTCTGCGCTTCCAGCATCTTCCACTAAAAGTCTTGGTATGAGTACTTTCATTAGTTCTCTGCCCCTTAGGCCAATATATAAACCAAGCCAAAAATAAATAGCAAAACAATCATAATGACGAACCAGGGGTAAGAAATTGATTATCAGTTAAAACATAGAAAATAAAACATAAAGAGTTTTGCTTGTGATCCCTATCTACTAAGGTAAAAATGAAAGCAGAAAATGACTTACCTTAACCAGTAGCATGTTGATAAAATGATACAAATGGAACATTCTTGATTAAAACATGCCCCATTAAAACATATTAATAAGGTCACTATAACACAATAAATAAAAATAAATAATTATAGATGCAGTGATGCTGACTGTTACCCGGTACATAAACTGTTCATTTAAAGCAGGTGTCATTAATTAAAATTCACTGAGGTCAAATTTGTGAAAATTTTCTCAAGTGAAGGTCCCGAACATCAAAATGTTATTTTGTGCATTGAAAAAGCTGCAGTTACATCAACATCTGTGTCTATAATCCAAATACAGTAAAATTGTATATTATGGCAATAACTTTTTCATCACAACATTAAAATCATTAACTAACCCTTTTAAAACAAACTTGGGGGTATGAAATAATAAAATAAGAGGATAGACCTATTTTTTTTTCTTATATCAAATAAATAGCTACAGTTATAAAATAAAAATGCTTTAATAATGGTCTCTGACTCAGAACACAGGAGAAACAGGGGTTTATAGCTGACCTCTGTTCTTTTCTACATCTGTCTGTCTCACTCACAGTCACTGCTCCGTATATCTGAATCCGCAGATCTGATTGGCTGAGAGCGTCACATGCGAAGATTTGCTGTCTAGTTTAACGCAGGAGATCTTTCACCCATTAAAACTGAAGGGCTCCGTACCACGCCTCACAACACATGTAGCCTCCCAATTCTCCAATAAATATGAGGCAGTCTTTTCCTCTGTGGGACAGAGGGACAAACTTCGGTGGGAGGGATGAGCTATGGGACAGAACCACTCTCAGCAGTGCGTCGTCTCCAGCTCGTCTCACTGAGCCGTAAAAAGAGAACTTCTATCTGTTGTAAATTGAGCAGTCCTGTCCCTCCGCACATAGTCTGGACCTAGTTCTGTCATTTTGTTGGACAATAACCAAAAACACACCTGATTTAAACCCTGCACTGTTCAGCTTTAAAGCGCCAGGACATGCTGCGTGTTGACGCGCTTTGAGAGAGGCGCCGCTGCGCTCCGGTGAGTGTGGGGCTCACGTTTCTGTCGATGGTGCGGTACATGGGTTCGGGTCCGGATGGAACGGCGCCTGGGTCCAGATTCGGATCGCGGTCCGCCTATTAGTGACCCTGATTTAAAGTAAAATTAGGTGACAATAATGAGACAGAAAGAGCTCTAACTTGTTACAAACTACATTTGGCAAAAGGACTGTATTTAAATTTAGCATTTTTTTCTTTAAACCCTTATCATTCAACTGTCCAAGAAGATATCAAGAAAAAGGAATGAGGATTTAAGTTGTTCATTATCCAATCGGATACGTCTTCCTCTTCTTACCTAAAAAATGTTTACTTGTAACCTGTAGAAAAAAATCAATTAACTTAGTAACTAGCTACTTCGAGCAACATGTTTTTTCCATCTACAGACTTTTACATCTATAATGAATCCTAATTTCATCTCTGATCTAGGCTACAATGGAAATTAGCCACACAAAAATTAATTCATTACATAAACTGAGGTCACGACATACAATATCGTAGCTCTGGTTTGTGGACTAAAGAGTGCTGAAAGAAACTTTGGGTTACTTGCGTAACCCCGGTTCTCTGAGTAGAATGAGTGAGATGTCTCACTATGGGATACACCCCCTCACATATTGACAGAGGCCCTACACCAATACGACAGCCCTGAGTGGCTGGCCGTGGTGATGTCGTGTCCTCGGCACCCCACTCTATAAGCCACAGACACTACATCACCTGTCATTCAATAAGCACACCTCTTCTCGCTTCACCCCAGCAGCAAGAAGGGTGGTCTGGTGAGACATATCATGCTCATGCTACTCAGAGAACCAGTGTTATGCAAGTAACCTAAAGTTCTCTTTCATAGCATTCATTTCAATGTCTCACTTTGGAATATGGACACTCCCGTATTGCCAGCCAAGCTTATCACTATGACCAATAGCCAGCCATGGTCCCCTTGGACAACCCTAGGAGCAGGGCGTCCTCAGGAGAGGCCACACTACAAACAGCATAGGACAGACCCTGGGACGTAACATCCAATTTGTAAAAGTCTGCAAATGGGAAGACCAACTAGCAGCAGCACATATGTCCTGAATGGACACAGCCCTGAAAAAGGCCCAGGAAATCGCCAGACCCCTGGTAGAATGAGCCCAAAGTCCAACAGGGACCTGGAGGCCTGAAGCGGAATAAGCCAGAAAGATGGCCTCCACAATCCAATGAGAAAGTCTCTGTTTGGAAACAGACTTTCCAATGTTGGGTTCAGCCCAGGACACAAACAGTTGATCCTTGTGTCTTAACTTAATTCTATCGAGATAAGCATGGCAGAAGAAGTGTGAGGTGGAGGCTGAAAAGCGTCCACATCCACCTGTGAGCAGACCCTTCCTAATAAAGGCAGGATTAGGATGCAGGGTCACCTTCAGATTGTCAGGACTAAATCGCATACAAGCTGAGTTCGCAGAGCATAAATATCACTGACATGTATTGCTGTGGTTAAGACCAAAAGCAAGATAGCCTTGAATGACAACATCTTCAAATCAATGTCTCCCAAAGGTTCAAAGGGAGGGTCAGTGAGAGCCTGTAACACAACTGTCAAATCCCAAGAGGGACATGGGCTTAGAGACTGGCAGTCTGCTGCCGTTACTGTAGTCTAACCTGCTGGAGATAAATGCATGAATAAGTCTCTCTAGGTCTGGTTTAGACAGAATACCTTTATTCTGGCAATGTTTTTGAGAGGGTAAAATGCTGAGGATGTTTTAGATTTAATGTGAGTGTTGAAGTTCAATGACTGCATGCTTGGCCTTTCGCTTGAATGCGTCAGTGCACAAATCTTTATGTTTGAAAAGTGTTTGTGTGCTTGTGAGACTCAAGTGGCATGGAACAAGCCAACACTTGAATGAAGACTCTCTTCCTCTTGGTCGGAGCACGGGGCCCACACGACACCAAGGAGGGCACATAACACCAGGCTCAACCTCCTGTGGCACACTGGAACCGACAGGCTCCGCAAACGTGGAACTAGGCTATCCCTGTCCGAGAGCAGTGGGGTGGATTGCTAAGATGCTTTCTTCCTCCTCATTAGCGGCTGCCTGGCGGCGGTGGCAGGGGGGCCAGGAGGCTTCCTCAGCCATGCGGGTCTGATCACCAGGGGACCAGCCGAGCAGCGGCTGGAGCATGAGGCCTAGGCCGTTTTGGAATGCGGACGGCAGGGTTAAATCCAGGTCTGCGACCCCTTGAGTCAAGTTAGGCCTCGGGGCCGTTGAAATAAGGGTTGTTTTTCCAAGAGACTGACACCTCCTTCAGTAGCTCTGGGGAGACCGCGAGGAACTGCCAGGGGCAATTTCTTCCCCTCTTATTTAGTCTCTCCATCGCACACTTGCACACGTCATGCATGTCTGCACTTAGAGAGGGCTGTGCAACCCTGTTGTTTTCTGTGGCCTGCGCCATGACCGGAGAGGTATCATGTTGGGCTGGGGGAACGAAAGGAGAGTCCTCCTCACCGTCCTCCGACACCAAAAATTTGTCTGCGAGAGGCTGTAACAGGTCCAGTGCAGATCCCCATCACTGATCCAGTCGCTCGGGATTTGCCTGAGTGGCAGCTGCGAGCTGGTGTGCTGCGGTAGTGGGCTCATTCTATGCAGAGCAAAGCTCAGGCTCTTATCGGCTGTCTCTTCAGGTTTCAAGGTGAGTACCACTCGAGGTTTCCAAGGATTCCTCAGGAAGGTCGCACAGCTCCTAGGCAACCAGTCATCCTTCGCTTGACTTGGTCTTTGACTGGGACAGTGTGATGTCCCAGGTTGGCTCTTCGTTACTGGATGCAGGATACAGGGCCTTTGGTAGAAACAGTGGCTTGAAGGAAATTCCTTTTCCTGTTGAGGTCCAGACAGGTCAGCAACTGCAAACTTTTGTTGGGCAGTAGGTCTCTGGACAACAAGTCAGCTGGTTGTAGTCTTTACCCCCTTGTTCTGCTTGGCAGATGACTCCTGAGGCATCTTCTTCCACTTTGGCAGTTACGACCCCTGAAGATGCCGCCTCCCACTTTGGCTTGACTTGGGTTATGACTGACTGGAACTTGACAACTCTGTGTCTGTGCTGGTCTCACTAGATTGCTGAACATTTGCCTTATGTTGGCAGGGCATCTGTTGGGCTCCATTTGAGTTCTACTCAGACTTTGTCCAGGCTCTCTCTTTTCCTTTCCTACTTTGATCCAAGTGGACCTCAGGTTTTGTGCTGAAATAGCTAGCTCTCTGGTTTTGCTCTGTGCGGGATGTGGCTGGTTTCAGTTGACCCGGGCTACTGTGGGAGGTCAGGACATTGGCAGTGGACTGGCTGACATTTATCGCAGGATTGGTCCAGCTCTCAGTCAAAACTTCTGCTGCTTTGGGTTGGACTTTCTGCTCTGGTGTACTCACTGACAGCATTTCTAGCTGGAGAAATGCTGCTTTGACAGCCTCAGGATATGTAGAATGCGAATGTGGGTCCTCACAGTGGGTCCTCTTTGGTTATACATTTTCCCACTGTCTCCAGGCTGGCACTTTTTACTGCAACAATCTGCACCCTCTGCTTTGCAGGTGACTTGGATGCCAGGAGCAATGGACCTCTGGCAGGAAACTGATGTTTTACAGGTGAGTTCTATGTATTTTGTGGCAGCTGAGTGAGTAGTGAGTGGGCCGTCCCAGAAGACAAGGCCCCTTTATGAAACAGCTCCCTACTCCCTCACCCTAGGCACTTCCACACAAGTTTGCGACACCACATTATTCACCTTTGTCCTCTATGACAGGCCAGGGGGGGCTGAGAGGCAGACAGGCCAGGGCAGAGCCTCAGTGTATCTTCTTCCTCTGCCTCCCACTGAGCCTGACCTGGTTCCTCTCTGGGCTTTCTGACAGCGGTAGTAATGGTGGCTTGGGATGTCCTCATCTTCACACAGGTAGGTTGATTTACAGCACTGACTTTCATCATGGAGTTCCAGGCACTCTTTACAAGCGCCGAGCCTCTTCACAGCATCGTTTCTTTCTGACGGTATAAGGGACTTTAATCTTTTGCAGAAGTACAGTTTCTTTTCGTGGCTACTGTCTCCACAAACTACACATCCTCATGGATGATTGGATTTAGTGGCTCTGGTTTTGGAGTACTTGGGCTCAGGTCTGTTTTCCCTCATCTTGAAGCTTCTCCAGATGCTCGTATAAGGCCTTTTGGTCTTTAAAAAAACAGAGAAGCTGGTCAAAACAGTTCTGTGGGTCCACAGCATTCCTTCAATCCACAGCATACACTAGTCATTCCTTTTTTAGTGAGTCAGGACACTTGCTTTCGATAGACTGACTAGGGGGTTCTTAATGGCGCCCACATCTCCGAGCTCTTTAAGGTCATGCAGGGCCTTCTCCACAGCCTGGATGA
The DNA here is from genome assembly GCA_020698575.1 of Bostrychus sinensis. Classification (NCBI taxonomy): domain Eukaryota; kingdom Metazoa; phylum Chordata; class Actinopteri; order Gobiiformes; family Eleotridae; genus Bostrychus; species Bostrychus sinensis. The sequence goes on along the minus strand of CM036245.1, from coordinate 9,116,275 downwards.
GCTGGACAATTTTTCTGGGCTGGAAACCTCTCACAGGTGGTATGGCTTGCAGCTCCTCGATGATCTCCAGTGCAAATAATGTTCTGTTCCCAAAGCGGTTCTCCAGGATGCGGAATATCTCCTCTGCAGAGGTGTAACCAGTAAGGTGAATAACTCTGGTCACTTTCTCCTCAAGGCTGTCCATAGGTTAAATTTTTTTTTACTTCCTTGGATCCGGTCGGTTCACCTTACCTCTGCAGTGCTTCCCACACCTTTCTCCAGCGATAAAAGTCTTGCTTAAGCCCAGTAAACTTTTGAAGTGCTGTGGGCTTTAATTTGATGGCTGGCACTGGATAGGTGTAGGTTGCCGTTTGTTGTGCTTCAGCATCTCTTTTTATCTTGGCTTGGATGAAATTACCTTTTCTGGATACCAGCTTGGGGAGGTGAAGATCTAGCTCTCTCAGATGGCTCTTAGAGCCTCTTTGTTCAGCAGGTGGGCCCCAGCAACTCCAGCGGACACATGCTTCTTTTACTGCTTTTACCAGTGTCTCTAGGTGGCTCAGCATGTGGGGCAGACGGGACTTGTTCACACTCGCCCGAAATTAGCCCCGAGAACACTGGTAGATGCGTCTTCCACTGACCTGCGGTTTTTCACTGTCAAGTGCATTTGCTCGCTGCGCAGTTTTCCCACACTTGAAGGGGCTGGGCTCAGACTGAAGTTTTAAACTGGATTCCACTAAATACATAAGACCCAAGGATATGATTCTTTAGGTTTCCCGCATGGAAAAGAGATTTTGGGCAGCAGATGGAGGATATTAGCAGAAGGCGCTGGTTAGCCTGGGTTGCAGCTGTCAGACGCAAGGACATCACATTCAACAAGTTATATCCAAATCTGTGTGTTTGTTCACTGCATTTTCATAAAGGTAAGCAGGAAGCAGTTTGTCTGACTTTGAACTGTCTTTCTCTGCTGTCAATATATAACCGCAAGCTTTACGTAGTTAGCCGTAACATTACACGTGTTAGCGTTTATGCTAGAAAAACTAACAACATGCTACTTTTCAGACTGGTGAGGATGAACTGGACTCTGCACAGGAAAGTGAGCAGACTGAATGTGGCATGTGCATTCTGAGGCGTGCAGAGGTGAATCGTCTTTTCGAAGAAAACAGAGACCTGATACAAGAACTTGACAGGGTTAGGTTTAGTGATGGGTTTTTTGCTGATGGTGATAATGATAAAGTACTATACAGGACTTTCACGTGTGTCAACATTTAGGGGCATATTGACTGGCTTTCTGCCTCTGATGTCTCATTAAAAGAAAGCTCTCACACCATTCCAAATTCTTCTCCTAACCCTGATGCGCCTTAGACTAGATTTTCCTATGCACCTCCTTTCCCATCTATTTTTTGTTTCACCTAATACAGTGTACAGAACATTCAGTGTGACTGTGTCACACCTATATACATTCTTGAGGCATGCCATTATAAGGCCAGATAGAGATACTTTGCAGAGAAGTATGCCACATCAATTTGTGCAGGCGTTTGGAAACAGGGTTGCTGTCATCATTGATTGCTTTGAAATTTTCACAGAGAAACCTTCTAATGTCAAAGCACGTGCCCAAATGTTTTCAACTTACAAACACAATCATACCATGAAGTACTTGATAGGCATAACACCCAAGGGAGCTATCAGTTTCCTATCAAAAGGGTGGGGAGGATGTACAAGCGACAAACACATAACCCTGAACAGTGGTTTTCTTGAAAAGTGGGAGAAATTAGAACCACAGTCTTGTTTGAAAAGCCAAATTTTTGTACATGAGACTGTAAAAAAAAACAAAAAAAAACACAAAATATATTATAAAGTGATCTTGGCATCGTACATGAGATGTGGCAAGACTGATCTCATGTACTAGACTAACAAATAATACTGTTCTATGTTAAATTCATGCAAAAGCTAGGGTTTCCTCCAAACCAGTGTGAGTAATCGCCAAGTTAGTAAATAAAGTTGCAAAAAATGTATTGTGTAATGTAAGTAAACAAGGCATGTTCCTGAGCCGTCTCATTAAAAGCAGAATTATCAGTGTATTTTGTTTTTGTCTGGAAATCATACATGTAGGTATTTGGTATCAGAGAGATGTTAATAATTAGGGGTGTTACGTTTTTGCAATGGTACAATACGTATCGATTAGAATAGTTTCAATACGATTCAAGAACAATGTTGGCTAATTTGGAACAATACAATTCGATATGATTCAACACCTTCATAATCGATACAGCAATTTTTTGCCAAAAATCATAAAAGTATACTCTCAAATGTAGCATTGCGGCAAGGGTTGATTATGTCCATCAGACAGAGAGCCAAGAGAAGTTGTATATATAAGTTATATATAACCTGCCATTTTACTTAATTAAAAACACAAAAATTACATTTGAAAAGCTGTATCTGGTTTTATTTTAACATGCAAATTTCTAATATGAATATTTCCTATATTATTGATATTCCTTGTATATCGATACACACGTCCTAGAAAACGATACGATTCAATACAAGGTAATGTGTATCGATATAGTTGTATTGAATGGGAAACAACAACAACAATAGATCGATTTAGTTACTGTATCATTACACCCCTATTAATAATATGTATTCAGAAAAAACGTCTATTGGTGCTGGGACACCCCTAGTGATAACATTACATAACAGGAGATACTGGTCACAGCTCCTGACCCTAAACAGTAAAATAAAAATTCTGGTTAAAAAAAATTGTATTGCACACCATTTTTATAAAAACATTTTTCAGACTCAGAAGCTCACACATCACAACATAATTTAATAAAGCCATAAAATACAACAGGGTGACAGGAAGATGTTATAAGTCAACATAACAGTAGCATTTCTTTTCACAATATCTTACTACAGAATTTGTTTAATGTACTGGCTCATCTTGTTTTAAAAAGAAAAACTCTCAGACCAAGATGAAACTTCATGAAAAATGTGTTAAATGTAGAGATGAGATGAGTGATATCCCTTTAATTAGGACTGGATGGCATAAAAATATGTAAAGTTGTATGCAATATCTGGTTGTCCCTTTGGTAGGGGAAAAGTTAGATTTTAACATATAAAACTACAAGGCTCAGGATTAACTTTCACGTGCTCATAAGTTAAGGCTCTGGTTGGATGAGTATTCTGATATGCAAAAATGTTCACTAAATAGACTCTTAGTTTAACCAGTGAAAAAAAAAAAACTAGCTAACGTACCTCTCAGAAAGACGCACGATGTAGTTCAAGGTAGTTCCACATATCATCACAGGTTCTGCCCTAAAACAAATACATACATTAAATACATTAAACACACTATAAATGCTACCATTTTACATTAAGTGCAATATATCAGTGGTCCTCAAACTTGTCACACCAAATACAACCTCAGATATTATTTGGCTTTCCAAATACCAGCTGTAATGGGCAAAAATGAGCCATAACCAGGACTAAACCGAGATTAAAGCAAGACTAAACAGAGTCTAACACTACTAAAATAGGTAACATAGGTCTAAAAAATTATTTAATTAAGACTAATTGAGGTTTTAACCATTGCAAAAACAGGATACAACCAGTACTAAACCAGCACAAATCCAGCATTAACCTAAACCAGTTCTAAGCCCAGAATATTCCAGAACTCAACTAGGTCTAAACCAGAGCTAAACCAGGTCGAAACCAGAGCTAAACCAGGTCTAAACCTGTAATAAACCAGGTCTAAACCAGGACTAGACCAGGTCAAACCAGGACTAGCCCTAACTAAAGCTGGGCTAAAAATTAGAACTAGCACGGCAAACGACTTATTGCAATATATTAGTCTAGTCTAACTCACTTGTGTTCAGCTCAATTATAATTTCTTCAGCTTATGTTATTGATAACTTATTAATAGCCTTTTATACTCTTATTTGTATTTTAGCTTGTAAAGCACTTTTAATTTTGCTGTATGAATAAACTTTGAATTACAGTTCTTTTGCTGTAACAAAAATAATTTCAATTTCTTTTTTTTATCACAAATCTGATTTCCCTTTACTTTTACACACTTTTGTTGGAAAATATGGTAAACAAATTAGTTAATTGCTAATGTAGGTCTTTTAAAATGTGTCCACTTTTTCCCTCCTCCTCCTCTAATAACGCAAGAGTTAATGTTAACTACTTATTTGTCACTATAGAGGTGACAGAGCCTTCTTGGTGGCTGCACCCAAATTATGGAACAGCCTCCCTAAGCAAGCACCTTGGCCCCTTTTTTACTTAGTATTTTAATACTGATTTTTAGTTGTTGTGTATTTATTCTGTTGTATGTAGTTTTTTACTTATTATTTTTTACTGCCTTGTACTGCTTTTATTATTTCTATGAGTGTGTGTATTTATGGCTGTGAAATATGTCTGACTTGTACAGCACTTTGGTCAACCAAGGTTGTTTTAAATGTGCTTTAGAAATAAAGTTTGGCTTGACTTGACTTATTTTTATTAGCATAACAAATTATGATGACAGTGATGTAGCTACAGCTACCCACATGGTTAAGGAAAAATACTCATTGAAGGTATTTAAAGTATTACTATAAATTTGTATTTATGTGACATGTTTCATTAATCTTTGTCTTCACGGGAGATGGATGTCCCATCACACACAGTCTCTCTGTGGAGGCTAATCAGTCCAACATAAAGAGACCCAACCAGTCGTATTTTGTCCTTAAAAGGAGATTATATAAAATTTGCTGTTTCAAACGAAAGTTACCATAAAATTAAAGTTAAAGTATTATATTTAGAGGTAAAATGTGCAGTACACAGTGTTGTTAATCTGTGGATAACAGGTCTGTGGGTGAGTAAAGCCCACGCTAACTGTGGCTGTAGCTAGTAGTACATTAACTGCAATTAACAGCCATTAGCCGCCATGAAGCTAACATTAACAAACTTTTATTTTATTTATTGTTATTTATTTATTTAACACCTAAAGTGAATTATTCTCGTGCCCGAAGGCATTGACAATCAGAACAAATGCTTAAAATGTACATTTCAAAAAGACATATCAAAGATGTGTTTTTGCTTGTGTTCCGAAGCAGGTTATTAAAGTTAATGTAGCACAATCCCACAGCTCTGGAACATTATTTAGAAGTTTAGTTAAAAAGAGAAAGGGGGAGCTCTGCTGGTGGGATAAATGCCAGGCAGGCTCAGAGTTGTAAGCCTCATCTGAATAGCACTTTGTTTGATAACAGGACAAAAAGTCAAGAGAGCTTGAGGTAATGCTCCGTGGATCAGTTTATAGCCATTACACTGAGTCTACTCTAAAACTAAAACTTGTACTCGTATCTTCACTCGACAAAACGATAATTGGCCAATGACAACAAACTAACAGTCACATTAGTGTATTAATCCGTCTATAAGTTGTTCAGCTTTATACACTTTTAAGATAAAGATAAGCACAGACTTACCGTTTCTTTTGGGATGGTCAGAAAGTTCGAGAAAATACGATGACGTTTCTATGGCAACGTCCAACTTTGCCTAACGTATTTTTCTTTTTTATTTATTGAGATACAGACAATAAAATGTTAATGAGATAATATTCAATTAAATATGTATTTTTCAGTGATGGAATGTAACGAGGTAAAAGTACTTAGTTACTTTACTTAAGTACATTTTACAAGGGGTACTTTTACTTATACGTCACTACATTTTAGAGCACGTATCTGTACTACACAACATTTTTTAATTGGATTGAAGTAAAAAGTACTTTGAGTTTGGTTTAAAATCAATAGTTTTGCTGTGCCGTATTGTAAACACAGTACAAAAATATAAAAAGGCCATAAAAAATTAAAAATGTAGTACTTTTTCCACCACTGCTATTTTTGTATTATAAAATGTAATAAATAAACACATAAATTAAATTGAGACAAATAAATAAATAAAAGCTGGTACAAGCTGCATCCTTATTTAACGCGAGATTACAGACCCTTCGAATGAGTTGCCGCAGACGTATCGCGAGATTTGTCCAGCTGTTTAGTCTGTTTTTTTTAAGAATTGATGCTAGTCGGTCAGCACGTGGGGAGGAGAGTGACTTTCCACAGTTTCCACAGGGACACGGATTGAAAAACTTGCGTGCTGACATTATTTCACAGTCGCTTATCATCGTGGCGGCGCCGAGGACCTTAAAACACCGTGAGTAACCGGACACTTGGCGGGGAGAGAAATTGGTGCAGTTTGCGAGAAGCAGAGAGAAAGCCCATCATGCTAGGTTTGTAGCAACATGGGTACACAGCGTGACTTGATTCAAACGTGCTGTTTCCAGGGCTTATCGTGCGTAATGGTCATGTGAAACCCTTACATTAACACTGCTGCTCTTCGATGTAAACTGCGCGTAATGTGCCGCGGTGTTGGCTGCGTGCAGCAAAGCCATGTCATTGAACCATAAGCCTATACATCCAACTTTAGCTAACCCCTGTGACGTTGTGTGACTTTAAACACACGCGTAATGCGCCTATTCATGTTCTTTTTACTCTCCTAAAAAAGCACCCATGTATCAATACGTGTCGTGCGTAAAATCTGACTGCCTGCGATTCTTAATTCATTCAGTTTTTGATATCTCCAGGCCGGACAGGCTAACTTGGCTAACGTGAAGGTCTGAGGCCCGTGTCACTACCCGATTTGCGTCAGACTTGACATGCTGCTTTCTTTGGACGACGAACATTTGCTTCTTACACTTTAATTGCATCTGTCTCCTCATGTTATAGCTTCAAGCATTAGACAAAATTCAACATTGCAAAAAATATGCCACCGTTTTAAAATTCTGTCCTTAAATAGCCCTAATAAGGAATTGATCCCACATTATTTAGTTCCTCTCTGGCACGTTTTCCGAGCCCCAAGTGACCTTTCCAAAGAGCCAGGATTGTTTTTATGCTAGGGTATTATTGGAAGTTTTACCGGTGACTTTATGTTGTTTGTCCCTGTGTGGTAGCCGTATCCAACATGGCAGCCCGGCTCACGCATGTGTAAAGCACTTTTTGAGGCAAATAAGGTAGCGACTCGTATTGGGCAATGACAGTCCGCCTAAGGAACGTCCTTTTAACCCCTCGGCTGTGCTGCACATGCTTCCTTTGCTGGGTCCAGGGCGACAATTTTACGCCTTTATTTTTTTTTGCGCTGTGGATATTTTGTGAAGGCAACACTTTGGGTTTTCCTTGCAAAAGTAATGTTGCTGCAGGTTGGTAAAGGCGTGTGTGCAGTCAAGCTTTCAGATGCAAGGTTATAGTTGGGTTTTGATATAGATTTTTTTTATATAGAAATGCGTTATCAATCATTTTGTCTTCGTAATCTAACTATTTAGGCCTGGTTTCCTTTTTCCCAGCAGGGGTAATGCTAGCCCCCGGTCAGAATGATCCACCTCTGGCAGCAGCAGCAGTGGCTTTCATTACACAAATTAACCTCTTGCACTCCCCCTACCAGTCTGGAGCAAAACATGCCTGAAATGAAACGTTAGAAAAAAATGTAAAAGGTTGTAATCTCCATTTGTTTACACACCAGAATGTCCTTTTCATGAGAGAGTAAGTGGAGGAAGAGAAGCCAAAAACAACAAATGGAATCAAATAAAAAAGAGGACTCTGGTATGGTAGTGCTGTGCAACAGGTTTGCTGTCCACCAGTTTTGTTTTTTAGTAAGTAGTAGTTTGTAAAGCACTTGTTTGTTTTATTTTACCTACATTTCCATTTAGGTTGTCTTACTCAAACTTCAGCATAAAATGATGTTGCATGCAATTCTTGCAGTCAGCACTTCATTTAAAAGTTGTCAAGTACCGAAAGATATAGCTCTAAGTAGCATAGCACAGTGTGGGTAATACTGAAACATGCTGCTTTTGGTTTCACAAATATAATGTAGTTTAGGGCTGGTTACCATTAAACAATACCTTTTTGTGGTAACGAAAGAAAAGTTTATTCAATAGCTAGTGGAACCTTTTAATGTTATTTTGAATGTATGAATCAAATAAATAACAGAATAAATCATACAAACTACTGGTTTTAATTGCAGCTAAGAATTTTGCTCCAAGAATAGTTTTTACTGTAGAATATTATTGTTTTATGATTGTAGAAGATTAATTGGCTCACCATAGGTATCAGAAAAGTATTGCTCAGATACTGGTATTGAAAAAATGTGAATGTTAGCCCTAATGTTGTTGATGCAGTCTTGTTTCATTGATGGGTGTTTTTTAAGCTTTAACCACTTTCCATAGCTGCTATAGTGATCTGGTCATTTACTAGCATGCATTGCAACAGCTATTAAAAAATATGTAATAATATAAACATCTCTGAGCAAGACATTCTGTTTTGTGATGTTTTAGAAGCCATTTTTATTAGCAGACCAGTCATGCATCACAAGCATGTGTCATTGCTCCTGTCTCCTTCTTCAAACCCTGAGTGCACCAACAATTATCTACAGTAGAAAAAACCTAACTTTTTTTTTTTTTTTAATCACATAGATCCTCATAGATAATTATCATGAATGTACAGGCTGCAGAAAAAGTGCAAATGTCTTTAAGTGGTTGGACTTCAAAGATTATAGTTATCAGTGCAGCGATTTAGCTTGAGCAATCCTATATCAGACTCAGTGACTGACCGTGCATTCATAATTATGTGAAAGGTATGGCGAGGTTGCCATTCATGCGTAGAGTAAGCTGCTTAGGTTGCCCGCCCTCAGGAGACTCTGACTGGGACATGTAAATACAGCCACTCCCCTAACCGACTGAACTGCCACAAGGTCATAATCTGGAGCCTAACATTAAGGTCAATACATGCACCCAAGAACGGCAGAGTCTACTGTGTAAAGGAAGGGTGTTCTAGTCATTTAACGGTGTGTGTGTGACGCAAGCAGTAACCTTGTTCAAGGTGAATGTAGGTTGCCTCCATTTGTGGGTAGACTTGCATGGTCTTAAGTTAAAAATGTGTTTATGAATGAGGCTCAAATGAAGACTTGACTTTCAGTTGTGCTTGTGAAATGTAATGGTTTATTCATTTCTAGTGGCATTTTCTGACCTCAAGACATAGTGGAACTAAACATTCAGAGGTAGAAATTCTTAGCTTGAATTTTAATCAGTCATCTTTAGGGCTGCACGATATGGAGAAAACATGCAATATTTGATAACTATGTTGAAAATGACAATAACGATATTATTGCGATATTTGAAAATAGAGCCTACTTTTCGAACATAGTAAGTTAAATTCACTACATTTCACAAAAAAGTAAGTTCCTGTATTTACAAGGCAAAACAGCGACAAAATCAAAACTTAACAAAGACTAAACCAGGAATAAAACAAGGCTAAGCTGTGACTAAATTAATTAAATTACCACTAAAACTGGACTTTTTAAACATTTTTATTTAGTCACAACACATGTTCTTTTAAGGCTCTGGTGGAAAATGATTCTTCAGTGTAAATCTCTGTCAGATGGAAGACCACAGCGTTATTGTGATATATTTAGATTCTTGCGATACGGATTTTGTGTTTGCTGATATTGCGATAATGATAATTTTGCAATATACATTCAAGGAAAAAAGAAACGCACCACTGCTTTTTTTACCACATTTTTGTTTGGTTACTTATTTTTGATGGAAATATTCCATGTGCACATCAACCATATACCCGTCCCTGATATTCAGACCCAATTAATCAATGCTTATGACAGTTTCAATAACAATAACATGACCAAACAATAATAATGCAGCAGTTGTGACATGTGGTCGACCAGATCTGGGACGGTCATTGAAGGATCCAGTGGTGTGGAAACGCTCAGCGAGGTGTACAACAGTAGAGTGATGGACTCCAAACTCCTGGCTACAGCCGTGTGCTCCTTCAGCTTGAAGCAGGCCAATGGCTGCCAATCTCTCTCTGGTTGCAGGAGTCGTGGCATTGTGAACAAATGTGCTTTTTTTTCCATTTTGGTGTCTTTTTATAGGGAATGGTTGTGCACAATTGAGGACAGGTCCAATTCATCTCTGAGTTTTACTCATGACCCAGACATAGGTGATTAATACAAAAATACAGTTGTTATTGCTCATCAAAATCAATCAACCGGAACCAGGAAAACAGTCATTTCATTTTGACTCAGAATAGTACTAAACTCATTGTAGTCTGTAATTTTTCACTGGCTGTAATATTTTTTTGACAAATTGAGAAAATGAAAGTGGTGTGTTTCTTTTTTCCTTGAGTGTATTGTGCAGCCCTAGTCATCTTCTTTCACTTTGGCCTTTTGCTTAACCAGTTGCCACTGCAGATCCTATTGTGCAGTGATCCTCCAATTAATTTGGCATACGTTTTATGTCAGATGCCCTTACTGGGACCGACACAGAGTCCACTGGCTTGTAACCCCCTGTGGCTGGATCCAAATGTACTTAAAGTGATACATGGATGGATAAAAATATAGTCGTCAGGACTGTGAAGGTGACCTGATTGAAATGTCTCTACTGAGCTGCTAATTTGTTCAATATCACCAGGAAGAGCTGTCTGTTTGGCTTAATAAGTCTTTTGTGTGTGTTGTTTGGTCAAATAAATTATAGATACATAATAGACATAATAGAGTCACTGTCTGATGAGCTGCTGTTTTACACTCCCATTGAATAATTCCTATTTTGAGACTGGGATACAGTGAATTTGTCTGTCCTGCTCCCACCACAAACCAGATCACTGCTCTAAAACTGAAAGTAAATGAAACAAAAAAAAAAAACTTGTTGGGACTTGAATTTCTTGAAATGCTTTTGTCCCTTAATCTGGTATCACAGCCCGCATAGAATTAGGATGCAAGGGGAGTAAGGAACAAAGGAAATCACTGGTCACAAATGTCAGACAAATGGCCGGGCATCAAAACACTTAACACACTTGTTCCCCGTTAGCGTACACAAAAAATATATATATAATATTCAGAAACAACTTAAGGTTTATTTTTCAACAGTGTATTGTGGTTTGATTGGCATTTAACTTTTTTTTTTAACCAATGCGATATGCTGAAAGATGTTTATCACAGCATTTGTATGTATACTTATCCATGGCATTAAAATCTGCCACTTAGTCTTTTTGTACAATGTTCAGTATCCTACAGATAGACTTGACTGCCATGATGTTTACCATTACCAAAGAGAGTAAGAATGCTAAAGTGCTGTAGCCATTAAGTAACATTAATATTTACCTGCGTTACATTTAAACAATGTCTGTCTGTAATGGTCACCTGTGCTGTATCTTAATGTAGGTTTTGTGACATCAATTGTATGTATGCTTATTATGTCAGTGGTTATAGTTTATAGTTTATTTCGAGCCCATAATAAATAAAATTTCATTGCACCTACACAATGTACACATGTATAACATAATGCAACAAAACAAAAGAAGGAAAAACATCCTCCCATGCACGGTAGGCCCAAAAAGGAGTGGGAAGAAGCACAAGCTTATTAAATCCCACCCCTTTTCCCAATATATCAAAAGAACTTTTAACTTTTTCCTATTTATAGTCAATCAAGAGTTCTTAATTAACAATCAAAATCACTAGACTTTTTAAATTAAAAAGTCTGTCAGTGGTTATGTCTAGTGGTACTCAGGAGTTTTTTTGCAGTTCAAGTTCTGGTTTAGTTTATTTTGGACAAGATGCAGTAGTAAAGTTTAGAGCCCTGGCTTAGGCTCATTTTAGTCCAAGAGTCTACTTGGAGAGCCAAATATTTTCAGAGGTGGTACTTGCAGTGAAAAATTTTAAAATCATTCATTATTTTTGCTTTTTAGTCCAAGTCAATCATAAAACTGTAGGCCTCTAGTGTAGCCTTTAGCTGGTGTCTGCTTACTCCATGTATAAAAGGAGCAGCTAGCTCTTGTGCTACGTGCTAATGTTCTCCACCCACTCACTGTCAGCACACAGTCAGTTGCCATTCTCCAAAATCATCTTGTTTATGATAAATATTTTGCCTCTTTTAAAGATAAAGGCTTTTCCTCTATCGAACAGTGTATTGCAGTCTGCTAACAATGTTTACAAACCGTAAGAGAATTGGTTGAATCAGTCATAGTTTGGTGTCATTTTGTACCATTAAAAACAATTATCCCATGAATGATTGGTTTATTTGTTATATTATTGCAATTAGCGCAAATCACAATGAAATAAATGCATACATAACCCACAAAAGGAATAGTCTGGCCTATCCTATTTAGACATTTAAATTTTGATAAATACCAAGCATTAATTTCTTTCTTAGGCTTCAGTAATACATCAACATTTGAACAGTAACTTTCTAACATGTTGTGTCTTGTTTGCATTTGTCATTAACACAGGAAGAGCCGTCTGCCGCTGCTGTGTCCACGCGGTGTACTCTTTCCCACTACTTTGGGAATGAGTCATCGAGTCTATGCATAATTCAGCTCCAGCTCCGACAGCTCCCAGACTAATGCCACAAGTGTCCTCATTGGGCGAGTTTTGAGAAGATGCATTCTAGGATTAGAAGTGCTTTAATTTCTTGGGGCTATAACTTTCAGAGTTTGCACCGAGTAGTTTTTATTCATTGCTTCTGGCTGAAATGTCAAGAAGAGTTTACGCGTTTATTATTACCAGAGCATTACTAGAGAGCTGAACACAATTTACCCTCAAGTACGTTGTTTAAAAGTGGGTACTGTTGACAAATCTAACCTACTGAGACATGTCTACTGTAGAGCAGTGTTGCCAGAGCGGCCTGGTTTCTGCCCAGTTGAGCTTCTTTTAAACACCTTTGCGTGGAAAAATAGTTTTGAGCTGGTTTGTAAAATTTGGTGGGATTTAAAAAAATATATTATGGAGAAAATACCAACGCAATAGTTGTCATTTTATGGCAAACAAAGTAGAAATACACACATCAACAGACTGCTGTGTCCTCCCACTCATATCATCACTTCATTTGTTTTAAAATTAGTGATTCATGTGTTTGGTTGCTTACTTTCATGTTGGGGTTTCATACATTTTTTGTGGTTTCTATGACGCCCTGACCCGGAAAGCTTTGGTTGTCCGATTGCACTCTTTATGTGGAACCTGTTTGTGTTACTTTTTTTGGTGCTGCTGTTAGGTTTTGTGTTTTTTCTTGTGTATAACAGTATTAACATTTAGAGTGGTTATGATTTGAGGCCAATACCGATATTAGGAAACAAAAAATACCGATATCTGATACATCGGCCGATACATTATACATTAGGAAAAAGTATTTTAAAGCATTTTTTGTTCTGCTCTTGTTTACATGAATATGGCGTGCACACCCCAGGACACTTTATTAGATTAATCATCTTTTTAAAATGTTGTAGAAAGCTGCTTATTGTTCTTTTTGCTGATTGTTATGTAGGTTGTAGTGGGTGTGGAGAGTGTTATATATTTTATGTATAATATTTATTTTATTTAGCTTTAACTAAATTGGCTTTACCTAAATTTCATTTAAACTTGCTTTTCAAGTAGAGCATGGGGAGAACTACAAAATGCATTTTGAATTTTTGTTCTATGAGGTTTTATGGTAGAGAAATTAGCAAAATATTTTTATTGCCTTTTTGAGCTTTTCAGGCCATGAGAAGGTGATGTTGGGTGTTTCCTATGAACTGCAGAGTAAAAGCCCAACTGCTTGGAAACACTCTGAGTTGGCGCCTCCACCCTCTGCTGGACAAATGGCAGAAGGCCATAATTTGCAAGTAAACAGGTCTTATTCCAGCACATAGTAAAAATAGTACTGTCTATATCGGTGAATATTTGCCAGATTTCGGCCGATAACTGATAATTTTCTAATGGGCTATATTGGCCGGGCTCTAGTTTAAGTTCTGTTTGGGATGGAAACTGTCAGTGAGATCTGACAACCCTGCTGTAGAGTAATATCTAACTTTGAATCACAGTGAATCTTCTCTGTCCATCTCTGCTAATCTGGTATGGAGACACAGGGTTTTCACAGGCCTTTATTTATCAGGGCTTGGTACTGGCAAGCTTGTGACACCCTTGTGGCTTGATTTGAACTTCTCTTTGCATAGTGAGTAAAAATGTGGGTTTGAATGCCTGTTGCAGCAGCTCTTGGCTGGTGGTTTTGTGTGCTGAGCTTAGAGCTGCTGTGAAGTAGGGGTGATATGGCAAAAATTTCATATCACGATTTTCTGAAAGCCCAGATCACGATTTCGATTTTATCACAATTCATGTAGACATTGTAATTTCCTGTATACTACCTATAATGTACTATTTTGCTACTGACAATTTAGAACTATAAGTAACAGTAAATTATGTTCAAGTATTTGCTCTGTGTAACAAAATATGCAAAGAATATTATTTTTTACACACCATACCTAACCCTAACCCGTTCATTTGAGTTTTGTGTATTTTGTATATTCTGTGGTTATTAAATGTATATCCTGTATTATACATATTTTTACCCAGACTCAATTTGAACATGATCAGATATCATTTGTAACATGACAATTAGTAATACATTTTGAAACGCTTTATATTCTTTTTCTTTTCTTCCATAGAAGTCTCTACAGTGCTCTGAGTCTGTCCCTCTCTCATGTCTTTGCAGTGGTTTTCTGCTCACCTCGAGTGCACATGATCTGTTAGACCCCTCTCTCTCCTGTCCCACACTACACGCTGTCACAGGCCTAACCAGGACCTGGAACACCTCTGTAGCCCTCATGTCTTTAGTTTGTTTCAATTTAGTGCATCGGCCGTTTAAACCGAGCAGACCCAGGACACACTCTGCTTGCTGCAGCCTGCTGTGTGCTGCTGAATCACGTGACAGCGCGGCGACACAGAGCGGAGCAGAGGGCGAGGTGGATCAGAGCAAGTTAAAAGTGAGTGGAGAGGTGACTCCTGATCCAATGAGTCAACATAGGTCGCCCCAAACTTGAGAAATATTTACTTAACTTTCACAACGACAGCAATGAGCGGCAGGAAGCATGTCCTTGTTAACAATCAGCACATCGTCACTAACGCCATTAATGAGCAGGAAAACACCGCGCTGTGACGTTCTCAGTAACATGTAGTTGTAGTTTTATGTGTTTACAATTTTGCAAAGTTTAAAGAATAAAGTCCAAAGGCAGCACAAGTTAAAACTCCAGCGGAAAGCCAGACTTGGCACCGCTACACTAAGGTGCTGCTGCAGCAGAGCCCCGCTCAGACTTTTGGTTGAATCTGCGCTCACTAAGAGCATGACAGAGGCTCAGATCAGTGAGACGATCTAATATCGTTATATCGTACACCCCTACCATAAAGTTATCCTACTTAGTGTGTGATGGATATTCAGCTTACTTTTTGTCAATATTACACTGTTGCATAACAAAAGTAAAACATTTGTGAAAGCAGTGTGAGGGGAACTTTTCCTTTTAACTGTTTTCCTTTAGGGGTCGCCTCAGTTAATCCTCAGCCTCCATCTAACCCTGCATCCTCTTCTCTCACACCAACTAACTTCATCTCCTCTTTCACTGCATCCATAAATCTCCTCTTTGGTCTTCCTCTAGGCCTCCAGCTCTAACCTCAGTATCATTCTACCCATATACTCCTAGAGCCAGATTTACTAAGACTAGTGCTGTGTTATTTGTGAGCATGTTGCGTGTGATATACGAAGAGAAACTGCGCAATTAATTGCTGCCGCAAATCTAATATGTAAATGAGAATTTTGCATGAACATAAGGCGCACTGACAGCGAGAGCAACGCTGCTCAGCTCCAACTGCATCTTTCCCTACAGGGAGGCAAGGCAAAAGTCAATCTGAGACTCCAGCCTCAAATAACATGACTGACTTTAGCAGACTCACTGTCTTTGAAGGAGAATAATTTCATGGCATTTTACTTTCTTCTATTAACTTTGTGTAGTCCATTCTTGTTAAATGTCTCATGCGATTCTGGCACTGACCAGAATCATGTGTCATTTCCCTCTGTGTGACAAAACACAGAGAGGAAAGTCCCCTTCACTGACTGTCAGAGCCAGTAACCCTGCAGTTACAAAATGTATCTATGCCGTGCTGGTGGTGAAAATAATAAAATAAATATAACAATTAAAAAAATATTTTTGACGTCCTCCGCTCGTATTCAGAGCCAAATCCACGCCGCATGGCCTTGAGTCACAGCAGCTATCAATCAGGCGAGCACTGGGAGGCAATGAGATAAACATGAGACTTCACGTAGGCTTTGTGCAGCATTTAAAGATTTTTCCATCACCGTAAGGATTTAAAAGTACATGAAACGGGCTGAAAGCCCAGAGACAGGAGCTGTAAAGGTGGCAGTTCAGAGAAAGACGAGCAAGAATCAAGGAAAAAGTGTCACAGGTAAAGTCTATCTCTGTTTCCTCCGGCTTCAGATCAACACGATACTGTTGTATCTTTGTAATTGAGCCCTTTTAAAGCATTATAACTTCAACGCCTCATTTGTGCACTAAAAGCTGCACTCATTCCTCCGCAAAACTTTTGCACCTGCTTCTCCAACGTGCTGAAGTTTCACGCACTTTTAGCTCCCGTAATCATGATAAATCAAAGAGCGACCACAGTGCGACTTCATTTGCATTTTCTCCACCTTGAATGTTGCGCATTCTGTTGAGAACGCCTCGTTTTACATATTCATTGAGTCACAAGAGCAAAATCTGCGCCGGGTTCATTTAGCTCCTGTGAGAGACGCTAAATTCAGCTGCGTCTGTGTTTGCGCCACTTTTAGCACATCTTTTTCATTTAGTGTGCACGCAATTTGTCAGAGGCCAGATTCATCAAAGTCTTACTGTTATAATTACATTCAGCAGCCATGATTATTATGTTATGGCACACTATGGGTTTCCTCCATAGCACTAGCAGCTCTAGTTGGGGTTGCCCTTTCCCCGGAGAGTAATGAAAATACTCCCGGACACAGAGTATATATAGGTGATGGTTTGTGTGAGCAGCTGCCAGTGCGAGCCGTGACGGGGCTCTGGCTGGCCCTGGTGGAGTCACATGTGGCGCATTCCTCCCAATGCTGCTCTGTTAAGGAAAGGCATGCACCCGCGACCTTTTTTTAACATGATGGCATTAGGGACAGAAAGTTCAGAGGGCACTGTGGCTCTAGTTGGCGAGGATTCATTCAAACTACACTCTTGGGCTTTGTTTAACCATGGCGGCGTTTACATGGGACAAGATGATGGCACAAAGAAGAATGATGGCTGTACAAAATGCTTTAAACTTAAACACATTTTTGTGTATTCTTTGCAATTGATAGTTGAAAGCACACCCAGTTTGGAGAAATCGACAGGTACGACGTAGCAGAGTCTAAACCATGTTGAGCTGTCAAGGAAGCCAAAAATTATTTTAAACATTTATCATTTAAACATCATTATATCTTTGATTCAGGAAATGGCAACGTTATTGGCCTAGATCTCGGTCAGTGCAGATGATAAGTTGTTTTTTGACAAAGTTGATAGTCTAAGGTTGAGGTAGACTTTAGACTAGTTTGTTCTCTGCATTTGACCCATCTCTCAATGCTGCTGGGGTGACCTGTCAGGAGCAGAGGGCGACCGCAGTGCACTGCCCTGGGACCTGGTACTGTGTGCTGGTACTGCAAACAGAGTGTGCTGATAATTATATAGTGTAGCACTAGTATCTCATAAGCCTCCTTTTACAAAATAATGCACTATCCCAGTGTTTTTCAACTTGTGGTACGGGTACCCTTCATGGTATTGAGGAGTCTTTAGCCGTTTTAATCCTGATTTAAAATTAGACCCCTTATGTTCTAGTTTAGTCCCGGTTTAGTCCTTGTTTGGCTCTTTAGGCTCATTTCAGTTCGTTAAAGATAGTAACTGGAGAGGCAAATATTTTCTGATGTGGTGCTTGATAACTCCTGCATTATCCCGTTAATGTGCAAATAAAATATTCTGCCAAGTTAAAGTCTTTCAAACTAACCAACTTGTTTTGTTTATGTGTCTTGCAGGTTTAGCTGCTAGTGTCCTGTGGAAATGCCGCTGAGGTTTCGCTCTGTCGTGCCCTACACGCTGCCCGGAGTCCTCGCACTGATCGGCTGGTGGTGGTACATTTCTCGAAAGAAAGATCGGATTTTGCGCCACGACGAACTCAAACGGCCGCCTTCCTCCGTGAGCCTACGATCATCTCCGACCGAGGGGAGCAACGGGGTGATCGAAAAAGGCACAAACTCCCCCACAGAAGAGACAGCAAGACCAGAAAGCCCTTTGCATATAACAACAAAGAGAGCAGAGCATGAGCATAATTCTCACGTTACTGTTCAAGACAACGGAGAAACAACTTTAGGTGTAGAAGAAAAACTAGCTGAAAGTTTAAAAGAGGATGCTGTGGTACAAAATGAAGTTTGTGCATCGGAAACGGACATTTGCGAATCAAAACAGGAGCTTATTTTGTCTGCTGAGTTTACCAAAGTCGCCAGCTCGGACCCCAACATTTCAGAAGTGGAGAGGCCAGAACCCGAAGGCGAAGTCGCGGCGGTGTGCGCGGTTAGCCCGTTGCAAAGAGTCGCGCCACAGGTTGAAGTAGAGACGCCCATTTCGGTACAAGACTTGCACCAAAATGTCCTAACAAGCACGCCGTCTTCACCGTTATGTACAGCAACGTCAACAATGCAAGATTTCACCTCTCCCTCTGAAAAGGTAGAGAAACAGCCAAGCGATACAGAGCCAGATTTGGAGCTCTTAGCAGCCGGTTTGATAACAGAAGTAATTTCAGCAGCAACACAAGAAGTACTGGGAGTAACAAGTTGCCCGTTGTTGGAAAGTACAAGGATTTGTTCTCCAGAAATAGACAAAACAGAGCATCACTTACTTTCCACAACAAGCTCTGAGGTACAAAAAGCAGAAGAGGGTATTTCAAATGGATGCAGCTCTGATAAAGTTTGGGACAGTGCGTCGCAGAGATCGGATTTGTCGGGACAAGCGGCACAAACGCAGCTAAAAGTCGAAGACGTCGTAGCTTTAGAGGAGGATTTGGCCTGTAGCGCGTGCCACTCGGAGGTCAGCAGCGAAGACCTGCACCAAACGGACAACATCCAAGTCACGGATTTGTCGACGCAAGAAGAGGAAGAGGAGACGCAGGCGGAGACGGCGGGAGATGGCGCGGAGCAGAGAGCGTTAAGTGAAGACGGGTCGGTGGAGGCCATGTGCGATCTGAAGAGGCTGAACGGGATGGGACTGGGAAACGGAGCTCACGGGGCGGGAGACGCAGAGACCGACCAGTCTGGAGGTGAGGCCCAACACTGGGGTTAAATATTATTGTATAAGGCATGCATATAAATTCTTCTGAAAAAGCAGCATTAGCATATGGGTTGTCCAGTATTTTGAACAACCCTGCAATCGCTAACTTGCTTTTTGAGCTGTTTACATAGCAGACAAAACTCTCCACAGCAGAACCACCAAGCGCAGTAAAATTTAGTTGGAGGTTATGTTGTGTATTGTTTAAAACAGTGGTTCCCAATGTGGGGTTCGTGAAGGTACTGCAGGGGGCCCCCAGAGGCTGTCTATATTAAGTACATAAAAAGAAATTGAGTTTGAAATACCCTGTAAAAAAAACAATGCTGCAAAAACTCAAGGCAACAGAATCCCTCAAGATTTTTGAGTTTTGGTGATCAACTCAAAATCTCACAACAAATATTTTTTTACTCACCAAATTTAACGTTCATACGTCTAAAAACTTGAAATTTTAAGTTTTACTCACTATCTTTATTTACTCATATTACAGCCGACTGACTCCGCTGTTCAGAAAAAGTATTATTGATGGTAATAAAAACTAAATATACTACATTTAACAAAATGATAACTTTTTCTGAACACTGTAAGTTGGCTGTAAGATGAGTAAAAAAATAACGATAGAGAGAAAAACTTAAAAATCAATAAAGTTTTTAGACGTATGAACATCAAATTAAGTGAAAGTGTGGAAAACTTTTGAGATTTTGAGTTGGTCCCAGAAATCTTGAGGGATCCTTTGCCTTGAGTTTTTGCAGCATTTTACTTTTTTTTTTTTTTTACAGTGTATTTGTTTAAAAATATAACTTTAAAACACTTTTTAGCCAATAGTCAGTGTCTTTTGTAATGTTTTTATAGAAATGTATGGAGAAAAACATAAATAAAATTTGGGATCGAGAGAAGTTGTATTGTTGGGGGTCAGTGTGGGATTTTGGTAAGTTTAAGGAGGGCCGTGACGCTCCTGACTTTGGGAATGGCTGGTTTAAAACATTAGGCAGACACTGCCTGACCAAAAAAGGTCACACGCTCTAATATTTCATTGGACCGTCTTGAGCTTTGATTACAGCATGCATTTGCTGTGGCATTGTTTCAATAAGCTTCTGCAATGTCAACAGATTTATTTCCTTACAGTGTTGCATTAATTTTTCACCAAGATCTTGTATTGATGATGGAGAGTCGGACCAGCGCAGAGTCTTCTCCAACACATCACAAAGATTCTCAGTGAGGTTAAGGTCTGGACTCTGTGGTGGCCAGTCCATGTCTGAAAATTATGTCTCATGTTCGCTGAACCGCTCTTTCACAATTTGAGCTCAACGAATCCTGGCATTGTCATCTTGGAATAATCCCAGTGCCATCAGAGAAGAAAAAATCTGTTGGAGTAACCTGGTCATTCAGTATCTGCAGGGAGTCAGCTGACCTCATTCTTTGGACACAACGTTGCTGAACTTAGACCTGACCAACTGCAGGGAAGCTCTTACATATTTGCTTGGTTAAATCCAGGGGGTGACTTTTTTTTTTTTTGGTCAGCCAGTGTAATAATACTGCACATTGCATTTATATGCTGTAGATGTTTACAATATGGCTGAAAAACTTTTAAGCTTTTGTTGTTTCTAATGTGAGTTGGTGAAACAAAAATGGAGATTTGCAAAAACGACGAAATACTCAAGACACTCTCTCATAAAGTTAAAAAGCCTTTATTATTTAGGGCATGACATAGACTAAAAAAGCCCCAACGTGTTTCGGCGTTACAGCCTTCATCAGGGGACAAACAGAAGTAAAGTGTGTTATGTGAGTTTTAAAGATACATTCCACCAATAGGGTTTCTCCGTCTGTAAGAGGGAGTGGTACAGGGTTAACACACCTATGTGGACATGTATATAAAGAGCCAAAAGATGGCGGCATTAACCAAGAAACACTAACAGTACATTAAAACAAACTATACAATGGAAAAACTACAGATTAAGTACATAGAATATCCCAACAGTCTATAAAAACACAGTGAAGTCCAAATCTTCATTCAGTGCAGGGAGTTTTGTGGCCTTAAACAGTGCGAGACCTCATGGATTTATAGGCTTAAGTTTTTTATTCTGTTTCCTTTTTGTATGGAGTCCGGAACGTGGTCTATTCCTTGGGCTTGTAGTCTGGCTGGATTACTATTGTGAAATTCTAAAAAGTGTCTGGCCATAGGGTAGTCAGTATTACCCGTACAGATAGCATATTTATGCTCTGTCAGTCTGTCCTGTAGCTGCCTTTAGGTGTTTACATTATGGCTGAAAACCTTTTTAAGCTTTTGTTGTTTCTAATGTGAGTTGGTGAAACAAAAATAGACATTTGTTGCATTTGAATGTAATCTTAAATAAGTTGGCAAAATTTAGCGAACTTAAGTGCATCTTATTTAGTGTGCTGGTGAAACAAATCTAGTTGAAATCCAGAAAGGTGTGAGTTTAGCCAGAATCTACGGAGAGTAATTTAATATTGACGTCCTAATCAGCCACATTCCAACGACAGCACTCTCATGGAAGTGTAGGCTGTGTGCTAAATGTATATATTTTTACTGTACACAGGCTCTGACGTGAACAGTATGGACTCTGTGGACAGCGGCTGCATCGGAGAGAGCAACCACTCTGCTTCGTCCAGTTCAGAGGTCATCATCTGGGAGATCGAGGTGCCAAAGGTAATGTAGACCAGGGCTGTCGCAGTAAAAGAATTTCCCCTGCGATCGTTTTATGTGACTCAAAACCACAGTGTGCATTATAAGTGGTAAAGCTTAAGCTAATAATAAAGCTCTAATTTAGACCAGATGATAGAATAACTATTCAAATGTGCGGTCAATAAAGCAGACAGTTTATTACTGAGAAATTACTCCTATTTTGCTCCTGTCTGTGTCTCCAAACAAGGAAAATAAGTCTAAATTGACAAATACTGCACATCTGAGCCTTGGAGCAACTACTGTGTTAAGGCAAATATTAAACTGGATCTTCCTCTATGCTTTGCAAACATTTAACACTGAGTTTTTTTTATTTTACAAAGTAGCTTTCAGGTTTCTGTCAATGTGAGCAAACATTTGAAAGCTTTATGGATCAAGGCCACAAGCTAGGGGCTGTAAATTAGAAAATTGTGTTTAAATAATGTCTATTGTATTAAAAAACTCAGCAACTCAGCATACAGGATTACTCAGTCATGTCTGGATGAAACAAAATATGACTCCAGGTATGTTTTTGAGGTGGATGCAATATTATAACATGGATCAAAGCTAAAAAAAAAAATAGATTTTGTTTAATATGGGACCTGTCTTTGGTGAAGAAGAGGTTTCCAAAGTTGCAAAAATATGTAAGTGCTGCACTTTTTTTTTTACTTGCACAATTTGGCAATTTGTTTTTTCTTTTCATTTGGTATATTGTATAAATTGTATTAGTCCTGGGCAGTAAAAAGTCACTTATTTTCACCGTGGGTAATGCACACTTCTGCTGCTTTTATGCTGTTTTGGCATTGAGCATAATACAAATATTTTAGTTCAAATTCCTGATGCAGCTGGCCTTGTATCTCCATATATCTGACATGACTAACTTTTCTTTTTACAGAATAGAAAACAAGTTTAGGATGACAGATTGTAATTGAAATAAATGAATAAATGTGTTCCTCTCTTGCAGCATCTCGTTGGACGGTTAATCGGGAAACAGGGCAGATATGTGAGTTTCCTGAAGCAGAGCTCGGGTGCCAAGATCTACATTTCCACTCTGCCTTACACACAGGAGTTTCAGATCTGCCACATAGAGGGTGAGGCCCCAAAAGCCATCTCCTTATGAAACACTTCAACTGTTTACTCTGGTTATTAATGCGGCCGTTTTGATCTCTCTTCAGGAACGCAACAACAAGTCGACAAAGCACTTGCACTCATCGGGAAGAAGTTTAAGGACTTGGACTTAACGAACTTGTACGCTCCTCCGGCCCCTCCGCTCACGCTGCCTTCACTTCCCATGACGTCCTGGGTAAGAAGTATTTAAATAAATGTATTTCTTTCTGGGTGAACGCAAGCAACAAATGGTAGTTGTGTCTGGCTTTTTCTCTCATATGATAAAAGTACCTAATAAAAAAAGGCCTTTTGCTCATGTGCAGTGACATTTTTGCTCAATACTGTAGTAACAAGTAGCCTCATTCTATTTTTTATTAATTCATCTTCTACTTATTCCCATTATGGATGGTGAGTGGCTAAAGCCTATCTGGGTACACATTGAACAGTGGCAACATACACTGACAGACAACCTTTAACTCCACCAAACACATGCATACATGTCTTGGGACGATGTTAATTTTGGCATCATAAAAAAAATGCGTTTTGTTAACCAGAATAGTAATAGAGGTCCATAGCTCATTCTGCTCAAATTAGTCAAATTATGGGTGCATTCACACCAGCCATTTTTGGTTAATATTAATCAAACTCTGGTTCGTTTGGGGAACTCTGGTCCCCCTGAAAAGGTGGGTCTCAACTCGGTTGAAGTGAACCCTGGTGCGGATCGAGGGCAGATGTGAATGCAAAGCGGCCCAAACCGAGATCCAAAACCAGTAAAACAGTAAAGCCTGGGACACACCAACCCAACGCCCGACCACTGTCAGCAGAGGCGACTGCTGTCTCCTCTGTCGCCACTGAAAGTCGCTGCAGACACCGGAGCGATTCAGACCCACGACCGAGCAATGCACATGTGCAAAATGTAATAACTATTTACAACAGCAGGCGGCGCTAGTCACTAAACTCCACGGTTATTTAAACTAGTAGATAAAACTCCGCAACACACACGTGTTTAACTCAAGTATTTATCAGTTAATAATAATTATACGCACTAGATTAAACTGGCCTGATCACAGTAATGAATAAAAGGGACTGGATTATTGCAGCTGTTTGCCTCAGAGGAGGATTATATTTTTATCTGCACGAGGCTACAAGCTAAGGTAAGCTAACTGCTAACATTAGCACCAGGCTAACGCTAAGCTAAGTTAACTGCACAGTACATTACCGTCACAGATGTGGAAATATGATGGAGTAGTTGTAAAACAGAAAGCTCCTTATAGTTTGATGTTAAACTCGAGCTGTTTGACAAATTGTGAACGGGACCCAGCCAATCAGAGCCGAGCACGACTGCCTGATGTCGATTCAACAGTAATCAGCCAGAACTACGTCCGATGGTGCAGAACTCACCAAACAGACTCACGTCACCGACCGCGTCAAAACGGCCGATGATCGCCCCGGTGTGTCCCGGCCTTAACCATCAAACTGAGTCTAATGAACTATTTGGTGTGAAAAGTCCTCTACATCTAACATCTATAAAGTCAGACCGGCCAGATTAAGATGGTTTGGACATGTACAGAGGACGCACAGTGGATACATGGGAAGAAAGATGCAGAGGTTAGAGCAGGAGGACTAGAGAAAGACCAGAGAGGAGATTTATGGATATAGTGGAAGAGGACATGAAGTTAGTTGGTGTGAGAGAAGACGATGCAGAGAAGTTGTAACCAAAAGTTTTAACCGTTGCTTTCCTGTTCCTCTCTGTTCCCAGTTGCTGCTGCCCAGTGGAGTCACGGTGGAGGTGATCGTTGTGAACATCGTTTCGGCCGGCCACGTGTTTGTCCAGCAGCACACGCACCCCACGTACCACGCCCTGAGAAGCCTGGACCAACAGATGTTCCTCTGCTACTCTCAGCCCGGGACACCTGCCCTACCCTCACCGGCTGAAGGTCACACCCGCACCGCCTCAGTGGAAAAGCGCCTTATCGCTATTGTTCCTTTACACCTAGTGATTGTGTCCAAACAAGTAAACATACAAGCTGCCTAAAGTAATACAATATGCAAGCAACTTTGGTGGCTCATCACTCCACACGCAGGTTTCATAAGATTGTAGCTTTTACTGTTTTTACCACAAATATGTGTTATTAATAGGGCTGCACAATATATCACAAAATGATCGCAATATCAGCAAACACAATATCCGTATCGCAAGAATCTAAATATATCACAATAACGCTGTGGTCTTCCATCTGACAGAGATTTACACTGAAGAATCATTTTCCACCAGAGCCTTAAAAGAACATGTGTTGTGACTAAATAAAAATGTTTAAAAAGTCCAGTTTTAGTGGTAATTTAATTAATTTAGTCACAGCTTAGCCTTGTTTTATTCCTGGTTTAGTCTGTGTTAAGTTTTGATTTTGTCACTGTTTTGACTTGTAAATACAGGAACTTACATTTTTGTGAAATGTAGTGAATTTAACTTACTATGTTCAAAAAGTAGGCTCTATTTTCAAATATCACAATTATATCGGTATCGCAATTTTCAACATAGTTATTGAATATCGCCTGTTTTCTCCATATTGTGCAGCCCAAGTTATTAATCTATCTCATCCTAGTTCGAGTTAAGTACACTCATCCCAAATGTGTTTTAATTTTAGGAAATGAGCATTAATTTTAAAACTAAGTTGAGTTACAGCTGGACTAACCCACTTAATATGGATCTACTGTAATGTAAATGAATGTTTGTAAAAAATAAATAAATGACTGTATTAAATGTGTTCTGTGCAGTTGGTGTGATCTGTGCGGCGCCCGCTGGAGAGGGAGCCTGGTGGAGAGCTCAGGTCATCACCTTCTACAAAGAAACCAATGAAGTTGAGATTCGATACGTCGACTACGGAGGGTACGACAGGGTCAAGATAGACTCACTACGGCAAATAAGGTGAGCTTTACTTAGGGGTGGGCAATATTGACAAAAAGAAAAATAACTATTTTTTGGGATTATCCTGATAACAATAATCAGATGATATCTTGAATAGTGCTAAAAGTGTGTTTGTAAATATATTACTGTTGTAAACTCCTTAACAGTGATAAGTCTATCTAATGCAATTTTTTGTCAGACAGCACAAATAGATATTCAGAATATAACAAAAAAATACATATACTATTATTAATATTAATAATTTAAAGTCATTAGTGTGATTAATTTGACAATGCACAATAGGGACATTTATGATTGATGACAATGGAATATAAATATTACAGGCTACACTAGGTGCTGGTATAGGCCTAATAACAGAGCCTGTTGTAATAACTCCCACTCCACAGTCATGTGTCTGAGGAGTTTGTTTGGATGCACAGCTGATTGAGGAATCAGCTGATGTCATGATGTAATGATGTAATGAGCTTAGATGAAGACAAGAGTGTGTCTCTGACAGCGCTGTAAAGTCTGTGTTTTACAACACGAGGATGCACAGCCACTTTTTACTTTCATTTTGGAACACAGCATTGAGTTAGCGTTAGCTCACCGTTTCAGTCAAACACATTATAATCACACATCTACAGGAATGTCCTGTGTGCTCCGGAGGGAAACACAGAGGGGAAAGCACAGCTGAGCAAGATGTGAGCGTCTCCAGGACTAGAACTTGAAAGTTCTGCTCAAAACATGGGCTAAATTTGACGCTGCTGCGTGAATATTCTGTAATGGGATTTTGCATATCGTTAAGACAACAACTTGGATATTATCGTTTAAGATATATCGCACACCCCTAGCTCTACTGCGCACAGGACATGTCCCAGTTCATACCCGGCCCTTCCACAAAGTTACCAACACTAACTTAGTAACAGAGTGAAGTAGGTTTAAGAACATTTATAGTAGTTTATATCCTGCCATACACAGTTGCAGAAATGTTCACCCCCTCACCTCAGAAGACTTTATAATGATGTGACTGAAGGATAATGAGAATAATAAAATCTATTTATTGTTACTTATCTGAGGTATTTTGACAACAGAAGTCGACTTAACTTTAAAGTTCAAATGAAAAATGTGACTCTTTTAACCCAGGCCAATGGGCAGTATTATTCAGGCCTCAGCTTCGGTACTTTGAGAAGCATCTTTTCACTTTTATAACCTTTTTTTTTCCAATTCTTTCTTTATTATAGTTCTCATAAAACCTATACTTAAGGGTGTGCCTTCTTTTACATGACAAGAATAAAGCTTTAGACTAAGCAATAAAAAAAAGTTTCAAACAAAATCTACTCTTACAGGTTTATGTACTCAATAATACTCCTGAAAACAGCTGTACTCTATCCTTCTGTAGCACTGAAGAGATGTTACGCCATCTAGTGATAGACATTTATTACTTGATGTCATCTTTGTTGTCAACCCAAGACTTTTTTTTTTTTTTTTTTCTCCAGATCTGACTTTGTAACGCTACCATTTCAAGGTGCTGAAGTTCTGCTCGACAACATCGCACCTCTTCCAGGTAAAGTTTTTTGTTGCTTTTGATTTAAGCTAAAGACCCAAATGAGATTTTTGTATATTTGTGGTGACTTTTCGTGTAAATGTGGTTCAGGAGAGGACCGTTTTTCAGCAGAGGCCACATCGGCGTTAGAGGAGATGACCAGAGGAGTAGCACTGCTCGCACAGGTTTGAATTCTTTAATATCTTGCATATATTTGGATGCATTTGTCTTTAATATACGTAGATTTAATGCACCCAGTATCTTCTGAATTAACTGTCTCTGCTTGTGTGAAGGTCTCAAACTACGACAACAACACTGGGCTCCCGTTGGTCCATCTGTGGAACATGGTCGGAGAAGAGGTATGGTTTGTTTCATTGATAAACATTCAGTGAAGGTAAAACAGATGTAAATACAAGTAAGGTACACCCCACATTGCTCTGGTTAGGGTTAGATACCCAGCTTTGTCATATCAGAAGATTTTAAGTGGAAGTTAATGTCCTGTACAGCATTCGTAACAAATAGACGCCGTTCAAGTCAGTGTGGGAGTTCATAATGGCTCCGGTGCAGTATGTATCTGGCAAAAAATACACAAGGTGTCTATTTTTGACAGATGGCCAAGTCTTCATGCATGAAGTTGAACAGACCGGATCAAAACAGACAGGAAGTCAGACCCAGGACATTTTTTTATGTGACTAAAAAAAGTGTGAAAATTTTCTTGGGTACCCATAAGCTAAGAGGCAACAAAATTACCGTATTTTAAGTCGCACTAGCCAAAAAATGCATAATGAAGAAGAAAAAAACGTATATAAGTGGCACTGGACTATAAGTGGCATTTTTTGGGGGAAATTTATTTTACAAAATCCGACACCAAGAACAGACATTTCATCTTGAAAGGCAAGTTATAGTAATAATAGAATAGAGAACAACAGCTGAATAGGTGTGTGGTTTGCTAACGTAACACATTGATGGTTATTCAGCTACATGAAGCATAAACAACAAACTGAATAGGTGTCTCGTATGTTAACGTAATATATTAACAGTTATTCACATAACTATAGCATAAAGAACATAATATAACAAGTTCACCAAACTCACCATCTCACTCCTAATCACTAAATCCTTTAAATTCTTCATCCTCCAACCAATTATTCCGCTCTTTCTCAGTTGTCTTTATAGCCTAAGTTGTTAGTGGTAATGTTTACATTTTAAATTGTCAGTGGTACAGGTGCAGCAGATGCTGGTACACAAGCCTAGAGCGCCCTCTAACCAACACCTGAAATATTTTAATATATAA
The DNA here is from genome assembly GCA_020698575.1 of Bostrychus sinensis. Classification (NCBI taxonomy): domain Eukaryota; kingdom Metazoa; phylum Chordata; class Actinopteri; order Gobiiformes; family Eleotridae; genus Bostrychus; species Bostrychus sinensis. Next base: position 9,087,568 of record CM036245.1, on the reverse strand, counting down.
GTCACACCTGAGTATACGTCACACTCCTAGCCAGACGATGAAAAAAAGTGCCACTTATAGTCTGTAAAATATGGTAGTACGGCACACTTTTTGGGACACCTCGGCCCCCCTTTTTTTGTCAATTGAAACTGTCTTTTTGCTCTGTACAAATCCGGGAATTGCTAATATCTCCCTTTTTCTCTTTCAGGTGGTTTCGGTGAACCGTACGCTGGCCGAGCGAGGGCTTGGAGTTTGGGTGGACAGTTTCTAAAGTCGGATCCAACTTGGACCCACCTTTTTTCATATTTTTTTTTTCAAAACCACTGGATTTACAAGGAGTTTTTTTTTTTTTAGTTTTTTTTTTTTTTTTTTTTCATTTTGTTTTCTCTTTTTTTTAGTTTTTTTTCTTTCACCATTTTGCCCTATATCCTTAAATTAAAAAATTAAAATGATTTGCAGGCATAATCTACGAGAACGCGGCACTGCTTCGGTCTAAGACAACGCTCTCTTCACGTTCTTGTACAAAGGAAGAATACAAAAGAGATACTTGTACATTTTTAAAAAGAAAAATCTATATTGTAATGAAATAAAGGTTCCACCAATATTTTTTTTTCTCCCCCATCTTAAACTAATAATTTTGCTCTGGGCCCTTTGCACATTGACTCGATCGTAATGCTGTGTCGAAGGAATTCCCCATCCTGATAAGTCTATTGCTTTTTGTCTCATTCATTTTGGGGTTTTGAACCAGCAACCAAACCACATTTTGAGGCAAATCTTGTTCTCGACTGACAGGTGATCACACTGCACAAGTCATCAAAGAAACAACCAGGAGGCACTGTATTTTTTGACCATGTCTGTGCCCACAAAAGGCTAAACTGGGTGTTTTTTTTTTTGTTTTTTTTTTTTTGTTTTTTTTTTGTTTGTTTTTTGCAGCTATGAACCAGGACATAAAAGCTTGCACTGATAAAGGACGGATATTTAAACGACAAGGAAAATGAATTGTATAGCTTGACGTTACATGAAGTTAAATCAGAATCTACACACATCTAAATACTCCCATTTATCATGAATTAAATGAGATTTTCTATTTGCAAACAAAATACAGTTTGTCAAATGTGGGTCACTAAGCTGCGCAAACTATTAAAGGATGATTGCTGCACATCTAGCGCTTAGCTCCTGTCACTAAAAGGAGACACTTAAGTTTTATTATAGGATATGACACAGTGAGAGAAAGGGGAACAATAAGCAACCCCATAAAAGTTGGGATACTAAACTGTGAGTAAAAAAAACAAATGCAATGATCCACACATCTCATAAAACCACCTAAAAATATCAGGAGAAACATCTACCTGGCCAGTCGCAGGGTTGACACACTCATTCATTCACTAGGGGCAGTTTAGAGTCACCAGTTCACTTATTCATGCATGTCTCTGAAGGCAAGAGGAAGAGAAAACGGGGAGGACCTGCAGACTCCGCTCTCATCAATGCCTTATTTGAATTTGATGGCAGCAACATGTCTCAAAAGTTGCGCCAAAACTAGTTCATTTGCTACATTTCAGTAAGATTATCGGTATAAAAGCAGGTTTTTGAAAGATGACCCTGTATAAGTGTCTGTTGCTCCTGATGTTTGGGTCCTCAGGTAACACCGGGCATTGTTCTGTACTGGAAGTCACTGCAAACATCAGGAACACTTTGCCGTCTGTGAATACAGTTTGCACAGAAGTTTAACAAAACGTTTAACAGAGCCGCTGCCAGGTTTTCTGGGCCCCGAGAAAAGACATAACATTGAGCTCTATCATCGCAAACTAACCTTACAGTATTATTGTAAAGTTTTCCTGTCAGGGAGTCATCTTAGCCCTTCATAAACCCTACCCTCACCCCCATTTTGGAGCCACTGAAGTTAAAGCTGCACCATGCAAAGAAATAATTAACTTGTGAACATCCTATAAACACTGTTGTCGCCAACTGTGTTTGTATTTTTTGATTAATCTGTCCATAAAACAGTTTTCTGTCCATTTTAAGCCATCTTAAGTCCAATGAAGATGGAGGTGTTTCTGCATTATGCTGATTTATAATGTCCTGTGCCCCACTATTCTTCACATCACCTTACACCAAAGAGGTTGTGTTGAAGTCAAGACCGCACTGAGAGCTGTTTAGGGTTCATACCTTCAAACAAATTCATTTTTTTTTTCTTTTTGATCCAGTACAGTAAATCTGTTGGCTAAAGACCTTTACATCTCAAACGCCACACATTGACTAAAGACTAAACAAATTCAAATGCATATAAAATGTGCTTAAATTCATGAGAAGTGGGAGTAAACTTGAGTTGTGTGTGTTATTAATAAAATACAGTAAAGTGGGAAATATACCTTTTGCAAATGCTACAAATCGACGCCAGTGTCTAATCTCGACAAATGCTGGTAAAAGGAAAGAGGATCGTTTGTGTGTTGTGTTGTAAGCGATAACTGACTTGTTGTATCTTGTCGCAATGAATGAAAACTGCTCTGGTTGTCCTGAGAACCTTGAAGGAAACGGTTGCTCTGAAATAAGACACTAAAGTAGTTTTGACCTGTTTAGCCCAGAGCAAGACCCATGTTAAACTTGAAGATCCTTATTATGGCAGCATATAGACGAGTTTAACTTATTTAAACCAGGAGTGTCCAAAGGTGGTTGTTCTTTAAGGGGCAGTTCAGATTGACAACTTTTAATTCAATTCTGCTGTTCCCAAAGTCAAGAGCTCACCCATCTACTTAAAAATTAGAAAATGGCGGCCCACCCAGTCTAAAAGCGGAAACCAGTCACTTTTTTTCCTTACATATACCGTTTGGGAGTCTGAGTGATGGTTAAATGAGTTGTTGTGGGGTGAAAAAAGTGTGTTTTCTTCATCTCTGTTTTCATCATGGCAGCGCAGCCAAATCGCAAACAAAAACTTAGTATGGATATCTAGGGGGAAAATGAATGTAAAGTCAAGTGAGGGATCATATAGGAGTCGATTGGACAGCGTTGCATGCCTTACATTTAATGCACACAATCTCTGACGGCCCACCTAAAGGCCATGACCCATAGTTTTAGAATTATTGCATTATCATCTATACAATAAGAGAATAGGTTTTCTGGTATCCCAACTAAATCGAGTCAGAAGAGTTTTATAAATAGTCTTGGTTTAAACAATGGTGGAGCAGGTGGAAAAGATACAGAGCTGGATTATGGGGTCGCAGGTGGCAGGAACCCGGGACAATGGCCATTTAATTAATTGTAGAATTGACTGACAACCATTCTCTCTTATGTTCAAGACTTATTCACCAGGGGGCTTTTATTACCATATTTTCTGGGTTATAAGTCGCACTAGCCAAAAAATGCATAATGAAGAAGAAAAAAACTTATATAAGTGGCACTGGACTATAAGTCGCATTTTTTTGGGGAAATTTATTTTACAAAATCTGACACCAAGAACAGACATTTCATCTTGAAAGGCAAGTTATAGTAATAATAGAATAGAGAACAACAGCTGAATAGGTGTGCGCTATGCTAACGTAACACATTGATGGTTATTCAGCTACATGAAGCATAAACAACGAACTGAATAGGTGTCTCGTATGTTAACGTAATATATTAACAGTTATTCACATAACTATAGCATAAAGAACATAATATAACAAGTTCACCAAACTCACCATCTCACTCCTAATCACTAAATCCTTTAAATTCTTCATCCTCGGTGTCGCTTCTGAACAACTCCGCCAACTCCGGAGGTAGACGAAGCGCCGCTTCCTCCTCTGCGTGGCTGTCGTCAGACTCAGCATCAGTTCCATTTCCAATTATTCCGCTCTTTCTCAGTTGTCTTTATAGCCTAAGTTGTTAGTGGTAATGTTTACATTTTAAATTGTCAGTGGCACAGGTGCAGCAGATGCTGGTACACAAGCCTAGAGCGCCCTCTAACCAACACCTGAAATATTTTAATATATAAGTCCCACCTGAGTATACGTCGCACCCCTAGCCAGACTATGGAAAAAAGTGCGACTTATAGTCCAGAAAATACGGTATTTAGGATTTTATGCATGTCTTTGGACGTGGGAGGAAGCCATAGAGAACCCACAGAAACAAAGAGGATATGCAGAGATTGTGAGTTGGCCAGCCCGAGGATCAAACCCCCAACCTCCTTGTTAAGAGGCAGGAACCTCTCTGCCTCTAGTATCATCCCTGCCTTGCTCACGCTAACTTTTGGACACTCCTGGTTTTGACCTCAAATCCACTAACCAAAAAATACTGACGACGAATGAAATTTTACACTAAATTTATGATGAAATCCGCTGCTATCCCATTGAAAAAGTATTTAAGTAAACCCATTTTTACGATTTCATGTTTACCTATGGGTTTTTTAAATAGCTAGGCCCTTGTTAGCATGGACAAACTGCACTTCTGCCCTCAACAAACGTGTCTTGTCACTGTAGTATCCTATAGCTTTACTTTAACAAACTGTGGATCTCAATGTTTATGCTAAGCCACTGACGTTTAAGGGATTAATTTTATGGTAATTTGTTTTTTTTTTTGTTTTTTTTTTACAGCATCTATATATCACTTTCAATGAGGTTTTAATCATTGTTACTCTATTAGCAATAAGGCAGCTTTTTTTAAGTTGAAAGGACAAGTACAAAGGGAACTTGAAGTTGGAGTCACGTAACAACTAGTGAAATAACTCAATGTTGTCTTTTAAGAAAAATAAAACAATACAAACATACTTCAATAATATAACTCAGGAACGGTTCGAGAGTTTTGGGAGTAAATTTTGTGCCTGTGGGCAGCTCAAATGAATAGGAGCATTTGTGCTTGAGTCATTGAATCAGGCATTTTTCATGTTGACGTCTGTATTTGAAGTGTGTAAAGGGGCTATATGTACACTGTAAAGATTTCCCACATTAATGGTAAAATACTGTCAGTGAGCACACTTTTTTGAGCCTTTAACCATGCTATAATGTTTTTACCACCTTAAAAACATACCTAGATTAGTATTTTGTTTCATTTATGTCAGGGTAATCCTGTATGCTGAGGCCGTCTTCTTTTCAAGAGCAGAAAACGCTAAAATAACAGTAGATATCCGTTAAAGTCAAAATACTCAGAAAGTCAAATGCCAGTTCTTTCTATGTTTTTATATTATCTACAAAATACCTAAAATTAACAAGAAATGACTGTAATGTCAAATATCAGTAATGGCTGTAAAAGGACAGGGCTTGACATTTACTTTTTTGCTCACTGGGCACAAAAGTTACTTGCCAGTTAGTGTTTTTACAAGCCACAATTTAATTTTTAAGTTTTTTGTGTATTTTATAGAACATGATTAGCTTAAAAAAAGGGCTAACCTCTGAAGTTAAGATATAGGTGTGTAAAATTCAACTGGCCAAAGTGGCAGGGAGCGTGTGTCTCTAAGCCAAAATAAAAATCTCTCCCAGATTTGTCGGGTTGGCTAATGTTGATGTCAAGCTCTGATCCAACATTTCCCTGAAGTCTTAATGGTGTACGGTAACAAGAAATGGCTGTATAACAAGTAACTTTAACATCTGTAAAATTCACCAAAATTTATAATAATACAGATACATAAGGGGGGAACATTCTTAAGCCTATTGTCTTCTTTTTGTTGTGGAAAAAAAAAAAACATTTGGCAAATTTAAACTAATAATAAAACTAAAATAATTTTGCATCCAAATACAAAATGGCTGCCTGTGCCATGATACTGTAATTGTTCTGGTCAGTCAGGTTAGCCATACAGGCTACCTTGCTTTTTATAAGTTGCTTAGCTATTTAGCCAAAAAGCACTGTTGTAAACTATTAAAAAAGAATATTTTGATTACCACCTCTTGACTCCCCCTGCTGCCCATCTATGCCATTGCTTTGTATACTATCTTGTCAGTCAGGTTTGCCAATAGATGCAACTAGGAGGAAACGCAGCTTGCTATTCGTTTCTATAACTCACAAAACTAAGCTAAAACTACTTCACTAAAGCCTTAAAGCAACTACCTTTGGAATATTCTACCTAGGAGATCTTGACTCCCCCTGGTGGTAGGAAGTGAAAAAACATGTCTTGATATTCTTCCAAAACAATACATTCAAACTTGAACATACCGGATGTTTTGGCAAAGTACTGAGCTGTTTAGAGTAAAAAATGCTACATATAGCCCCTTTAAGCCATTGTTGGAAGTGTCTTGTGTTGGTGCTGGATTCGGAGCAGTAGCCATAATAACTTTAATTTGCAGTTTTACATCGATGGGTCCTGTCTTCCCCGTTGTATTCTGCTTCTGTACTGAATCTGCCATATTATCAGCTTCTCAATGATTATCATGTTAAAAAGATATTTCAGTTTTTGACTCAGTTTGTTGGAAGAATTTTAGATAAATGGTGTAATATGTACAATAAGTGGATGTATGGATAGCTCCGGTTTGGAGAAGCAGACAGGAGCAGCGGCAATGAGCACCTAACTAAAGGGAGTAGTTGGACATAACATCTATGAATACGACGTGCAGCCACATAATATTCCCACTTAATCAAATTTAGATTCACCAATTCTAGTAGCGTCATGTTGCTAATAGTTGTGCTAATTAGCCATTTTATGCTCTGTTCAGGAGGGGGCAACAGACTCTTAATCCAAGTGTTAACAGCTTCCCTTAAAGGTGCTATGCTATTTACATAATGGCCAAGTTTTGTTTTTTGTTTTTTTTCTAAAACTGCATCGCTGGTCATCCAATCAGAAAAAAGACAATTGTTTTGATTTAGACTGCAGTACTGTTTTCAAACCAGTACGAGCACCTTTAGATGTTTTCCATACATATACATTATTTTAAGTTAAAAAATGTGAAATACTAATGCAAAGGTATCCGAAAATATTTTTAAAAATCTAAAAAAGCATAATTTAAAGATAGACTTTCTCTATTAAAGTAACAAATACAGTTTATCCACTGCTTCTTCTTCTCCTGTCTGCTTCTCCAAACCCAACACTACGCTCTTACGACCTTCTACTGTTCATATCGCACCAACTAATCCTGAAACATCTGTTAAACCAGTCAAAACACTGAACTATCCTTTTTTTTTTTTTTTCAAATGAACTCACAAATTCAGCTTCTGTTGCTGTAAATACGACTTTTCTATGACGCGGGACAGATTTTAAAGGGAACATTACACATTTCTGTTTGGTTTGCTCTGGTCCATCTCGCCTCACTGTTTTTTTGTTTTTATTTCAAGCCGTGGGACTGACTGAAGTGTTTTTCTTTTTGCATAGCTCTAGACAAGTCATCTGTGATCGATTATTTAAATGTGTGTATTTTTGCTGTTTTTGCCCAAAAGCATTTAACGACGTGTACAGATCATATTTTGCTATAGGCTCATTTTAAGTTTGATTTCTTGATTGTACAGATCTATTAGGGAAGAATAAAACGTTAAGGAAAGTGTTTATGCATCTCTACTGCGTCCTGTGTCTGTTTTTGTCTCAACTTTTTATTGAGGATAAGGTAAAAGACAAGAAAAAGAAACAGTTAGTTTTTTCAGAGCCCAGTATCACAATAACTGTTGCCTCAAAATCTCTTACTTTAATTTAGAGCCAGTTTTAACCTGGTTTAGTTCTAGATTCATCTTTGTTTAGACCTGGTTTAGTTCTAGATTCATCCTTGTTTAGACCTGGTTTAGTTCTAGATTCATCTTTGTTTAGACCTGGTTTGGCCCTAGATTCATCCTTGTTTAGACCTGGTTTAGTCCTAGATTCATCCTTGTTTAGACCTGGTTTAGTTCTAGATTCATCCTTGTTTAGACCTTGTTTGGTCCTAGATTCATCCTTGTTTAGACCTGGTTTAGTCCTAGATTCATCCTTGTTTAGACCTGGTTTAGTTCTAGATTCATCCTTGTTTAGACCTGGTTTAGTTCTAGATTCATCCTTGTTTAGACCTGGTTTAGTTCTAGATTCATCCTTGTTTAGACCTAGTTTAGTCCTAGATTCATCCTTGTTTAGACCTGGTTTAGTCCTAGATTAATCCTTGTTTAGACCTGGTTTAGTCCTAGATTCATCCTTGTTTAGACCTGGTTTAGTTCTAGATTCATCCTTGTTTAGACCTGGTTTAGTTCTAGATTCATCCTTGTTTAGACCTGGTTTAGTTCTAGATTCATCTTTGTTTAGTCCTGGTTTAGTCCTAGATTCATCTTTGTTTAGACCTGGTTTAGTCCTAGATTCATCCTTGTTTAGACCTGGTTTAGTTCTAGATTCATCCTTGTTTAGACCTAGTTTAGTCCTAGATTCATCCTTGTTTAGACCTGGTTTAGTCCTAGATTCATCCTTGTTTAGACCTGGTTTAGTTCTAGATTCATCCTTGTTTAGACCTGGCTTAGTTCTAGATTCATCCTTGTTTAGACCTAGTTTAGTTCTAGATTCATCCTTGTTTAGACCTAGTTTAGTCCTAGATTCATCTTTGTTTAGTCCTGGTTTAGTCCTAGATTCATCCTTGTTTAGACCTGGTTTAGTTCTAGATTCATCCTTGTTTAGACCTGGTTTAGTCCTAGATTCATCCTTGTTTAGTCCTGGTTTAGTCCTAGATTCATCCTTGTTTAGACCTGGTTTAGTTCTAGATTCATCCTTGTTTACTCCTGGTTTAGTCCTAGATTCATCCTTGTTTAGACCTGGTTTAGTTCTAGATTCATCCTTGTTTAGACCTGGTTTAGTCCTAGATTCATCCTTGTTTAGTCCTGGTTTAGTCCTAGATTCATCCTTGTTTAGACCTGGTTTAGTTCTAGATTCATCCTTGTTTAGACCTGGTTTAGTTCTAGATTCATCCCTGGGTTAGTCTTGGTTCAGTTCTGGTTATCTTTGTATAGTTCTTGTTTGCACCTGGTTTAGTTCTAGATTCATCCTTGTTTAGTCCTGGTTTAGTCCTAGATTCATCCTTGTTTAGACCTGGTTTAGTTCTAGATTCATCCTTGTTTAGTCCTGGTTTAGTCCTAGATTCATCCTTGTTTAGACCTGGTTTAGTTCTAGATTCATCCTTGTTTAGTCCTGGTTTAGTCCTAGATTCATCCTTGCTTAGACCTGGTTTAGTCCTAGATTCATCCTTATTTAGACCTGGTTTAGTCCTAGATTCATCCTTATTTAGACCTGGTTTAGTTCTAGATTCATCCTTGTTTAGACCTGGTTTAGTCCTAGATTCATCCTTATTTAGACCTGGTTTAGTTCTAGATTCATCTTTGTTTAGACCTGGTTTAGTCCTAGATTCATCCTTATTTAGACCTGGTTTAGTTCTAGATTCATCCTTGTTTAGACCTGGTTTAGTCCTAGATTCATCCTTATTTCGACCTGGTTTAGTTCTAGATTCATCTTTGTTTAGACCTGGTTTAGTCCTAGATTCATCCTTATTTAGACCTGGTTTAGTTCTAGATTCATCCTTGTTTAGACCTGGTTTAGTTCTAGATTCATCCTGGTTTAGTCCTAGATTTGTCCTTGGTATAGTCCTGGTTCAGTCCAGGTTTAGTCCTGGCTTAGTCCTGGATCAGTTCTGGTTCAGACCTAGTTTAGACCTGGTCCTGATGTAGAAATTAATTTTTTGTTCCTATTTTTTTATTCCTTGGTTTAGACCTGGGTTAATCCAGATTTAGGGTCTTTTCTTCTTCTTCTTCTTCTTCTTCTTCTTATTATTATTATTATTATTATTATTATTATTATTATTATTAAAGTTGGTATTTAGAAAGTCAGATATTTTCTGAGGTGTTGCTTGTGTGCTTGAGAGCCACTGGTAGCATTAGGAGCACTTCATGCCTAAAGTCCCTAAAACTGAGTAATGAGTTAATATAAAACAATGTATTTTTTAACTAGACACAGATTTTAAGGAAGGGAAATGCTTTGACACATTTAGCCACATCTGCTGCTGACAGTGCAGATATCTTTCTTTTTACACTTCTCTTTTTCCACAGATTACACAAATAAGGACCAGTCTCAAGCCATCTATTTAAATATTTCCCTATGTATCTAGATTAACCCTTGTTTAGTCTTGGTTTAGTCCTAGATTCATCTTTGTTTAGACCTGGTTTAGTCCTAGATTCATCTTTGTTTACTCCTGGTTTAGTCCTAGATTCATCCTTGTTTAATCCTGGTTTAGTCCTAGATTCATCTTTGTTTAGACCTGGTTTAGTTCTAGATTCATCTTTGTTTAGTCCTGATTTAGTTCTAGATTCATCTTTGTTTACTCCTGGTTTAGTCCTAGATTCATCCTTGTTTAATCCTGGTTTAGTCCTAGATTCATCTTTGTTTAGACCTGGTTTAGTTCTAGATTCATCTTTGTTTAGTCCTGGTTTAGTCCTAGATTCATCTTTGTTTAGTCCTGGTTTAGTCCTAGATTCATCCTTGTTTAATCCTGGTTTAGTCCTAGATTCATCTTTGTTTAGACCTGGTTTAGTTCTAGATTCATCTTTGTTTAGTCCTGGTTTAGTCCTAGATTCATCTTTGTTTAGACCTGGTTTAGTCCTAGATTCATCTTTGTTTAGTCCTGGTTTAGTCCTAGATTCATCTTTGTTTAGTCCTGGTTTAGTTCTAGATTCATCTTTGTTTAGTCCTGGTTTAGTCCTAGATTCATCCTTGTTTAATCCTGGTTTAGTCCTAGATTCATCTTTGTTTACTCCTGGTTTAGTCCTAGATTCATCCTTGTTTAGACCTGGTTTAGTTCTAGATTCATCCTTGTTTAATCCTGGTTTAGTCCTAGATTCATCTTTGTTTAGACCTGGTTTAGTCCTAGATTCATCTTTGTTTAGTCCTGGTTTAAATCTAGATTCATCTTTGTTTAGACCTGGTTTAGTCCTAGATTCATCTTTGTTTAGTCCTGGTTTAGTTCTAGATTCATCTTTGTTTAGTCCTGGTTTAGTCCTAGATTCATCCTTGTTTAATCCTGGTTTAGTCCTAGATTCATCTTTGTTTACTCCTGGTTTAGTCCTAGATTCATCCTTGTTTAGTCCTGGTTTAGTTCTAGATTCATCTTTGTTTAGTCCTGGTTTAGTCCTAGATTCATCCTTGTTTAATCCTGGTTTAGTCCTAGATTCATCTTTGTTTAATCCTGGTTTAGTCCTAGATTCATCTTTGTTTAGACCTGGTTTAGTCCTAGATTCATCTTTGTTTAGTCCTGGTTTAAATCTAGATTCATCTTTGTTTACTCCTGGTTTAGTCCTAGATTCACCCTTGTTTAGACCTGGTTTAGTCCTAGATTCATCCTTGTTTAGACCTGGTTTAGTCCTAGATTCATCTTTGTTTAGTCCTGGTTTAGTCCTAGATTCATCCTTGTTTAGACCTAGTTTAGTCCTAGATTCATCTTTGTTTAGTCCTGGTTTAGTCCTAGATTCATCCTTGTTTAGACCTGGTTTAGTTCTAGATTCATCTTTGTTTAGACCTGGTTTAGTCCTAGATTCATCCTTGTTTAGACCTGGTTTAGTTCTAGATTCATCTTTGTTTAGTCCTGGTTTAGTCCTAGATTCATCCTTGTTTAGACCTGGTTTAGTTCTAGATTCATCTTTGTTTAGTCCTGGTTTAGTTCTAGATTCATCCTTGTTTAGTCCTGGTTTAGTCCTAGATTCATCCTTGTTTAGACCTGGTTTAGTTCTAGATTCATCTTTGTTTAGTCCTGGTTTAGTTCTAGATTCATCCTTGTTTAGTCCTGGTTTAGTCCTAGATTCATCCTTGTTTAATTCTAACCCTATCCCTCTATTTAAATATTTCCCTATAAACTGTAAACAGGTTTAATACTGACACCAAATACTGCTCCTGTTGCTTTGTGACAATCTGAAGAAAATCTAAACCACATTGTTGTCTGAAAATCTCTTAAAACTACCCCCAAAAGGAAAAGTAATAGTGTGTTTTTTTCCACACTTTAAAAGACAAATATCCTGTGTATGCTGCATGTACTCTGGGTTTATTTAAATGTCCCTCCTCTCTCCAGGCCTATATTGTAAATAAATGTTGGTGTCAACATTGCAGCAGTGAAGCCATGTTCTTTAATGCCATGAATGTGCTCCTTGTGTGATGTCACTGCTGTTCATTCATGGAGTGATCAGTTTAAAGCTGCCAAATCTGGGTTAAAAAGCTGCACAGGGCACAACAGGAAGCAAGAGCAGTGTCCTTTCAAAATAAACACTATTGTCGTTCTGTTTGGTTTTGGGTGATACAAATACGTTTTTCTTTTGTTTTTCTTTATGTAGGTCACAGGGCCCATTGTCTGTAATCTAGGCAAGACTATACAGAAGAAGACTATATGATATATTTTTAGGCTGTTGCTGCTATGACTTGGTTCTTGTAAAAAGCAGGGAGAACAAACGAAAAATCTACAATAGGCTTGGTTTTGTTCTGGTTTAGTCTTTGTTTTAGTACTGGTTTGTCTATTTTTTCACAGAATACAGTTTTTATCATGAATTTAAACTTAAAACTTGTTACAAAATGTAAGACCAGAACATATACCTGTATATTTAATTGCGTCAAACAAAAATCTTTAAAAAGTTGTAATATTGTCCCTTAATAAATATGATTTTTTTTTTTCTGAATAAAACAATACTGCCTGTAGCACCTGTTTTAGAGATAATGTTTTTTTTTTTTTTTTTTTTTTTTGGTTTTTTTTAGTCTTGGTATAGTCCCGGTTTAGCCCTAGATTCATCTTCAGTTCTGGTTTTCAGTTCTGCTTTAGCCTTGGAATAATTTGGTTCCACTCTGGTTCACTCTTGGTTTAGACCAAGTTTAGACCTGGTAAGTGGCGTAACTTGGTAATGAGGGGCCCCAGAACAGGTTTTTTAAATTGAGCCCCAAATGTCTGGAGCACATTTTAATAACTTCATATTAACAAACATAATTTTAAGAAAATCTTGTAAACACATTTTTGTATTTTACAATTTGTGTTTATTTATTTATTTATCTCAATAATGAAGAGAAAACTCCCGCACACTGTCAAACTTGCTAACGTGCAATTTATTTACAAGTGAGGTATGGCAACGTTTCAGCGCTGGGCCTTCATCAGGCAAACATTTACAAAGTGCTGAGAGCCATCTTAAATCGGGAGTGGCCAGTCTCTGACGCCAGTGCAGTCAATTATTACACCAAGTGATTTTTACACAATGAAAATGTTACAACATAAAAACCAAAATACATTATAATAATAAAACCTCTCCTGAAATACAGAATATATATTCTGTATTGCAAGTTCGACAGTGTGCGGGAGTCTTCTCTTCTTTATTTTGACAGTGCGTTACGTGCGCCCTCTCTGAAGCACCTGTCTCAAGAAAGAGATGTGCGAAGCACTTCCTTGTTAAGTATTTATTTATCTCAAAAACATTCTAATAAAATAAAATACTAAATAGTAAATATTTTGTAATTAGTTGAAAAAAAAGTATTCACAATGAAATGCTGTTATAAAATGACCTTAAATGGAAAAGGGCCACTCTCAGGGGCCTCTAAACTTCCTGGGCCCCTGTGCTGTTGCCTGGGCTCCACAGCCTGATGCTACATCCCTGGACCTAGTTTTATTCTGGGTCTCAGTTTAGACCTGGGTATGTCTTTAATGTTTAAAGTTTTTATTTAACACATTTATTTTATTTAATTGGTTATTTATTTTATTGTATTTTTTATCCAGTGATTTATTTTCATTTTATTTTTTATTCTGTGGTTTATTTTTATTTTTTTTGTCCGTCGATTTATTATTTATTGTGTTTTATTTTATTGCTTATTCTGTAATTTATTTTATTTATTTATAATGTGATTTGTTTTGTATCTATTCGGTGATTTTACTTCGAAGGGCCGCGTCTCTGCGTCACTTCCGCTCGCTTCATGGCGGCGCTGCTGCTCGCGGAGCGTCGCTGTTCCTCTGGCTCCCATTAACAATGATCAGCTCTGCCCCCGTCCCGCTGCTCCGCTCCGCTTCCTCTCGGCTCTGCAACAAGCTGTGGACACTGCCCGCCCGTGTGGACTCTCTCCTCCTCCAGTCTGTGAGTAACATTTACCAAAAAACACGACTTATTTTTTTATTTTTCCCCCCTTAGTCCGACATTTGACAATAAGCGCTCCGTATGGTTAAGTCCAGTGTCCCCCCTGCGCTTTGTAAACAGCGAAACCCTCGACGAAAAGTGTTGTTTTGCGTCTTTTATCCAACTATTAAATGCCTTTGCAAACATTTTCCTTGTCCGTTTTTATATTATTATAGTTTTGTTTGGATGTTGCCCCGAACCAGCTCTGACCGCGGCCTTGTGAATCAGTGTCCGCTGTGAGGAGCCCCTTCCGCGGCTGAGTTAACCCCTAAAGGCCGCTGCTAACCCGAGCCATCTGGCACAGTGTTACAGCCCCAGCTCACTAAAATAAACATATGCATTAAAATAAAACTGGCCTGGCGTGGATATAAATGGAAAATGAGCAGTTAGCACCAACTCTTGACCCACAAAAAACAAAAAAACAAAACAAAAACAAATGCAGCGATGGGAAAAGGCTTTGTTTTTTGTCAAAAGTAAAATATCCTGCACAAAACCATTCACCATAAATGCATTATAATGTCTATATGATAAAAATATGCCTTAATTTGGAACATTAGTATTGGCTATAGTGATTTTTATGTTGTTTTTTTTATGAGACAATGCATACGATTCTTTACAGGGCATACATTTGTGCATACAGTCATCCCCAGGAATTAAAAACTAAAATACTGGACTAAAGCCCTTTGAAATTTGCACTCCACATCAAAAATGTACGCTGTATCTATATCTAATTAAACTTTGACATGCTTTGTAAATAAAATGCATTGTGCCTATATATAAAAAAGCTATTGTCTACATTGTGCTGCCTGGTTATAACCATTCAAACAACAGCAGAGCTTTATGCACAAAATACAGTTGTTTTTTTTTTTATCTTCCATAATCATTTCCGTTTGCAAGTTCCTGTTCAGCAAGGATTTAAGCTGAAATGAAAATCTGTCGCTTATAGCTGATACTAATAAGCACTGACATTGACCATTTTAACAGATATAGGGTGTATTGCCTTAATGTGGGACACTGCCTAAGCTCTAGCGCCTGTAGTTCTGTGTGAGATGAATAAAAGTCTATAAAATCATGGGTTTTCTGAAGCTGTGATAAGCTACAATAGGATATTAATGTTTAACAGTGCCCTATTGTGTTAAATCAACTTTTTTGAGTCTTATAATGTTTTGCACCTCAAAAGCATACCCGGAGTCGTATTCTCTTTCATTTACATGTTTGCTTGTATGCTGAGGGTGTCCCCTTCTCTAGAGCTTAACACACTCAGGGCCGTTTAGACAACAACGTGTTTTGCCGAATCCGCAAAGGTTTAATTGCGGTTTAGCCTTTCGTTTACAGGATGACAGGGTTTTCATTTTCCGAATCCGCAATCTTCGGAGGTGTTTAGGTCTCATCTCTCGTGTAAACTGCAAAAACCATGACATAACTGCCCCAATCTGAACAGTGATTGGCTGCCTCGAGTGCAAAATACAAGGCTTTTATGTCATGCGTTCATATTTGTCCTGTAACTGTCAGTAATATCTGTGTAATTATTTACTTTGATAAAGATTTTATGAGAACGGCTCCAGAAAACCACAAGATCCTAAAGTAGTTGATGAGTTACAGACACAACTAGATTTCCTCTGCTGTTTACTCTCTGTGTGGTGTGGAGCATTTGCAGGGCCCAGAGCGCCGTTTGCTGGACAAATACAGGTACTACAGTTTACTCTAGTTTTCCTCATACTTCAGCTTTTTCGTGAAAATGCGAATTGCAGGCGGCAGGACTGTTGCGTTCTAAACCCCATCCACTCTCACCGGACTCATTCTGATAATTTCAGAGCTTAAATTGCCATCACTATGAAGCAGCCAGCTCATTTATGTATCTGTTAGCTTCATGTTGTTAAAAGCCGTGCTAATTAGCCATTTTATGCTCTGTCCACTCTCCAGACACCTAATCCAAGCGTTCTCTGTTATAAAATGTGAAATACTAATGCAAAGGTATCCAAAACAATTTCAAAAAGTCAGAAAAATACTACGACATACTATAGGACCTTTAACAACAAAATTATGCTTCCCTGCTGTGGGACAATATTTTTCTTATCCTGATTTGGAAATAAAAATTCGAAAGTTTTTAAGCAAAGACATTGTAATTCCCTTGTAAGTTATAGTGAGCATTGTCCATCAAAACTTGCGTCTCAGTCGTCCATTTTTAGGCTAATGGTTGGAGGAACTAATGACTTAATGATTGTGTTTCCCGGATGTTTCTCAGTTAATAATTCATCCCTGTTTGGTTTTACGTTACGTTAAAATGTGCACATTAATGTAGAGCTGGTCGATATTTGTTATGTTATTGATTATAGACCAGTATCACCGGAGAAGTTGGAGAGTAAGGTCTTTGAGCGGTCCTAGGAGTTTGGAAACGGAGAATGTCGTACAGAGAGCAGTGGAAAAGTTAACTCAGAAATAGATGTGTTTACAGGCTTTGGCTTAACAAGTGTTTGCATAGATTAGCACTACTGAATGTTCACTGCTTTTAACGCCATCTGTTTGTGTTGACAGTAAGAGCTATGTTCTTCTGTACATGTTTTTGTTTTAACCAATGTGAATATGAGAGGCTATGCCAATTGCTTAAAGTCGTACAATACAGTAAAGGACAAAAAAAATGAAGTTGAGCTGACTTTAAACTTCTAGCTCTGGGTTTAGCTTTACCCTAATGGGAACCAGCAAGTTTATCCGCCTCGTTAAAGGGTATATATTCTGTAAAATTGACTTTTCTGAGCTTTCTACCATGTTGTAATGTTGTTCCCTCATCAAAAACAGACCTGGGGTTGTGTTTTTCTTCGTTCACGCCTGTTTGAGTAATCCTCTGTTCTCTGGGACGGCCGTTCTGAGGCCTTAAAACTCTCTGTTGCTCGTACCTCCACTCACTCCAGGAAGCACTGACCAATCAGTAAGTCCTCTACATCCAGGCTGCTCTCTTTCATTTATCTAAAAAAATGTGTACAGCTCTGTTTCCACTGATTCCTCACAGCTAAGTTCCATTTTGGAGTAAAATGGCATCATACAAAAATTTTAAGGAAGTGAAGTGCTCTTTTTCTTTGATTATATGTTCAAAAATCCACCATACTCTGCACTCTGCTGCCTTTTGCTGGGCTTTTCACCTGTTTCTTTATGGCACCAGTATTAAAAATGTTTCTGTTTAGTCCTATAATGTTTTTAAAGGTTATAGAACATGCGGATGTTCGAGAGGTGACCAAGATTATTAATTTCCAAGAAAGATTCATGAGTTGAGTCTCATCAGGTTTAACCCCTGTGCATAAATCTCCACTCTAACAGCCGTTAGAGTGGAACAAACCTTGTTCAGATGCCCTTCTTGTTCAACCTTTTTTATTGTCTTTCTTCACTTTTCTTTCTGCTTTTCTCTTCTGCGGTCTCCACACCAAACCCTGTGCATCCTAGTGTCCAGTTTGCATATTGATCTGGCGTAGGTTTTTACGCCAGATGCTCCTCCTGACAAAACCTTTTCATTTATTCAAGCTTGGGACAAAGAGTGCGCTGACTTGAAACCCTCTATGGCTTTAGATTGAAGTGGAACTCAGCATCTTTTCCTCTTTTCTTCACTGTTTTACTCTCAGGAGTAAGGCGCAGTCACAAATACTCACAAGTCCAGTTGATTCCAATTAGGGCTGCAAAAACTAATTGGATTAATCGATTATAATCAATTATTGAAATAATCATCAACTAATTTAGTAATCGAATAATCGCCAGCTGGGATATTTAATAGACTCTGACACATGCCATGTTCTGTGAGTGAAGGTTTTATTTCCTAGATACAGCAGTAAACAGTTAAAAACAATGTACATTTTCTGTTTTTGATTAAAAATATAATTTATGTATTACAGATGATATTTGATGTATATATGCTGTATATAAACATCTTCAAGAAGCTTGTATCTTTGTCTGATTTAATTTTGTAAAAATTAAGTGATTTTTGGTAGCATTATCACCTTTTTTTTTTTTTACAAAAAACTATAAAACACCAAGTTTTGAACCATTTTACTCGCGCTTCTCTATCTGATTATGAATCAAC
This sequence comes from Bostrychus sinensis, assembly GCA_020698575.1. Taxonomy (NCBI): domain Eukaryota; kingdom Metazoa; phylum Chordata; class Actinopteri; order Gobiiformes; family Eleotridae; genus Bostrychus; species Bostrychus sinensis. The sequence continues at coordinate 9,069,510 of CM036245.1, read as the reverse complement.
TAATCGAAAAAGTAATCAACAGATTAATAGATTATCATAATAATTGTTAGTTGCAGCCCTAATTCCAATATGGTCCTTCACTTTTGTTTTCACCTTCATGTATCCATACAAAGTTTTTCTGCCTTTTGGCTGCTCTGTCATGACAAAAATCGAGAAATAACTTAAACCTTCTTGCGACACTCGACTTCTGTGACACCAGGTCTGCGGTGCTCAGACTTGTGTCGTTTTCGGCTCAGAGACAGAAAGGGGAAATGCAGGACGCTTTATTGACCTCACAACAACTCATTTAACCATCACAAACTCCCAGACAGTGTATTTAAGGTAAAAAATGCTGCTGAGTCCTGCTTTAAATTGCTATCCAGTGCTGGTCTAATTGTAAGCATTATCCCTGTGACTCTAATGTCTTCCAAAAATAGTTTACGATGCGTCCTCATAACATCTATCTATGCATGAACTGGTCAAACCAAATCCATGTGTGGACAGCCCTGCTGTGGGCCTCTGAGGCTGTGTGTGCGCTCTCTGTCCCTCTCACAAACGCTGGCGTCTGATTGGTCGAGCCACAGAGGAAGCACTGTCGTTTGGAGAGGCCCAGGACAGGGTTCAAACCATTCACTGCGTCTCACATCATAACAGATGAAGCTGCGTATGCCTAATGTACATCTGGTAATGCCTTTAAAATGACTGGAGACAGATGATACAACAGAACAGAGACCGTGACTTCGGTTGTTCCAGCTTTTGACAGGCGGCCATAGCTTCCATGTCCATACTGAACGCATTAGGAACATATGTGGTGAGTGGAAATAGGTTTTATTTCATGTTTTCTATAGTGCTTTCTCATTTAGAGCAATTCTGTTATGTTATATCTAAAATCAGCTTTTGTTCTAGGGCTGCATGATATGGAGAAAACATGCGATATTCGATAACTATGTTGAAAATTGCGATAACGATATTATTGCGAAATTTGAAAACAGAGCCTACTTTTCAAACATAGTAAGTTAAATTCACTACATTTCACAAAAATGTAAGTTCCTGTATTTACAAGTCAAAACAGTGACAAAATCAAAACTTAACACAGACTAAACCAGGAATAAAACAAGGCTAAGCTGTGACTAAATTAATTAAATTACCACTAAAACTGGACTTTTTAAACATTTTTATTTAGTCACAACACATGTTCTTTTAAGGCTCTGGTGGAAAATGATTCTTCAGTGTAAATCTCTGTCAGATGGAAGACCACAGCGTTATTGTGATATATTTAGATTCTTGTGATACAGATATTGCATTTGCTGATATTGCAATAACAATAATTTTGCGATATATTGTGCAGTTCTACTTTGTTATTCTGCTATTTTATTTATATTTTAATGGCAATACCTGTATTTGATAATCATTTCTTAAATCAGCTGTTTTCAACGAGTCACATAGGAGACATTTTTTAGCTTTTTACTTCCTTAAACTTTATGTACAATGCCATTTTAATACAAAAAGAAAAATGTCTGCGCAGACTCTGTGGAAACAGAGATGTGCACCATTTTTTGGATAAATGAATGAGAGCAGGCTGGAGAGGGCTTGTTGCTGATTGGTCAGTGCTTTCTGGAGTGGGCGGGGGTTTGTGGAGCGTTCTGAGGTCTCAGAAACTCTGTGCCAGAGAATACAGGATCACTCAAACAGGTATGAATGAAACAAAACACAACTCCAGGTCTGTTTCTGATGAGAGAACAGCATTATAACATGGCAGAAATCTCAAAAATGTTGATTCTGTATAAAAACTTTAACAAATGTCAAACTGGATAAATACTACTAATACAGTATATCACATCAGATTAAAGTTTGGAGGCAGCTGACCCTAAACGTCTACTTCTGGTTTTAGCTTTAGATGGCTACAAACCGCTATTTATCTGCATCTTTCACTTTGCTTCCCTTATTTTCTTCTAAATATTAAAAAGTTTACGTTTTTAGCACTGTTTTTCTTTGTAACAAGAAAAACTGTACGCTAAAATACGCACTTTCTTTTTCTTTTCCCAATTAATGGCTTCAACAGACGCAACTCAGCGCATTAATCATTAATAATAAAGCCTAGATAACATCATAAGGTTTTATTTTTTAATGATGATTCCTTTCTGACACAACCCTCTACATTTTTTCAAGCTTGGGACAGGCACAAGAAGTGCCTGTCTCATTTTCCTCCATAAAATGATCAAATCTCTTTATTAATTTAAATCTATGTTGTCTTACTTATTACATATAATGGCTATATATGGATACACCAATGTTATAAGGTTTCCACTTGTGCAAAAACTGTAAATTGCTTCATATTGTAGGCCCCTCTCGCACTTCTTTTGTTTAAGCCGGGTCCATCTGGTTGTCCTGAAGCGGGTTATGATCCGGTGTAATTTCACGGCGGCCTCCATCTTGGTCTAAATCCAGATGCCGACACAAAGGGCCAGATCTGGGCCTGGTCCGACAGATGGCTCCCTGGAACTGTGTCGCTCCAGGTTGTGTTCAGGGGCTGGCGTAATTTTAATACTCTGGGCAGGAATAGGTTGATGAAGGGACTTTTGATCCGGACTAAAGGTAGTTAAAGGGGCCATGTTTTGCTTTAATTCATATTTTTTAAACAAATCTTGGTCACCTCTAGAACAGCAGCACGTTTTATAACCTTTAAAAACATAATGTGACTAAAAGAAAACGTTTTTAATAAGTACTCTACTCGTGCCATAAAGAAACAGGTGAAGAGACCAGCAGATGGCAGTGTGTTGCGATCTTTTAAACATTATCAAAGAAAAAAAAGCAGTTCACTTCCTTAAACTTTTTGTATGATGCCATTTTATGACAAAATGAAAAATGTCTGTGAGGAATCAGACCTTTTTTTTTTGGATAAATGAATGAGAGCAGACAGGATGTAGTGGGTTTGTTGTTGATTGGTCAGTGCTTTCCTGGAGTGGGCGGGGGTTTTGAGGCCTCAGAACGGACGTGCCAGAGATCACAGGATTACTTAAACAGCCGTGAATGAAGCATAACACAACTCCAGGTGTGTTTTTGATGAGGGAACAATATTATAACATGGTAGAGAGCTCAGAAAAGTCGATTTTGCGTAATATAGTCCTTGTTAAACAGAAATAATGCAATTTGTTTGTTTGTTTTTGGATTTGAGGAAAACTGTTTAATCATCTAATAGTAAATTGTAGTAGCCATAATCTGTGAAAGACCCTAAAATGTCATATAAGCTTTATTATTAATTATTTTGTTACACTGCAGTAAAAGCCTGAATTATTATTGTCTGCCAGAGAGAGAAATGTCTGCAGTTCATTGTCTATATATAATTTCTCACTCTCTGCTCTGTCTAAACCCACTGACCTACTTGGACGGTTTCTGCCTCAAGAAACTCTTAATGAGGATCTGTTACTGCCTCATGAACAAACCTGAATAATTACTGCACACTATAGGCCCTAGCTACTCTCCAGGATAACACTTGTTTGTGTTATCAGACAGCAAGCAGTTGATATTTATCACATTAATTATGTAATAAAACATATAAAAAATATTGATGCTAAAGTATATTTTAATTTAAAAATCAGCATTGTTATCTTGACTAAAATTAAAAATAAAACTTCAAGAAATAAACAAATTAGTCGAGCAGTCAGAGGTTGTTGTAGTATTTATTTTATTTTTATTTACATCCTTATAGGGGCCAAATTATTAGGACCCCTCCAAATAATAGCGCAGTAGCTCGGTTGGTAGAGCCGCTTGTCCAATAACCAGAAGGTTGGCGGTTCAAACCTCACTTCCACCATTGCATACTGTCGTTGTGTCCTTGGGCAAGACACTTAACCCATCTTGCCTCCAGTGTCTGTGCACACTGGTGTATGAATGTGTGTGTGAACGGTTCCTTGATGTAAAGCACTTTGCATACCCTTGGAGGTAGAAAAGCGCTGTATAAATGTGGCCATTTTTTATATTATTTATCCTCAATAATAAAATAACAATTATGCAAAATCAAGTAGTTTTTTTTTTTTAAGCTTTCTCCCATGTTATAATATTGTTCCTTCATGAAAAACATATCTGGAGTTGTGTTTTGCTTCATTCATGCCTGTTTGAGAAATCCTGTATTCTCTGGCACAGTGTTTCTGGGGCCTCAAAACGCTCAGTTCCACAAAAGCCCCGCCTACTCCAGGAAGCACTGACCAATCAACAAGCCCTCTACATCCAATCTGCTCTCATTCATTAATCTAAAAAGCGCTGTTTCCACTGATTCCTCAAACATTTTTCATTTTGTTGTAAAATGTCATTATACAAAAAGTTTAAGGAACGTGAACGGCTTTTTTTCTCTGTGTCTGTTCAAAAGAGCAAGAACAGAACTGCGCACTGCTGCTCTCCTTATCTGTTTCTGTATGACACCAGTAAAGTATTGACTAAAAATGATTTCTTTTAGTCAGATAATGTTTTTAAAGGTTGTAAAATGTGCAGTGCTGTTCTAGAGGCGACCGAGACTGGTTTAAAGAGATTATTGTGCTGCTTTAATAAAAAAAACCTTACTAAATAATAGGGAAGAATAAACAGTGTAACAATTTAAAATAAAACCCCCAAAATACTGTTCACTTACGTCATTAAAAGGCAACCTGAGCTGACCTTGTCCTTACACCAAGATCGGTTGTACTTGCTTAGGAGGCGCACAGGACCTAGACCAGTTCTAAACCTGGACTAAACCCAAAACCTAAACTAACCGCGCTGTGTTTACTGTCTCTTGGTAAACTTTAGTGGCGTCTGTTTTTACCGCAGCTCCCTCAGAGGACAGAGAGGCCTGGATTGAGGTCTAAATTTAGCCCCGTTCTTAGGTGCAGATTAATATGATGTTGTTGGGAAGATATCTTTGTGTGAGAGCGGCCGGGGAAACACGCGCACGCTAATGCTGCCGCCTGCCCTTCCTCATGCACCGCGGGCTAAAAGGTTTTCAAATGGACAACAAAAATAACGACAAACAGGTGAAAGAGTCGAGGGAAAAGTGGTTAAAAATAGTTGTTAGTGCTCTTGTGAAACATATTTTGAAAGTATTTTTTCTAGACAGAGATTAAGGCTGCACGATATGGAGGAAACATGCGATATTCGATAACTATGTTGAAAATTGTGATAATATTATTGCGATATTTGAAAATAGAGCCTACTTTTCGATCATTCTGTAGTTAAATTCACTACATTTCACAAAAATGTAAGTTCCTTTATTTACAAGTCAAAACAGCGAAAAAGTTCAGATTTTTTTTTTTTTTTCAAATGAGTACTACATTTTCTGTGTCATCAGTAGTCTATAGTGTTTAGCGGTACTTTTATTCAGAGGTATAATGAGGTGGATTAGACAGTAGTAAGTGCATATAAGCAGTAATTTGCACATTCTGAGAGAAATGTGTACTTTCTAAATTAGGGCTGCAATGCGATATTCGATAACTATGTTGAAAATTGCGATAACGATATAATTGCGATATTTAAAAATAGAGCCTACTTTTTGAACATAGTAAGTTAAATTCACTACATTTCACAAAAATGTAAGTTCCTGTATTTACAAGTCAAAACAGCGACAAAATCAAAACTTAATACAGACTAAACCAGGAATAAAACAAGGCTAATCTGTGACTAAATTAATTAAATTACCACTAAAACTGGACTTTTTAAACATTTTTATTTAGTCACAACACATGTTCTTTTAAGGCTCTGGTGGAAAATGATTCTTCAGTGTAAATCTCTGTCAGATGGAAGATGACAGCGTTATTGCGATATATTTAGATTCTTACGATATGAATATTGTGTTTGCTGATATTGCGATATATTGTGCAGCCCTAGTTTTAGTTCATTTGCCATTGTGAAATATAAGAGCTTTGTTGCTGGAAAGAGCATTTGACCCTGAACTAGAGGATCTCTGGTTTGATTCCAGATCTGGGCACGATACAGAATCTTTGCCATTGTGAGATATAGACAATGCCTTTATTAAATGCAGTTAGGAGAATAAATCTTTAATATTGTCTTGTTTTTTCTCTGTTTGCAGCTCCATATGATGCAGTGATGAGAATCCTGGCTCAAATCTTCACCTGCTGACTTCAGACATTACCTTTTTATTTTTTGGATCATTCTTTACTTTTCCACTTCACCCGCCGTCAGCGATGTTGGATGGAGCCGAATAACGAATCCCAGAGGTTAAAACAATCTCATTTTGGCCTGAAGATCACGGTTTCCTGCTGCCATGTCACAATGATGAACTGAGAGCCCGAGAGTCCTGACGGTGCTGGCAGAAGCGTGTGTGCGAGCAGAGAGTATTTCAGAGGCGTCCCGTCGGGGCTGGAGCGAGGATGACCAGTCTTTTCAGGAGGAGCAGCAGTAATGGAGGGTCCAGGGGTGGAGCCCAGGGGCACCTCAACAACAGCCGGCCCAACAGACAGGTGGGACATGGATCAGATATGGCTTTGGAATATGTTTTTGTGGTTCAAATAATTTCTTTATGGAAAATATTTGGTACGTTTACTTGAAAAAAGTGCAAAAAAACTGTACTGAAGTAATGGTTCTTTTAATAGAAGTGAAAATCAGTTGCCAAGTTATTACTAAAGTACTACTACCACCACTCTTAATTTAAAAAGATCAAGTTTTCTGATTTAGAGAGAGAGCAGTGGTGGACAAAGTACTCAACTTCATTACTTGAGTTAATGTATACATCCTACTAGTCAAATATTACTGCAATACAAGTAAAAGTTGCTGAGATAAATGACTTGGGTTAAAGTACTGACCTATACGCTTTCAGAAATACTTAAGTACTTTTTTCACAGTGGATTTCAAATGAGTGTAGTCAAGAATAATTTGGTAAATTATGAATAAAATACATTTTCATTCCTTAATCCTAATTTCTAAAAATGTTAGACTCATTCTGTTTTTGTCTAATCCCAGTCTCCGCCTTAGAATAAGAAGATGTTTGTACAGAATCAGTAAATGAGAAACAGAGGAAACTTTATTTGGTGTACATTCATTAATGGAACAAACAGGGATCTAAACCAGGTGTAAACTGAGATGGATCCAGGTTAAAATTAAGACTATCCAAGCCAAGCCAAAGGTGGAAGTGCAACAAACCACACGCAAATAAGAAACTAGATGGACACTTCCTCTGGGTTTTACAACAGTTTCTCTGCAGAAGCTACTTTTGCCGTTTATAGAATTTAGTAGAGTAGAAAGTATTATATTTATCTTTCAAATGTAGTGGAGTAAGAGTATAAGGTTTCCACAAAAATTTACTATGGATTCTCAAAAACTGTACTTAATTTTTTTACCCAGAAACCTAAAAGTATGTATTTAGAATAGGGCTGCACAATATATCGCAAAATTATCGTTATCGCAATATCAGCAAACGCAATATCTGTATCGCAAGAATCTAAATATATCGCAATAATGCTGTAGTCTTCCATCTGACAGAGATTTACACTGAAGAATCATTTTCCACCAGAGCCTTAAAAGAACATGTGTTGTGACTAAATAAAAATGTTTAAAAAGTCCAGTTTTAGTCGTAATTTAATTAATTTAGTCACAGCTTAGCCTTGTTTTATTCCTGGTTTAGTCTGTGTTAAGTTTTGATTTTGTCGCTGTTTTGACTTGTAAATACAGGAACTTACATTTTTGTGAAATGTAGTGAATTTAACTTACTATGTTCTAAAAGTAGGCTCTATTTTCAAACATTGCAATTATACCGTTATCGCAATTTTCAACATAGTTATTGAATATCGCACTGCAGCCCTAATTTAGAAAGTACACATTTCTCTCAGAATGTGCAAATTACTGCTTATATGCACTTACTACTGTCTAATCCACCTCATTATACCTCTGAATAAAAGTACCGCTAAACACTATAGACTACTGATGACACAGAAAATGTAGTACTCATTTGAAAAAAAAAAATCTGAACTTTTTCCACAAAAGCATCATGACTGCTGGACACATCAGCAATTTAAAAGTTTGCTACAAATATGTTCATGTGTGCCACAAACTGTACTCTTCCTCAGTGTCACAGTGGAACCACAATCCTTTTTTATGGATTTTCAAAACAAAACATGATGTTCCAATAATTATGATCGTTTCTGGTTTGTCCGTAAACTGTCCAGGTGCGGAGGCTGGAGTTTAACCAGGCCATGGAGGACTTTAAGACCATGTTCCCCTCGATGGACTATGAGGTGATCGAGTGCGTTCTGAGGTCCAATAACGGAGCTGTGGACGCCACCATCGACCAGCTGCTGCAGATGAGCATCGACGGACAAGGGTCAGACGACAGCTCCGACTCCGACGACAGCATCCCTCCAGAGGTCAGTGATCGGCCGTGTGCACCGCAGAGGTCACAGAGGTCCTCAGGATTGTTCTCATACGTTTCACCAGAAGCTACAAGATTTTAAACCAATCATGGAAAATTCATTGCATTGAGTTTAGGACTGTAACGATACAGTAACTATATTGACGTATCATTTTTTTTTTCCTACGATACAACTACATTGATACACATTACCTTGTATCAAATCGTATCGTTTTCTAGGAAGTGTGTATCGATATATCGAAAATATCGAAATTAGAAATTTGTATGTTAAAATAAAACCAGACATGGCTTTTTGAGTGTAATTTTTGTATTTTTAATTAAATAAAATGTTATATTCAACTTTTCTTCACTCTCTGTCTGCTGGACATAATCAACCCCGGCCGCGATGCTACATTTGAGAGTATACTTTTATGATTATTGGCAAAAAGTTGCTGTATCGCTTGATATGAAGGTGTTGAATCGTATCGAATCGTATCATTCCAAATTAGCCAATATTGTTATTGAATCAAAGCAAAACAATTCCAATTGATACATATCGTATTGTTGCAAAAATATATTGTTACGCCCCTTATTGAGTTTAAAAAGTCTAAGCAAACTCGCAAGGATAAATCAGGACTAAACCAGGACCAGAACTAAAGCATGCCTAAACCATGACTAAATAAGGTCTAAATCAGGTCTAAACCAGGACTAAGCCAGCCCTAAATCGGGACTTAACCAGGACCAGAACTAAAGCAGGCCTAAACCAACACTAAACCGTGTCTAAACCAGGTCCAGACCAAGCCTAAACCAGGTCTTAACCATTTTTAAACCAGTACTAAGCAAGGACTAAATATTGAATAAACTGGGTCTTTAGTGGGACTAAACCAGGATTAATCCGGGACTAATTAACCTAACATGATGGACCTCAGTATTTCTAAAATTCTTTGTATGACCCTGGTGAACGGGTTACTTAATTTTTCTAAATAGGACAAGCAAAATATTATTTGCAAAACTTGTCTTTAGAAGGCTCTAATAAACTATTTCCATTACTTTTTAAGCCTCTGATTGGGTAAAAATAGAGGGGATACCAGAAAAAGTATCCTCTGTTTCTTGTAAAGGACTGGGAGTAGCTTGTTACTGACTCAACACTAAAGTAGGTATAACCCTTTTGAATATACAGCTTTTTAACTATTATCATAAATGTGGAACTTACTTTTACAACAGTCATTTAAGTAGACATTATGAAACATCCTACATTAATCTTCTCCTCTCTATGTCGCAGCCTCTGTTAAAACTAGGCTTTGTACCAAAATAAAGCGATCACACGGCGCTCTATATTTAGCCCGTTATATTTGACTGCGCTGGAAACATCACTGGAACTCTGTGTTTGTTTTTGTTTTGTTTTTCAGATTTTGGAGCGGACCTTGGAGCCGGACAGTTCGGACGAGGAGCCGCCGCCCGTCTATTCCCCTCCGGCGTACGACATGCACATGTACGACAGGAAGTACCCGGAGGCCCCGCCCACGCCCCCGCCCCGGTGAGAAAACTGTGACCCGGCGTGCACAGGCCGAGGCTGAGGTCAAGTCAGGACCAGCTCAGGGCAATAGGGCTGTCATTTTCGCAAAGCTTATGTTTACTGTATGGTCTTAGAATTAGAGACATTCTTTGAGCTCTCTGGGACCAATGATTTTCTCATTTCATTTTGTTAGAATCAACCTTTTACAAGTTATTTTCTCCTGATTAATGAGTTATTGTGCAAACCCAATTCAAAAAAAGTTCAGTCAGTGTGTAAAATTCAAATTAATTACAGGCTTTGTTATTAATAAATCGTTATTAATTATAAATTGGTCAAATAAACCTCAAACAGTGCCTGCCCCCCTCTGGTGCCATTTATTTTTCTCATAGACTTTTCAAAAAATTAAGAGTTTAAAAGCTCAATGGGGGCTAATCAGCTCTGTGGTAACTCATGACGATTAATTTATATCAAAAAAATTCTGCAAAATGTGTTTCAGATAGGGCTGCACGATATGGAGAAAACATGTGATATTCGATAACTATGTTGAAAATTGCGATAACAATAATATTGCGATATTTGAAAATAGAGCCTACTTTTTGAACATAGTAAGTTAAATTCACTACATTTCACAAAAATGTAAGTTCCTGTATTTACAAGTCAAAAAAGTGACAAAATCAAAACTTAACACAGACTAAACCAGGAATAAAACAAGGCTAAGCTGTGACTAAATTAATTAAATTACCACTAAAACTGGACTTTTTAAACATTTTTATTCAGTCACAACACATGTTCTTTTAAGGCTCTGGTGGAAAATTATTCTTCAGTGTAAATCTCTGTCAGATGGAAGACCACAGAATTATTGTGATATATTTAGATTCTTGCGATACCGATATTGCGTTTGCTGATATTGCGATAACGATAATTTTGCGATATATTGTGCAGCATCTAGTTTCAGATACACGTTTATAGCAAAATTTATTGTTTTATGGCCATGAGTTACCCCAGAGCTGATTAGCCGCTGTCGAGTCGTTGAACTTTTAATATACAGATTTTTCCAAAAGTCAATGGGAAAAATGAATGGGAATTTTACTTCCAGCACCGGGTGTGGCCAGTCACTGTTGAACTCTATTGCAATATTTATATTTCAGATTATCCTGTTCCAGGAATTAGGTCACTGAGAAAGGTTTGGTGTTGCTGTAGACAAGTGAACAAGTTGTTTTTTATGCATTCATTTTTCTTTAAATAATTAATTGTAATTAATGTTTTAAAGTCCCAGCCATAATCAAATTAAATAAAAAATATATGGTCACATTTATACAGCGCTTTTGTACCTCCATGGGTAATCAGTGCTTTACATCAAGGAACCGTTCACCCATTCACACCCACATTCATACAGCAGTGTGCGCAGACACTGGAGGCAAGGTGGGTTAAGTGTCTTGCCCAAGGACACAAGGGCAGTATGCAACGGTGGGAGCAGGAATTGAACCGCCAACCTTCTGGTTAGTGGACAAGCAGCTCTAACACAAATCAAAACACAGTATAACGGTTTGCAGATCTCATGAGAATATATTTTATTCACAGCAGAACATAAACATTATCTAATCAAAGCTAAATGTTGGGACAAAGGCAACAAAAAGCTGTAAAAAAAAGTTTTACTATTAAATTTTACATTGATTACAGAATTACAAGATCTCTGACAGTTTTTTACAGGGTTAACAGTAGATACATAATATTTTTGTGGACCTATAGTAACATAAAGGCTTGACATCAGTTCACAAGTCTCTGAATTGAGGAATTAAGATATTGAAGGGGTTGTTTCAGTTCAAACAGTCCAGTTCCTCCTTTAACAACTTTCCAGCGACAAGACAAGCTAAAGGTGATTCCCAGCTGATCACGCGAATCTGAAAAAGCAGAATAAAAAAAGCAAAGAAAACCACCCACAAGGGACTGTTCCTTCTCAATATCTATACTAAGATGAGCGTGGAGGTTGTATTAATGTAGCGAGATAAGTTCTGCTCATTGTTAGAGGAATATAGCCGGTCTGTATAAATGTTTCTTCTTTTTATTTGAGGAAATCATCAGAATGACAGCTGTAGTTTTTTTTTATTTTTCTACTAATTAGTCAACTTTTTAATAAGATATCTGGGTATAGAAGGAGCATTTTTGAAAGGTACAGCCTGTATTATTAATAGTAATCTTGCACATCTTGAACTCCAAAAGCGACACTGCATTAATAACAGACTTTATTCCATACTGGAAATCACTGCATGGATCAGGAACACTTCTAGAAGTCACTGTCTCTGAACCCAGTTTGCATAAAGGCTTTCTACCATGTAATCCTGTGTTCTTTCTGCATCCAGTCTGCTCCCATTCATTTATCAACAAAACAAAACAAAACAAAACGGTGTACAGCTCTGTTTCCACTGATTCCTCACAGTTATTTTTAGCGCTGCATGATATGGAGAAAACATGCGATATTCGATAACTATGTTGAAAATTGTGATGACGATATTATTGTGATATTTGAAAATAGAGCCTACTTTTCAAACATAGTTAAATTCACTACATTTCACAAAAATGTAGGTTCCTGTATTTACAAGTCAAAACAGTGACAAAATCAAAACTTAACACAGACTAAACCAGGAATAAAACAAGGCTAAGCTGTGACTAAATTAATTAAATTAACACATTAAACATTTTTATTTAGTCACACCACGTGTTCTTTTAAGGCTCTGGTGGAAAATTATTCTTCAGTGTAAATGTCTGTCACATGGAAGACCACAGTGTTATTGTGATTTATTTAGATTGTTGCGATACAGATATTGCGTTTGCTGATATTGCGATAACGATAATTTTGCGATATATTGTGCAGCCCTAGCTATTTTTCATTGTGTTGTAAAATGGCATCATACAAAAAGTTTAAGGAAGTAAAAAGTTTTATTTTCTCTGATTATGTTTAAAAAAGCACAACAGAAATGCACTCTGCTGCCCTTCACTCGTCTCTTTACCTGTTTCTGTAAAACGCCAGTAAAGTATTCATTAACCTTTTAGTCAGATAATGTTTTTAAAGGTTTTAAAACATGCTGCTGTTCTAGAGGTGATCAGGATTGATTTAAAAAGTTAAATAAAGCCATAATCTAGTCCCTGTAAAGCTAGAAGAAGAAAGAAGAAATTCATTCTGTGATGTTTTGGAAGTCAAAATTGTTCCGTGTATTTGCAACAGGTCTGTGTGCATTGTGAAGTTTGAGCTTTGGTCCTCTGTAGCTGCTGTGATTTGACGACTGAAGTTTAATCTGAAATGGAGAAAAGTCAGAATAAATCCAGTGGGAACATGTCTTTACTGTAAATGTCATAGAGAGTACATCATCGCTGACAAGGTCCTGGAAAACCTCAATGACGAAGAGTGGCCTAAATAATTCAGAGTGGTTCCTAATAGCTTTAGATGAATTGATAATGCATTTCTGTCTGCTATATAAAATGTGTTTTGTTGCTGTAGGTTTGAAGCCCAGCCGCCTCCCGGCCATCAGAAAGTCAGAAGTTACAAAAACTGGAATCCTCCTTTACTCGGAAATCTGCCGGACGACTTCCTGAGGATCCTACCACAGCAGCTCGACAGTATTAAGGTGACCGCCCACGACTTTACGAACACAGAACTCAGCTCAGAGTAGTGCAGAGGTGGAAGAACTGAACTGAACACCTGAAAGAACTGTTTATTAATGTAACAGTCCATTACTCAAGTAGAAATGAAACTCAGCCCAGTTATTAGAACTAAATGTAAAGTTTACTTCTGAAGTTTTTTGCAATTGATTCAAGATTTAACATTTTTTATTGTCAATTTCTCTATATGTACACACACACAGGGGAATCAAAATGCCGTTTCTGCTCTCTTCTTACGGTGTTTTAACATGGAATAAGATAAAAAATAGACTAAAATAAAATATGTAAATAAAATAGATAAAAGCTACAATAATTTCAGTATACATTAAATACAAAATATATGTCAGAAGTAGGGCTGCATGATATGGAGAAAACATGCGATATTCGATAACTATGTTGAAAACGATATTATTGTGATATTTGAAAATAGAGCCTACTTTTTTAACATAGTAAGTTAAATTCACTACATTTCACAAAAATGTAAGTTCCTGTATTTACAAGTCAAAACAGCGACAAAATCAAAACTTAACACAGACTAAACCAGGAATAAAACAAGGCTAAGCTGTGACTAAATTAATTAAATTACCACTAAAACTGGACTTTTTAAACATTTTTATTTAGTCACAACACGTTCTTTTAAGGCTCTGATGGAAAATGATTCTTCAGTGTAAATCTCTGTCAGATGGAAGACCACAGTGTCATTGCGATATATTTAGATTCTTGCGACACTGATATTGCGTTTGCTGATATTGCGATAATGATAATTTTGCGATATATTGTGCAGCCCTACTCAGAAACAACATACACTAAATACAAACTAGACAAAACCTATGTGCAGAAACAATAACTATGGTAATTGCACAGTAAAAATGTACTACTGCTACTACTTTTACTGCCACTACGATTACAACTACTGCTGACTTTTGCTACTACAGACCTGGGAGATGTAGTGAATGCACTGTGCACTTTTCTGCTAAGGGAAAATAAGTACTTGTACTTACTTGGCAGTAGCTCAGTTGGTAGCACCGTTCAGCCACTAGCGATCGCCGCCACCAGCATTGCTTACTGCCGTTGTGTCCTTGGCAAGACACTTCACCCACCTTCCTTGTATGAATGTGGTAGGGTCTGTTTCCACAACAATGCTGCTCAGGAAAACGCAACAGTCATGCCACCTCCGATTCACATTTACACAAAAACGCTGAGGTGTGAAGAAAACAAGAGTTAGTGTGATCAAACTGTAGTACCTGTATTTGTCCAGCAAACAGCGCTGTGCACTCCTTGAATGCTCTACACCACACAGTGAGAAAAAGCAGAGGAAATCATAGTTCCAGCTGTTACTTCAAGGTCTTGTGGTTTTCTGGAGCCATTCTCGTAAAGTCTCTCATAAAAGTAAGTACTTAAACAGATATTGCTGACAGTTACTGGACAAAATATGAGCGTATGAGACATAAAAGCCTTGTATTTTGCACTCGTGGGTCAGCTGATGTGCCCCCAGCAGACAGCCAGATCGCATTTCAGATTAGGGCTGCTGCGTCATTGGTTTCAGTGAGGACAAAGACGTGTTTTCCCAGTTTACACGAGAGCGGAGCGACTCTGGGTGGCTCGGACCGAGACTTTTTCAAACAATTGAGGATTTGGAAAATGGAAACCCTGCCCCCATGTAAGCGGAAGGCCAAACCGCAATCAAATGTTTGCAAATTCTGTAAAGCACGCTGTTGTCTAAACGGCCCCTCAGTGTGATTGTGTGTTTGGTGGTGGTCGGAGAGGCCATAGGCACAGTATGGCTGCCACGCCTCCATCAGTCTGCCCCACGGCTCACCATCCCTGAGTGTGACTGAGGAGTGAATGAATAATGCACCAAATTATTACCGTATTTTCCGCACTATAAGGCGCATCGGATTATAAGGCGCACCTTCAATGAATGGCCTATTTTAAAACTGTTTTCATATATAGGGTGCACCGCATTATAAGGCGCATCCACTAGATGGCGCTGCGCTAAAGGGAATGTCAATAAAACAGTCAGATAAGTCAGTCAGTCAAACTTTATTAATAGAATACAAACCAGCGTTCTTACAACTCCCTCGTTGAAAACAATGTATTTCCAACTCCATTTGTCACAGTTCAAAGCTACATGAACAGCGTTCGAGCGCTCAGTTTTCTGTCCCCTCAATGTCGCAACTCTTCTACTGAGATGGAGCAAAGGCCCCGCCTCCTTGTTCTTTTGCGGCAGGATCCATAAACACGCCTATGGCACACATGAACAGCTGGGACTGGAATTCCCCTTTACCGTTTTTACCGCTGTCACTTCGGCGACGCCCCCTGAATACGGCAGCCATAATTAACCAACATTGATCCATATATAAGGCGCATCGGATTATAAGGCGCACTGTCGGTTTTTGAGAAAATTAAAGGCTTTTAGGTGCGCCTTATAGTGCGGAAAATACGGTATTATTAAAACCTTCTTGAGTACCATTTCAGAGTTCAGTACTTTTTCCACCTCTGTATACAAATTGTCATCAGTTGGTTTAGGCCATGTAAACTTTGGCTTATTTTTTCATGTATTTCTAAGCCGCATACTTTGTCCCATTTGCAGAGTTCCCAGAGCAGCCTGTCACAGCCCTTGTCCTCCTCTTCATCCTCCGTGTCATCAGTGGGACAGTGGACAGCGCCCCCTGGCTCTGGCTCCGGCTCTGGCTCTGGGGCTGCTGGGTCAAACGGACTGTCCAGTCTCGCCCCGGGACCCTCTGAGCAGGACAAGAAGCTGAAGCAGTATCTGGAGGACGAACGCATCGCCCTCTTCCTCCAAAACGAGGAGTTTATGAGAGAGCTGCAGAGGAACCGCGAGTTTCTCATCGCCTTAGAGAGAGGTATGGGGGGTTTAATGTTTACTTACTGCTTTAAAACTCCTGTTACACAACGTTTAATCAGGAAATAGATTGTTGAGGCCTTCGCAACAAGGTTACCAACAAGCGACAAGAGGTTTTACAGAAGTTTTTGTGTTTTATGCTTCGTTTTGTGCTGGTTTTCCCATGAACTGCCACTCGACTTTAAGCTTTGTCTGTTTGGAATATGATTTGTCCAAGAAAAGAAGCTAGCAGTGTGTTTTCTGTAACAAAAGGCTAAAAACACTAACTAACTAACCCCTCTGTCCTCATGCAACCCTTTTTGTAAATATATTGTTCTTATATACAGCTGTCTCCTTTATAAAACATCTGAAAAAACATGAAAAGGTTGATATGTAAGTGGTTTGTGGATATTCACCTTATTACGCTCGGGTGGATAGAGCCTGTCGCAGCAACTATGGGCTTTGGGGCATTCTTGCATTCATTCACTAAGGGCAGTTGTAGATTCCCCAATTTTTCTGGCACATGCATGTCTTTGGACAGCGGGAGGAAAAGAAGAGAACCCACAATAACAAGGAGAGGACATGCAGACTCCACCCAGAGAGATTGTAGTTAGCTGTGGATCTTCGTGGTTTACCATCACTAACCAGAGACTATTATTAACATCAAGTTTAGATTTGGGTTTGTTGGGTTTATTTTATTTCTTTCTTGGACAAATATATTCCTGACGTCCATTTTCAATGTTACATCTCTAGTTTATGCAAATGCTTTTAATATTTTTCTGTGTGTTTACAGAAATCCATTTGTGTCTTTGCCTCACAGAGTCATAATTATCTGATTGGTGGATGTTAATCCCAAATTTTAAATTCTTTCAAAGTTTTTGTTAATTTTCAAAGACGCGGTTTTTATCTAAATGTTACACAAATGAAGAATTAAATGCATTTGACCAGTTTCTGTCGTTAGATGGACACATACTTTACAAAATGCAGAGCTGCCCTTTTATAAAAGTTGTTAGCTTGGGAACATGGTCTGTTGTGAAAAGCCTGTTTGACCTGAATTAAAAATTGAGTTTCAAATTTTAAAAAGAGAAAGCTTATGTAACCAGTAGTACCTGTACGTAGTTTATGCTCTGTAAACCTAACATCTGGTTTGCTGTCAGTAAAGAACGGTTATAGCATCATATACATTTAGTGTTTGTAAACAGAACTTTAAAAGACATACATTTTTTTTAAATGAATGAATAATCAAGACATGTTTGGCAACTGACAACACTCGACCACATGTGAGTAATATCAGAGCCTGGTTTGATAACATGAGCGTGTGTGAACGTTTAGCTGTTTAATTTAACCTAGCATTTAGCATCTATTACTAGCATGAAAGCTATAGGAGAGGTACATTTACATTTCTTACTTCTTGTCCTGCTTAACACTGAAATTAACAGAAATGACTCAGATCACAACAGTTTGAGGATCGACTAAAGATGTTACCATTTCCCATATGGTCCTCAAAAAATTCACAGTCTAATAAAAAAGCACTGGGACCGTTTTCCATATTTTACATGCCATGAGTTGTCCTGATAAAAGGTGTGTTGTTGTTGTTGTTGCTGCCCCTCTCTCGACAGACCCTGGTCAAATCCCTCATGCAGACGTCCATCACATGTTCATAATGTGTGCTCTGTCTGTTTTTAGATCGGTTGAAGTATGAATCAAAGAAATCTCGGTCCACTCATTCATCTAGTGTGGAGAGCTCAGGTAGAGACCACTCATCAGCTTCTTCTGCTCCAGCCGCTGTCTCTGTCTCTGTCTCTGTCTGTGGGGGTTGATGAGTTTAGGGTTTTTGGAGTAGAGCTGTAACTAGTGTTGTCTCCAGAGGCGAAAAAAAACCCAAAACCTCTCATTCCAGTGTGTTTAAGGAAACCATACCTGCAGCTGGGGACAGAATCCTGAATATCTGCGCTAAAAATGTCACTATGCAAATAAATTTGACCTAGATATCATTACACAGATATTGCATAATACAAATCCAGCTACAAGGGGTCACAAGATTTTTAATTTAAACTAAATCAGCTGCTTTTAATCATGTTATTATGTTGTTTTCACCTCAAAAACAGACCTGGAGTAGTATTTTGTTTCATTCACATGTAGAGTATCTTGTATGCTGAGGCGCTGCCCTTCTCCAGTGGTGAAAACGCTCGGTCTCACGGCTCTATGTAGACACATGAAACCAGGAAGTGCTCCTGTGTGTTTCTAAAGCCCATACACCGTCACTGAACGCATTCTGATCATTTCAGCTTAAACCGCCGTCACTACGAAGCAGTCAACTCATTTTAGCGTAATTTTGCTAATAGTTGTGCTAAATAGTCATTTTATGCTCTGTCCAGTCCCCATCGCTGCCAGCAGGGGGCGACAGACACCTAATCCAAATGTTTTCTGTCAAAGTAACAGCTCCCCAGACGTTTTCCATACATATACTTTTTTTTAAGTCATAAAATGTGAAACTCTAATGCAAAAGTGTCCAACAATATTTCAAAAAGCCTTAAAATAAGCAATAAATTGTACTTTTATTGTACTGTTGATACAAATAAAAAGTGTCTAAACTGGATTTTATGTCCCAGGCTACCAGGCGTCTTTTTAATTGCATTATTATGAGATTAATCCAGCCACAAAGGATCTGTTGTGCTGTTGTTTGATCAAGCCAGCTAGTCCCAAACCAGCTGCTTCTTCTCATCACTAAAACCATATTCACTACTGTTTACCACACACAGCTCTACCTCAAAAATCCCAACCTTTCACTTTCCATTTCCTATTCAAACCTGTTTTATTTGTTGTGTAGGTGAACATTACTCTGCGGCTTCCATGGAGGCCGTTTCAGACGACGCTCTCTTCAGGGACAAACTCAAACACATGGGAAAATGTGAGCTCTAAATTCATTATTATTATTACAATTAATGGGTCCGACTCACTTCTCTTAAACTGCATCCTTGGTTCCTCACATGTTTAGTCCCGTCCACAGAGGAGAGAGGCCTTTAGGACACAAAAAGTTCATCTCTCCTCTGTGGGCGGGACTAAACATGCGATATTAGAGAAATGAGGAGCAGTCTATGAGGCTGAGACTCACTTTACTGACCTGGACTCTGGTGACTTCTGTCCACAGCGACCCGGAAGAAGCTGTTTGAAATCGCCCGGACGTTTTCAGAAAAGACAAAGAGGAGAAAATCTAAACGGAGGACACTGTTGAAGCACCATTCGTATCCTTTTATATGTGTAAAATGATAATTGTGTGTTGTGTAAGGAAGCCCTAAGTCGCCGTTCAGTGGTAGCATAATTTAAGTTATTTGCTTCTAAATACTAGAGAAGTAGTACTCAAAATCTGTACCTAAAAATCTGTAAGGAAAAGTACAGTTACCAAAATATGTAGTGTGAACAGTCGCAGCCAGTGCTGGAATTTGCATCCTTTAAGTTGGAACTGCTGTCGCCATTTATCCAGTGTATAAAGTCAAAGTGCACAAGCTTGGACTCAACCAATATCCCTTTACACACATGCATGCAAAAACATGCAATATTTGATTTGATAACTATGCTGAAAATTACGATAACGATATTATTGCGATATTTGAAAAAGGAGCCTACTTTTTGAACATAGTAAGTTAAATTCACTACATTTCACAAAAATGTAAGTTCCTGTATTTACAAGTCAAAACAGCGACAAAATCCCTGTTAGTAGGGGTGTAACGATACGTTTTAGCAACAATACGATATGTATGGATTAGAAGTGTTTTGATACGTTTCAATTTAATTTGGAACAATATGATTTGATAAGATTCAACACCTTTGTATTGATAATCGATACAGCAACTTTTTGCCAAAAATCATAAAAGTTTACTCTGAAATGTAGCATCATGTCTGGGGTTGATTTTGAGTGAAGAAAAGTTGAATATAATATTTTATTTAATTAAAAACACAAAATTTATCTCCAAAAAGCCATATCTGGTTTTATTTTAACATACAAATTTTGATATTTCCAATATTATCGATTGATACGTCATGTGTATCGATATTCACTTCCTAGAAAAAGATACGATTCGATACAGGGTCATGTGTATCAATGTAGTTGTATCATAGGAAAAAAAATCGATACATCATTACAGTTACTGTATCATTACACCCCATCTGTTAGCTTTGTGTTACTAGCAGCCGCAGTAATTAAGCGTCAGACCTCGCTCCCCTCACCCCCTGCGGCACATGAACATGCTCCTCTCGTGTGTGTACTCAAATCCTACAACATCCTACAGATTTCATCCTCATGTGAATGCACAGGTCAGGAGAAGATCAGGAGAAGATCAGGAGGCATGATGATTGGCCAAAAAAATTCTGTCTCTGCTCTAGTTCCCCCTCTGTGACCTCTGGGCTTTATTATAAGGCAGAGTCTCATTTTTTCAGAGGAGACTTCTGTTTTGCCGCTGTTGTCTGAATAATTTGTTTTCCTTAAATACAAAGTAAAAAATTGGGTAGTGCATCGTTAAGTTACTTTCCCCCACATCTCAAGGTTCAAGGTTTCTTTATTAGTACCCAAGGGTAAATTTGTTTGCCGAAGGGATTACAGCAGTCCAAGACAAATGATAAAAAACAACACATTACACATTACTTACACAACTTAAAACATAAAAACACGGGACTCCAAAATCCCCTTCTGCCGATCACAGCCTACGCATGCACCCTTACACGCCCCATCTAGTTACTGTGATTGATAAACTCCCTAAAAATTCAGAATTGATATCTTTAACCTTTGTCCTTTAAAGATTAGGTACAGCTAACTCCACAGCCAACCTCCTGGACGATGTAGAAGCAAATCCCTGTGGTAAGTGACCCATTTACTTGGTGCAAATCAGTTTTTATTAATTATTCTAATGTAAGTTTTAGAGTTGTTAACACACTCCCAGTTTGGAGGAGCGGCCAAGAGCAAGGACACAAGGCTTTGGCTACAAATGGGGCCAATTTAAACACTTTTAGAGCAACTAACTTCAACTTCTACAACTTAAAAACCTCTCAGTGCAAGTATGTGTTACATAGAAGGAATTTACAGTCATTCATTTTGACATAAGACTTATTTTTATTTTGTTCCTCATTTTTACAGCACCAGAACAGAACTAAAATATGTGACATTTCTCAGAAACAGCTTTAGTGTAAACTTCAGGTTTAGACTCACTGACATTGCTCCTGTCTGCTTCTACAAACTGAACGTGTTGTAGAATAACCCAGTGTGTAGGGAAACACTGTCTTCTAAAGCGTAGAAACACATTTCCAAAATACTGGACTGCCTCTTTAATGACAGATTGCGTCTGGTCCTCCTTCTGTTAAGGCAGATTTCTTGTCGCCTGACAATATGCTCACTGCCCCCACACAAGCTGCAGTATTAATGAACAAAACCTGAAACCCTAGGACTTCATAATAGAGAAGCAGATTTAAACGTGTGTTTTAAACGTGAATCTTTTTTCTGTCTTTGTCCCAGAAGAAGACGGCCAATCAAGACGAGCGGCGACTCAGGAAGAGACAGAACAACGCAACGAGCCTCCATCATGGTACAATCTTTTCTGATTTTTATGTTTGTTTACTTTTTTTTTTCTCTTTAGGAAATCATCTGATAAAAGGTAAGACTTTAAGCTGTCATATAGGATTTATTATATGTGTTTAGTGCATAGTGGCACAGTCACAGTCTCAGTCTTTGTCAGTGCTCCTGTTAGCAGCACTGTGGAAGAGTGGTTAGCACTGTCGACTAAAAGCAAGAAGGTCCCGGTTCTGAATCCCAGACTGGAAAGGGCCTTTCTGTGTGGAGTTTGCCTTCTCTCTCTGTGTGTGGGAGGGTTTCCTCTGGGTACACTGGTTTCCATCAACCTAAAACAGACGTGTCCAAAGTGCGGTCCGGGGGCCATTTGTGGCACGGTCTGAGATTTCATATGGCCCTCAGTTTTTATGACAGAATGCATTACTTATGGCCCTCCAGCACTTTCGTAGTGTTTCTGTCGCTTTGTCTGTATATTTATGCATCTCATCTAATACTCTCTGCGTTGTATTTTCAAATTAGTGTGTCGAAAAATAATTGCAGTTGCAGTTTTTATGTTCAGAGTTGTTATTTTTTTGTGAATTAGATTAAACTGAACTTTATTAATCTCACAGTAGAGAAATTCACTTGTTTAGGTGGCTCTTATACAGAATAAAGTGCAGAAAGCAAGAAAATAAAGTGAGCATGCATAATTATTTGGCTTTTGAAAACAAAATCCTTATAAAACAATGCACATTTTATTTATTCTGTACATGCGTTCAGTTTTTAGAAAGCATCAGGAGAGACTGTTGGCCCTTGAAGATTTGCACATCTCTAGATCTGGCCCTCACTGGAAAAAGTTTGGACGCCCCTGACCTAAAAGAACACCTTACCTTGCACAGCTGGATTGTTTTGCGAAATCCATCTTATCAGGCTCCTGCTGATTCGTTTGGGTCCGGGCCAATGGTGCTGCGAGTGGGTGGGTTTTAGGTTTGCCTAAAACCGACGGAAAAACGTAACACATGCTGCTGTACATTTACCAAAACAGCAAAAATCCTGTAACAACGTCTTTATTGTGTTGTTTTACTCTCGTAGCAGTTTGTTGTTTAGCTACGGAGTGGGTGCTTTATCCAATCACCTCCAAGTATTCTACTGAAAGTCCCGCCCCTTTACTAACGGGGCGGGACTAACGGGAACCATTCCAGATTGCGCTAACGTTATCGCAGTTTTGTTGTACACCGTGTATGATGACAAATAAAGCACTTACCTTAAACTAAAAAGGAATCAAAGTCAAACATGCATAAATATTGGCATAGTTATTATTCGGGTAAAACAAGATACAAATGCACTAAATTCAAAGTCAGATGGTTATAAGGTTTTTGGACACAAGTTATCTGTATTTAGCGATGCTTGTTCAGTTGTTGCTTGTTATTGTTGGGGGTGGGGTTGTGTTTGAGCTAATGCAGCTTCCAGTGTGTTTTATAAGTGCATTTTCTCCCCAGATTCTTTCCAGCTGAACCACCCTTTCCTTCCCGATAACGACTACACTACTCTGCCTTATGCCGTGTTTTTTGTTTGGCCCTTTTTCTTTCCTTAAAACAAACTCTACTCCTGTTTTTTTTTTCTTTCAGATCCTTCATATCAGGGTTATCGTTTCGACAAACCGGCGTCTGGGGTTTGACTGTGGCTGTGTCAGAATCCACTCCTTATTCTCTTTACAAAGCACGAATTGCTATAAAATGGACTATGAAGCTATTTGGACGTTTAGTGTTGTCCAAATGTCTAGCAACTGAATGGTAGTGCACTCAAAACTTCCTACAAAAAATGAAAAGTAGTTGACTGTGATGGTCATGGTTGAAATAGACCATAATGCTTTGCGAGTTGGAGCACAGCAGGGATATAGGTCTAAAAACTGTGCACGACATGTTTAAAAGAAGTGAGTTAGAGACGCATTTCTGACTGAATAATTTGGAATTGGTTATTAAATAAGTTGTGTCATCGCAAAATTGCTGACTTTAGCTTACCTTACCTAGGACAGACAAATTTTAGAGCTGATGATGTGCAAGAAAGAGTTGCATCAAATCCAGAATATATCCAGGAAATCACGGAGAGAGACTGGGGAATGACATGAAGCAAACTGTCTCAAGAATCAGGAATTGAATCCAATCCAGGCTGCTCCGGTACACGGCGTGCGCTCTAGCAGGGGATATATTATGCAAATATTACTTTTTTGAGCTTTCTCCCATGTTATATTGTTGTTCCCTCATCAAAAACATGCCTAGAATTGTGTTTTGTTTTATTCACGTCTCTGTAAGTAATCCTGTATTCTCTGTCGATGACTTTCTGAGACCTCATAACGCTCTCCCACAAACCCCGCCCACTCTAGGAAGCACTGACCAATACAATACTAACCCCTCCCCCCAAAAAACAGTGTACAGCTCTGTTTCCACTGATTCCTTCGTGCATTTTTCATTTTGTAGTAAAAAGGCATCGTACAAAAAATTTAAGGAAGTAAAAAGCTTTTTTTTCTTCAAGTCTGCTGGTCTCTTTCCCTGTTTCTTTATGGCTCCTGTAGAGTTCTTATTAGAAACGTTTTCTTTTGGTCAGATAATGTTTTTAAAGGTTGTAAAATGTGAAATGCTGTTCTAGATGCGACTACGGTTAGTTTGAAAATTTAAATTAAAGCATAATATAGCCAATTTAGTCTTTTCCTAGTGAGCAGATTGATTTGGCATAGATTTTTATGTCAGATGCCCTTCCTGTGACAACGCCAATGGCTTGTGACCGCCCCCTTGTGGTTAGATTTAGTCACTTCATTGTCCTCTTTATAAAAGCGATAGTGTGTTGGAGACTAAAGGAGTGGATTCGGAAAAAAAAACACACACACAGCCAGTGGCAACAATGACGGACAAAGTGTTGTTACCATGGCGACAGACGGGGGGGGGTTACCGCGGCGACGGACGGAAACGAGACGGCCCCCCTGAAGGTAACCCTGGCGACAGACGGGGAGGTGATGTCCTGATCCAAAACCAGCCAAATGTGTAAGAACGAGGAGGAGGGGGAGGACTGGACTGTTCCCGATCTGGGTCTATACGATATCTCTGTGTGTACTATAATACTCTGTTTATATATCATTTTAATGTAAAGGAAACCAGTATTACCAGGTATTTGTCAGTATGGGGTTCCTACACGTTTTTGATTTTTGAGCCCATGAGGTTGCTGTAGTTTAAAAAGCAGTCCAGTATTTGGTGAAAGGTGGTCAGTGAGATATATAGGAATATTGGCTTATTCCTTAGAGTAGCTGATTGTTATTCTGAGTTTGGAGAAGCAGACAGGAGCAATGACACAGGCTTAGTATCCTATTATTACCCTATTCTGCTAAATCGACTTTATTGAGCTTTTAACTATGTAGAAATGTTGATTCCAGCTCAAAAACAGACCTGAGGTAGTTTTAGGGAAGCTGCCCTTCTCAAGAGCTGAAAATGCTCAGTCTCACAGCTCTTTGTAGATGCGTGAAACCAGGAAACCAGGTTTCTAAAGCCCATACATCGTCACTGGACTCGTTCTGATCATTTCAGCCTTAAACCTCCTTCACTACGAAGCAGTCAGCTCATTTATCTATCTGTTAGCGTCATGTTGCTAATAGCTGTGCTAAATAGCCATTTTATGCTCTGTCCAGTCCACAGACACCTAATCCAAACGTTCTCTGCAAAGTCAAAGTAAAAGCTCCCTAATAGAAGATGTTTTCCATACATATACTTTTTTAAAGTTATAAAACATGAAATACTAATGCAAATCTGTCTGAAACTATTTCAGAAAGCCTGAAAAAAGCATAACATGCCCCTTTTTAATAACTTTAGCTTCCACAATTTACAAAACTCCTCAGTGCAAGTGTGTGTTATGGGATTTACAGTCATTTATTTTGACATATGACTGCTTTTTATTCTGTTTCTCATTTATACAACCTCAGAACTTTGCACTGAAATACATATTCTGCAACTTTCCTCATTCATGTGCAGCTGTACATGGTTTAGTCTCCCTGTGATTTTGTCTGCTTCTCCAAACTGCGAGTGTGCTGACAACTATAGGAAATAAAGTAAAGTACCTCCAGTATTATCTCATATACGAAACACAAAATATTTGACTATTTCTTTAAACTACAAAGCATTGGTCAAAAGTTTTCATTTCAAATGTGTGGGGACCCAGTACTCGCCTCCTTTAAGTCTCCTCTATGGGGATCTTTTAGCTCTAGTCCTGAACTTGACATTTAAAAAAATCTTTCTTACTTTTCCAGTGGTATACAGTAGCTTACAGACTGTAATCTTTATAAATAGGGGTCTCTCAGGCCTAATTGAATAAATAATATTTTCACGTTTTCTAAAAGCTGTTTTCTCAAGACATTACAGAAATCAGAAATATCACTTAACGCGTAGCCATATCGCAGACCTGTCGTCCACGTCTGAGCTCCTCTGTGTAGGCTGCGTTCAGATTGTAAGCCTTAAAACACAATTTGGATTTTACTGAAGAGACATTCATGTGATTAGAAGAGTGAAAATAAAACAGTGTGAACAAGTTAGTGGTCAGTAATGTTCTATCTGGTGAATGGATGACAAAGAAAATCTAGTCTGAGAGATTGTCGTTTGATATTTTCACCATTTACAATATACATCATGGATTATCACGACTAATTAATAGTTTGTTAGCAGAGTGACATCAGCTTAATAGAAAGAGTAAGTGATGCATCTTTAATAGAATAAGTCTGTGTTAAAAATATAATGTGCAAATCTATTGAAACAAGGCCTGAACCTGAGGCTTACAAAATGATCCAGAATTTAAATAAAGGGAATATATTCTGCAAAATCGACTTTTATAATGTTGTTCCCCCATCAAAAACATACCTGGAGTTGTGTTTTATTTCATTTACACGTTTAAGTAATGCTGTATTCTCTGGCGTGGCCTTTCTGAGCCTCAAAATGCTTAATTCCACAAAGCTCTGCCTCTCCCACGAAGCCCCGCCCACTCCAGGAAGCACTGACCAATCGTCATCATTTAGCCAAAGAAAACGATGTCTGTGATTTCCTTACAGACATTTTTCATTTTGTAGTAAAATGGAATCATACAAAAACTTTTAAGGAAGTGAAATTCCTTTTATTGTTAAAATTATGTTCAAAAGACTGCCCTCTGCTGCCCTCTGCTGGTCTTTTTGCCTGTTTCTTTAAGGCACCAGTAGAGTACTTATTAGAAACATTCTTTTTGTCAGATGTTTTTAAAGGTTTTAAAATGTGGTGCTGTTCTAGAGGTGACCAAGATTAGTTTAAAAAGATGAATAAAAGCATAATATAGCCTCTTATGAATAACAATTTGTACATTTTAATGCTTTTAAGATATTTCAAAGCAGTAGAGTGATGTGTAGCCTAAAACATTAGTCATTCCCTTCTGATGTTGTCCGTTATAATTTCTTTGGGAACCACATTTTACAAGCCTCACATAATGTATCAAACTATTTTTCCTTCAGTCTACAACCTGCTATGATCTTTCCCCTAGACCCTGACCCTCCAGTTGAGTCCCACAAACTAAAAAACTTGACTTTTACTATTATAAAAATATGACCAGTGTGCCCACGCCTTGTGTTTGTGCCACATTATAAAAACACAAATTAACTTCCAGTCTGAACGCAGCCTACGTCAAAAGAGGAACCTGTTGTTTTTCAAAAGCCAGTGTTTTTACTGTGAACCGCGGCTGGAGCTAAAGAAAAAGTGGGGAGAACCTGAACGTGTCCGAGTATCTCAATCCTAACGGTCGAACTCATGACCCTCTGGTGCTTTTACAATGTTTTTGTTTTGTAGATGTGGTTTAACATGACCTTAAGGCAGTAGCAGACTTTGATGTAGTGAGAGTAGAGAGAGCGGATTAAAACAAATGCTGACAATGTTAATGAACTTTTGCCTCGTTTAAAGTGAAATAAATGATTTTGATATAAACAATACCCTTTAATGTTGCATGTGACCTTAAAACCAGTGCTTTTTGTTACTATTCATGTTTTAATTTCACTTTTATTTCATCGTACCTTGGCAGGCCTATGAATCAGACAGAGAATTAATGGTTATAATGTTGTCGATTGCCTATTTTTTTTTCTTCTGCCTATGTCCTCTTGAATTTCGGAGCCCCATGTAACACCCTTAAACATATTACCATTATAAGCAATGTGTTGACGCCGAAATTTGAAAGAAAGCTGTGAAAAAATAAGAAATGGCTACAGCCTCTCACACTACGAATCTCATTTATCTATGTGTTAGCGTCATGTTGCTAACAGCTGTGCTAAATAACATAATATGATTTGTCCATTCCCCACTGTTGCCACTAGGGGGCGACAGACACCTAATACAAGTGTTCTCTGTAAAGTCAAAGTAACGGCTCCCCAAAAGAAGACGTTTTCCATACATATACATAATTTTAAGTTATAAAATGTGAAATACTAATGCAAAGGTGTCCTAAACCTATGCAAAAAGCCCGAAAAAAACATAATATGGGACTTTTGGGCACAATTTTGTGGAATCTGTTGGCGTTACTGTGGAATCTCTCCGGCTTTCCTACCACCATCCAAAGACATGCGTGTGTTTGGTGAATGGGTGACTCTTAATTGCCCCTTATTGCTTTAATGCGGGAGTGAATGGTCCGTCTCTTCAAGTATCAGCCTTTTGACTAATTAGCAGTCGTTCAAGGTTTGCCCTGCCTAATGCTGCGTTCATGTGCTGCTCATCTCGGAAAGTCGGGATATTGGCGTTACCATAGCTAGACCAACGAAGTTATTGGTCAGTGATGTTGTTAATTAGCATTTATCACAGCAAGCTAGTCAGATTTAACGTTAGCCTTCTCGCTACTATAAAGCTGAACGTTAATACATTTTTCACATATAGCTTTAGTCAAACAGCTTGGACGTTAGGGTTAGGGTTAAATTAACGGCAACGATTAGCATTTCTAGCGCAATTTTGTTACTTCTATGTGAACGACAGCTTATAATAAACTTATATTATTAGTAAAGCTCTTGTAAAAAACGTAAATTAATAAATGGGCTACTTTTCTGCTCTGTCCACGAAGCAGATGACGTCAGGTGGAGAAGTCGGGCTGCAAGTTTTGAGTTCTTTTTCTGACTTCTGCAGGCGTTCATGTGCATCTTTTAACTCTAAAAAACATTTTCCCAAGTTTCCAAGGACCACATGAATGCACCATAAGACCCATAGTTGCTAGGGAGTCATGGCCCATTCGTACCTCTGTACCAAGCACTGGTATTGGTATCAGGACAACCTCATTCAAAACACGTGATTTGTTCTATCTTTATTTTATTTTGTTTGTTTGTTTGTTTGTTGTGGTTCTTTGAAACCAAGCCAGTCCCTTTTATCTGAAAGTGTCTGAAAGTAAAAGCATTTTGGCCGGAAGACTGTTGTTGATAAAGCTGTTTGTGAAGTGAAACTTGATGTGAGCTCAGGGAGTTTTTCCCCTCTTTAAAAAAAAAACAAAAAACACAACAACAAAATCTTCCATGTACATACTGTAGCTGCAGCTTTGTAGTAACATAAACCTTTAAGTAAAAGTATAGGTATTTTACATTTCATTGTATTTTTTTTTTTATTTTTTCAAGGTGCGGTGTGTCAAATGAACAATCACATTACTGTAGTGTCCACTGCCATTGTTGTGTTATTACATACACTGATCAGGCATAACATTATGACCACTGGCAGGTGACGAGAATGTGTTAGAAGCAGGAAAAATGGATAAGAATTTGAGTGAGTTTGACAATGGCCAAAAATTGTGGTAGCTGTAGATGACTGGGTCAGAACATCTCCAAAACAGCAGCTTTTTTGGTGTGTCCCTGGTCTGCAGTGGTCAGGATCTGTCAAAAGTGGTCCCAGGAAAGGAACAGTGATGAACCAGTGACAGGTTTTGCAGGTGGGGAGCGAAGGCTGAGGCCCGTGTGTGGTCCCATCCAACAGACGAGCCACTGTAGCCCAACCTCTGAAGACGTTAATGCTGGTTCTGATAAAAAAAAATTAAAAAAGTGTCAGAATACACAGCATCACGTTGCTTATGAAGCAGGTGGTCATAATGTTATGCCTGATTGGCGTTTAGTGCAATACATTTATTGTCAAAATGTGTCAATGCACAAAGTCACGATGTCATTATTGAGCTCTGAAGCATTAAACGTGTAATGAAAAATACAATCTAATGCTTACCACATACACTGGTTGTCCACTTTGTTCGGTACACCTTCAGTGGCTTCTTCTGGTGGATATTTGAGTTGCCTTTCTAAGACCTGCCGCTCACTGGATATTTTCTCTTCTTCTGACCATTCTCTGTAAAAATCCTAGAGATGGTTGGTTGTGTGTGAAAAACCCAGTAGATCAGCAGCTTCTGAAATACTCAGACCAGCCCGTGCAATATTCAGAGTCACGAAAATCCCATTTGTTCTCTATTTGGACGCACGATTTGAACTTTTTAACAACGCCAAGGTCTTAAAAGTATTAAAAAGGTATTAAATTTGATGGTGTTGAAATGATTTGCAGGTATTTAATCGCTAGTTAGGTGGGACTTTGCCAGTAAATTCTTGCATTTAGAGGGTTTTGTGTTGAATTTTACCTGGAAAATCCTAAAGGTGAAAAGGTGTACCTAATAAAGTGGCCAGCGAGTATATGTTAAAGCAATGCTGTACCACTCTCTATGTGCTCTCCTTCTTGTTATTCTCTCTGAAAGAATGTATGCCACAGCGACACTTGATCCAGCTGCAAGTCGATGCCAAAAACAACCAAAAAACCCAACACTCGCCATTGTTGTTTTTTCCATCTCGTGTCCGAAAGAGAAAAGTGTGGTTCTCCCCACAGCGTCAGTAGAGTTTTCTCAAAAGAGAAGGTTTGTTTAAAAAAAAAAGAAAAAAAAAAAGTTGTGTTGTACTTCCTTCTTTGTCTGATTTGTTTGTGAATTATATTTGTAAAGATATTAACATGACAATTAAAGTTTTTTCTATAAACAGCAACTTTGTGCATTTTATTATAATAATACACACTGTTATATTAATTTCACTTCATGTAGGCTGTTAAATCATTTACATTTTAGGTCACTCTTGCAAAGTACTATGCAACTACTAAAACTAATAATAAAAGCTCATAATAATCCAATGTTGCAACAAGAATTATAACAAAAAAAAAGGTAGAAATGATGTATGTGCCATATTAAAATGTGTAATGTTAAATATTGTGATCCTGTCCCTCACCTTTGAGTTCAGGTTATTTGCCAAATGCATTGAATTGCAAGTTTTAAATATTTGCCAAATGACAACACGTCTTTGATGTTGTGCTAATCAATGACTGTTGCGCAGTGGTGCCTAACCTTTTTTGCTTTGTGTACGTCCTGGGTTTTTTGTCATACCACCCTCACTCATATGTCCTTTTCAAAAAGTTTTTATTAGAACAAAGACAAAGAAATGTCTTCCAAAAATAAACCTTGTCCAGATGACTTTCTTGTTTAACCTTTTTTTACAAAGACACTGTGTACTTTCTTTACTGTAGATACTAATTCTCCTGCAATTACGTATATATTTAACCCATTTTTAGATCTACCCTTGTTTGTCCTTCTGCTTATATGTTATATATCTTACATGTTTGATTATTGTGTGTTTTTCTGTGCTAAAGCTGCGGTGCAATGCAACCGGCAATGAGCTACAAAATGTGGTTATCAAACATGTTTATGCCTGATATGCAGAATATTTAGCTACTTTTCAATTCTTCTGTAACTTTATAACTCATTATATTCGGTGGTTATATTTGTAAAGCCAGAGGTCAGAGTTTTTTCTTGCTTGTTACTGACCTGAAGGAAAAAGTCAGGGAGCGTACTGTATGTTCTCTTGAAGCTTACAAATGTTGTCACTGTTTTTACTTAGTTATGTATTTTTGTTTTTAAATAATCCTGAAGTATATTTTTAGCCTACATATGGTAAAAAAAAAAAAAAAATCTTTAGATTAACGAGACAAAAGGAGGGGGATGTGCAGTGGTCTAACTTGGTATTGAGGGGCTTCAGTGCAGGTTTTGAGAATTTATCACTTTTGTAATTATCCTTCAAAGTTTTCATTATTATGTCAGAAATCTATAAAGTAGTAACTTTGTTAGTTTAAGAAAATTGTATAAGCATTTTTACTTATATATTTTGTACAGTTAGTGCTTTAATTTAATTTTATGTCATTTTTTTTCTTTTTTTTTTTCTTTTCAAATGATTAATCGTGTCAGATTTTTTCAATTAATACTTTAACTCCCACTCTCACGGCCCCTAAACCCTCTGGGCCCCTGAGCAGTTGCACTATTATGTTCCCTCTTGTTCCCCTTCAAATTAAGCCACGATTATATTGCACTTTGCCTTTATTTCACTCCTTTGTTTGCATTAAAAAGTAGGTTGGATTTGATTTTGTCGCTCTCAGCCAATAACAACACATTGATTAGGAAAAGAAAATAAGGCCAAAGTATGACAGTAAGCCAAAGTTCATCTAAAAATGCTGATTAAATCCTCCTCTAACGCGTTTTTTTGACCGCTAGATGGTGGAAAAGCGTTGTTTTCCTGGTCACGAGGTGAGTTTTAAATGAGACTCGGCGGGGAAGGCGGGGCCGTAGTACTGTCCCCATAACAACCGCCCTGACGTCGCCGTGCGTAATGACGCTCCTCCCATATTCTTACGTCCGTCCCTCCCGTGTATTAAAACGGCAGTCAATCGAACAGAAGCAGCGATTGTGTCTTGACAACATCGAGCGACATTTTCCTTCTAAACGAACGGCTTAATTAGACATTTAACCCTAGAAAAGACTGAAAAGACAAGGAATTACAGAGACAAATCTATTTTAGACGAGTGGGACTTGAGTTTAAACGGAGATATTCGACCTACTTTTGTAGATAAACGGGGAAATCCACCGTCTATATCCGAGAAATAGTATTATTTTTCCTATTCAACCCCCGTTTGTGCTTGGATTTTTCTCTTAGGTCTCTGCCCTTATTTAGATGGCAAGCTTCCCAGACTCTGTAAACGAAAATGATATAGGTAAGTAATGCTTTTTTTTTGTTTTTCTTTGCATGTTGTAGCGTCGGTAGCTTTTCCTAGCAGCCAGCGTTAACATAGCTGTTTGGGCTAGCTAAAAATGCACCAAAATAATTCACCAGAGCAGGCGACAGTGAGCTTATTTTGTTAATTTTAGACAAGTTTAGACTGTGTAATGCTTTACTGCGCTGCATTTGTCTTTTGTAGCTTTAAAAGTTGAATTGTTGGGTGTGTTTGAGACCCCGGCGCCTAGGGGCTTTTGGCTAGCGTCCTACTTTCCAAACGAGGGTGAATTCTTTGTAGTTATTCGCGTTTTAGCAGCTTTAAAACGCCCATACACGGTGAGTTAATCATTATTGTAACCGGATAGTTAATGGTAGAATCAATTTAGCGTGTTTGTCAAGCGTTTATTGTGTTTAAAATAGATTTTTTTCTGCCCTAAAACGATGTACCCTCCCCCCACTCGTGGCCGGTGATTCATTGCTTTGCGGCGAGTGGTGGACGTGCGTGCGTAGCCTCACGTAAAGGCGGCGGTCCTCCCAAAAGCTCACATGGAGGAATATTCAAACGGACACTGGAAAAAACAACAGCAGCATGCCGGATAGTTTCCAAAAAATGTACCTTCGAAATCTTTTTTATTTAACTTTCTACACTGCAGAAAAGACGCGTAATTTGGCAAATCCGAAGCGGCCCACAAAGATAAATAAACCACACAACAACAATAGTGGACAGTGTTTCCCATGCATTCAAAAGACTATGGCGACCTACTATGATCTAATTCTATCCTCCATATAGTCTAAAACCTACGCATTATGTATTTTTTTTCCCCATACATGCAAAAATATATAAAAAAAGTAAATAAAACATTCTCTCTAAGCAATTTTTGTGGCTTCTTTTAACACTTCAGTGCAAAAATTGAAGAGTAAAACAATTGCAGAAGATAAAAATGCATAAAAATCTTGCTAATTCATTAAACCTGTGATTATTTTTGTTGATATATTGCAAAAAAAAATAACTTTGTGCAGGTCAAGCAAGTTTTTCTACATTTTCCACCTAGAATTGGGTTTATTTATGTTAAGGGAGGGTAACTAGTTCAGTAATGTTTATAATTAGCTGCTCAAATGCAAAAAACATGTTTGGTGCAGGCCTTTTTGTCATTGTATTTGCAGTTGGTGAACTTCTGAAATGCTTGCATGCATTTATTTGCAAGTAAAATAATGAGAAAACATGCCAGAATATTTTAGGAGTCTTGCATGATACCACTTTGCATGTGTGGTGAATTTATTGCACACACCTCTTCAATGATAAGCAACTTAGGTGCTCTTTAAGACCTTTAGCTGACTTTTAAAATGTAGAATTAACTTGAGGCAAAATTTACAAACGCACCCTCATAGTTCACATGTCATGATTTATTGTATGTTACACAAGAAGGCAGTCTGCAGTCAAGGCTTTGGTGTTTATTAGCGTTCAGAATTTTTTATTTTTTTTGGATCAATTATTCCTTTCTCCTTAGTTCTCCATAGCACTTCGACCAATGAGAAGCCTGCGCTGTGACAAGCCCATTCTGTCCAAGTGATAGCTTGTTTGAAAATGCTTTGGGGCCTTATGGTGTCGTAATTTAATTAAACTCTGTAGCACCTTTGGCTCAACATAAAACGTTATTACTACAACAGCAGCTCAAAAGCTTGAAGAGACTAAAATCGATAAGTGCAGTGATGGTTTGCAATCATTCTCTGTGCGTCCTTGTCCTCTAACCTTAACACCATGCAATCAATGAACAAGGTCAAACTGTGCATTTCTAGTCAACAATCTAACTGGCCCACCAGCATTTTAATTCAGTATTTATGTAGTTTTGTCTGTCTTTTCTTCTACTCTCTGTATTATGTCTTCTAATTAATTGGTCAAAAGATGATTGCAGTTGCACTTTTTATGTTCAAAGATTTTATTAGAAAACTTGCACATCTTCAAATCTGGCCCTTTCTGGAAAAGTTTTGGACACGCCTCGTTTTGGGTTACTGAGAACTCATTGCATGCTACGTTTTAAAGAATGCCAATGATTTACAGCTCTTTAGATAATCTAGGCCAGCGACAAGCCAAGACTTTCTGCTTCTGAGTTTCCATAAGATTTTAACATATGTCCCCGAGCGTTTACTAAACACCTCGTTCTGTTGGAGCCCTCAGCCAATGAGTAACCTGCTTTAGCGACAAGGCCCCTTTCAGCCTGAAAAGGTTATTGTGGGATACCTCGACCCAGTTAATGAGTGTTCTTGAGTAATCTGTGTTTGACGCCAGCAGCTGAACTGACCCCTGTTTTGTTGACGTTTTTTCCCCTACACAGGTAAGGCTAAGTTCATCGGTGAACTGCTGGTGCCCGTTGCTCCCTTCGACCAGAAGTCCGGGCGGGAGGCGTGGACCGTAGCCTTTGCACCTAATGGTTCCTACTTCGCTTGGTCTCAGGGGCATCGTATCGTCAAGCTCGTGCCGTGGACAAAATGCCTAAAGGACTTGTAAGTATCCAGAAAATGTAAAAAGTGGTAAAAGAGCTGCAGTACCTGGATACTACTTTTACTACTAGTTAAATTGAAATGTATAACGAAGGCTTTGGAGCAGTTTTTACTCATCAAAACCTCACACTAGGGCAAACTTGTATATAGAAAAAGGACTTTGTGGTAACCAAACCCAGCAATAAACAATTTTTTTTGCCATTTCCACTCTGAATCTCTTGCTGACCATGACTCATTGCATTCAATAATGAACTTGTGCAGGTCTGAAAGCCAGTTTTCCAACCATTTTCCACCCAGAACTAGATTCCGTCTCATAAAAATCAATTGTAAACTGTGCAACCCTATTCAGAGTTCAAGTAAACAGTTTAATAATCTAATACTAGGGGACAGATGTGGATCATAAGACCATCTCCAGTTTGTTCCAGTACTTTCTGCTTAATGACTTTAAGCTGTTTTCCCCTTTTGTTTGGTAAAAGTCACAAGACAATTAACAGTGTTATATAATATGTTTACTGACTTTTGCGGAGCCAGACTATAAAAATAATGGACCAAGGGATGGGCAGATGGAGAAGTAAGGGTCGGCTCCAAAAGCTTCATTCTTAGTTTATTCTCATGAAAAAGTACGAGTCATAAAAAAGGTGAACGCAGACATTGCAGCAAACTATTGTTGCAGGACATGTTACTTAAGCAAAAGCTTCCAGAACATTTTTTAGGCGTCATGAATTTTAAGTGACGGACAAATGAGTTGAACGAGGACATGCCGTATCGCTGATATAAGAGTGTGTGTCACTTCTCAGGTATTTTTTTATTTAGGATTGCAGTTGCATGAGACGCAATATCTTTATAGCAAATGGAGCATGACTAAAAAAAACATGAAAGGTCTTTCATTTTTCAAGCTCTTAGATTATTTTATAGCTGACTTTTATGGTATAATTTATGACTTTAGTGTTTTACTGATGTTTTAGTTATACATTTTTTTTATTTATGATGCTATTGACGCATTTCAGGTTTCACATTGTATGTTGTTAATTTTTAATAAATCTAAATCTTCCTTAAAGGACCTCAACAGTGCCCGCCCCTCCCAAGTAGATTTGCCATTCATTTTTCCCATTGACTTCTTGAAAAATCTGTATATTAAGACTTTAAAAGCCCGATAGAGGCTTAAATTTCAATCAAAATCTGAAAGTTGTGAAACAGCAAAGCTACAATTGTATTTCCAAGATTTTTTTAGTTTCAGGTATCTGTTTTTAAATTGAAATTAACTGCGCTATTGTCAATAATATATAGTATTATAAGCTACCGGTAATTTGATTTTGCGGTTTTGTATGCTGCAGAAGCTACATTAGTTTGATTCACCTACCACTACAAAAATATTATGCAGTGAAATGACTCATAAGGCACAACCTTTTTTGACGGCACTGAAGCGAATAAAAGATAAAAGTAAAAAACTGTGCCAACCATTTTGTTACATACCCTAAAAATAATCTTTCTGTATTGTTCAAGCATTGTTTCCCATTAATTCAGAAGATTACAGCAACCTACCATAGTCTAAAAGTGAATTTTGAAACTTTTTTCACCAAGAAATACATAAAACTGATGCTGCATTAATACAAAAACTGTAGACACAAAAATGTAAAATGATCGTACATACATTTTTAAAAAGCAGTAAAGTAAACGGTAAATGCTTAACACATCAGAATCACCACCAGTCAAAAAGAATTAATAATTAATATAACACTGTTTGGGCTTTGCCTTTCTGTAATTAAAGAGACCTGTCAAAACATTGGCGTGGTCTCTTTGTTGAATAAGTAATATCTCTACCACATGAAGATTATTCTCAATGAGAGGATGCTTTTTTTCCCTATAATTTGACAATGACTCGCACCTTTCAAGGAGAGTTGCCAGGAGGAGCTGTAAAAATAGATTCAAATTAATCCACAGAATTAAAAGTTAACAAAGGCATGCGGACATTTTGTCAGTGCCACACAAAGCCTTTTCTGTGAACTTGATGCCAGGTGTTTTTTGAAGCATGAAGTCAGGGACACTCCTTAACTCCAAGGACGAAGAGTGTTGTTGGTAACGACCGGGTTCCTCTCAGTTTGGCCTTGTGACACCCTGGAAGTGGACTGGAACAGGCTGGCATTGTTCCAGAAACTGACAAGTGAACGATTTCTGGTTGCCCTTGTTGGAAATATTTACTGAACGATTGAGTTAAATGTAGCTTTGCTTCCGACGCTGCAGAAAACTAAGAAAAGGCTACTTTGAAGATGGGTATAATGCAATGTTGTATCCAGTGTATCCTTATCTGGGTGTATTGCACGTGTCTTGATTGTTTTCCAAAGTTCAAAAGGTGTTACAAGATGATGATTTGCAAAATTCTGGAAATTTCCAGGAATGTTTTATCAGCAAATTCCAAGAAGCAACACAGAAATGACTTTAAAGAGGCTGTGTTATGCTTTTATTCATGGAAACAGTCTCATTCACTAGAGAGGAAGTGTATTTGAAGGCACAGCGCTGCGCAGCACGGCGCTGCCGCTTGCAGTGGTATTTAGGGGTAAGGGTGCTCCGATCGGGATTTTTGAGGCCGATCGGCTCATACCGATCATGGCCGATACCGATCACATGGTCTTCAATGTAGTAATGCGTAATAATTTTACTACAAAATGAAAAATGTCTGTGAGGAATCGGTGGAAACAGAGCTGTACACTGTTTTTTGGATAAATAAATGAGAACAGACTGGATGTAGAGGCTTGTTCATTGGTCAGTGCTTCCTGGAGTGGGTGGGGTTTGTGGGAGAGCGTTCTGAGGCCTCAGAAAGTCAGCGCCAGAGAACACAGGATTACTCAAAACAGGTGTGAATTAAATAAAACGCAACTTCAGGTATGTTTTTGATGAAGGTATAACATAACATGGTAGAAAGCTAAAAAAAAGTTAATTTTGCAGAATATAACCCCTTTGATAAATTAATTGCATTCCATTTATCTGGGCTTGGGACCAGCACAAACGGTACACAATGCATGTATTTTATTTGGTGGAAAGAAACGGTTTGTTCATTCTACCTCACATTTGGCCCCGTCTCCGCCACCCCACCCCGTGTGTGTGTTTAGTTCTGTGGGCCACAGCGGAGAAGGCACCAACGCCGGCAGCCCGAGACGCCTGTCCCGGCAGAACAGCAGCGAGGGGCTCATCCCGTCCAACGAGCCCCGCGAGCACACCATCGACTGCGGTGACATCGTGTGGGGGCTGGCCTTCGGCTCCTCGGTCCCGGAGAAGCAGAGCCGCTGCGTGAACATCGAGTGGCACCGCTTCAAGTTCGGCCAGGACCAGCTGCTGCTCGCCACGGGGCTCAACAACGGCCGCATCAAGATATGGGACGTTTACACTGGTGAGGACAAGATTTTTTATTTTTGTTCCCTTGTATCTCTACCAAAGATACAACAAAATAGCCCCAATGTCTTAAAAGCATTACATTTAATCTTGTCAAAATCTAGGCCTTAAAAGTATTAAATATTATAAGCAGGAATTAAATTTTGTTCATCTAGGTCTTAAAATTTGTCAAAATGTTATGTTAATATGACAAAAAGAAATGAAGAAATTAATTTATTGAATAAATGTTATCATTGAAATGCATGATTAGTTTTTCTATTGCAGCACTTGAGTTCTCTCATCTTTAAACTGTATATTTACAAATAAAACCCTTGAGTTTCAGAGCGTAGTAAGGATAATTCCTTAAGGTCATTTATTTATTTTATACGTAAATAGATCCGTCTGTTCCAAGCGTTGTTGGCGTCACAGCATTTATACTTTCAGTCATTTTCTATGTCAGCGTCTGTTATGTTAAATAACCAGTATGGGGCGAAGATTTTAAGAAGAAAAAGAGTGAGAGTAAACAAACATGGCGGCTGTGGTAAAGGAGGATTTTACACCACATTTAATAAGAGTCATTAAATATACCGTCACTAACGTGCTCTTGTCTTTCCTCTGCTGTGACTGTTGAGCTGTGTTCACTAGCGCCCCCCAATGGTCAGCGCATGTACTGCTCTGAAGACGAACAGAACACTTTGAATGCGTATCTAACAGAGTAAAACAGTGGTGGACAAAGCACTCAGAAGCTGTACTCAAATAAAAGTACTGCTTCATCAAAAATTACTTGAGTAAAAGTACCCAACAAAAATGTTACTTTAATAAAAGTAAAGTATTGAGTATAACATTTACTTCAGTAAAAAAGTACATTTAGATGTTTTTGCAACCTCCTCCTCTTTTTCCCCTTGTTTTCCTTCTCCTTCTTCCCCGAGTTTTGAACCCAGAACTTTCTGATTGCAAGTCAGATGTCCTGCCCACTGCACCAGAGGACAAAAACTGCTTCCCCAGACAATTAAAAGTTTTACTTGAGTAGAAGTAAAAATAAAATCATCCAAAATTTACTCAAGTAAAAGTATGTTCTACAAAATGTAATCAAAATACTTCTTCAAAAAATGTACTTGAGTAGAAGTATCTAGTTGCTGTTTTCCACTGCACATAAATGAGCCTTTAGTGTAAAATTCCTACAGATTATTGTTCTTTAGTTGATGATGCTGGCTTTAAATTTCACTCCAAGTGACATTAAAAAGTCTTAAAAAGGTCTTAAGTTTCACCAGACAAAACCTGGAGCGACCCTGAATTCATACTGCATAGCTAAAAAGTAAATACTATAATAATAAAAATAAGAAAAATGTACAGTTTACCATGCTTATTTAAACTTGGATGAACTATGGGCCTGCTCTAGTCTTCACTCAAAAAGCAGCAAAAAAGTGTGAGAAGTTGCGTTGGGCGTAGCTTCGTCGAGTATGTGAAGGAATTCAGAAGCAAAATGGCAGCCGGGTTTCATTCTGTTTGTGTGCGCGCGGGGCTGGGCCTTGGACACAATACATGACTCTTGGCATGATTGATGGGCGTCGTCTAATGTAATACACACACAACACAAATACACACACAAATACACACACAAATACACACTGGAGGTTACTGTTGGGTTCTGCTCGAGCTCGCGTTCCCAGAGCAGACTTTACTTTAACAGAAGTTTTATGAAGAGGGCCTTTATGGAGCGTTACTGTAGACACTGAGTGTTCTTATCGAGCCCCGGTCGACTTCATCTGCCACATTCCTCACATTCCTGCTTCACTCCAGAATATCCCACTGCAAAACAAATGCAAGCAATGGTGGGCTGTGGAAAAGCTCATAAGATTGCGCTGTAATAGAAATATCAGACAACAGAGATCCCATTTGTATTGTGTGCAGTCTATGGGGAGAAAGCTAATTTTTATTTTTTAATGGTTTGATTAAACATTTATTTCCAAACAATTTTTCCATGCTTTTCACTGATTGTATGGATTTATGTAATTTATGGTGGGCTGCCGTGGACTCCTTAAATTTCTGAAAATCCCACGCGGATCCCCAACTATAGAGCTTCCCTCTATTTACAAAACTGTCATGTTTTTCTCCATATATTTTTATTAAAACATTACAAAAACACTGACTATTGGATAAAATTTGTTTTAGAGTAATATTTTAAAACAAGTATATAACTGTAATAAATTTCAAAATAGATTTTTTTTATATGTACTTAATGTCTTTAGATACTTAATTTTTTCATTGCTTAATTGTATTTTTATATTTTTTAATGTTTTTTGTTATGAACCAAAACTGTGTCTGAAATAAAGAATGAATTGAAACTGAAATTGAATCAAAATATAGACAACCTCTGGGGGCCC
The DNA here is from genome assembly GCA_020698575.1 of Bostrychus sinensis. Lineage (NCBI taxonomy): Eukaryota > Metazoa > Chordata > Actinopteri > Gobiiformes > Eleotridae > Bostrychus > Bostrychus sinensis. Next base: position 9,028,322 of record CM036245.1, on the reverse strand, counting down.
CCCTGCAGTACCATCGCGGACCCGCAGGGGACCCCAGACCCCACTTTGGGAACCACTGCCATAGGCCATTTTCATCGATATTAAACTTGCCACCTACTTATATTAATTCATTCCTATAACCTTTTTTTATATAGTTTCAGATCTGGTAAGATGTGATTTTAAAAAAAGTATATTTTAAACTTTTTATTAAAATATTTAGACACTTTAAAGGATTGTTTTCATATTTTGCATTCTTAATTTAATTCAGTTTCATTTCAGTTTTCTTTACATAGCCTCAAAGAGCTTTACAAATTATTAATCATAGAATCAAACATAAATACACAACCAAACATGAACAATAACTAAACTGAACAGTCCCAGTTCTTAGACCCTCCTTCTCGGTAAGGGAAAAACTCCTAAAAAAACAGCTGTGGGGAGAAAAAAGAAGCCTTATTGAGAACACATTGAAGCAGAGATCCATTCCCAGGTTGAACAGGATATAATTTAGTTTTATGACACCGTAATCTTCTGCATTAATGGGAAACACTGCCTTGTCTACACAAAAGTCACTTTGTGTTGTGTAAGAAAATGTGTGCCATGTTTCAACCTCGTCTTATAATAACACAAACCTGCCCAACTTAAGGCTATGAAGTTAGTTTGCTGGCTGCCGAGGAGAGGGTTAGGTGGGGGCAGATGATTCACTGTGGCCACCTCTGAAAGGAGAAGATGATAGGGTTAGCTTGTTGCAGACTGACATTAGCTCACATTGGATAAGTTTCTAGTTTGTTGTGTAACCTTTTGGCGAAGTGAACGGAACCAGATGGAGTCGAACTAAGAATAGTTTCAAACGGCAGGTGCTCGTTGACCTCTGATCTCAGCCCGTTATAATGTTACTGAACACATTCACTTCTGGTTATATAATCAGTAACATATTTTTTTGGATGTTTTATATTAAATCATGTGGCTGTGACGCTGTTTTTGCAGGAAAGCTGTTGCTGAACCTGATGGATCACACTGATGTGGTCCGTGACTTGACCTTTGCCCCGGACGGCAGCCTCATGTTGGTGTCTGCCTCCAGAGACAAGACGCTACGAGTGTGGGACCTCAAGGATGATGGTAAGGACGCTCAAAATACTATGTATAGTTATAATATACATACAAGTTTATATTAGTTTACCATTTTAGGGCGAAACTTTACATTGACAAGGACCAATTTTTGAGATTTTAAGTTTTAAACCTGCAGTCCCCACTTTTTGTAAACTTGGTTCGTATTTTAGTTTAGTAGGCTTCAGGATTTGTGGCAAAAGAAGACGCTGTTAAGTCAGGCAGTTGAGGGTACTCCTGGGAATGTGGGACTGTGGCCAATCCAAAAAAAGTGACGACAAGTATAGCAAACATGTTTCGACCTAACACAGGCCTCAGATTGAGTCATGACTGTTTTTGGAGTGCCTCAGTCTCCAGTTTGTTTTGCAATACTACTATTACAGTATTTTCACTGCTCAAACCATGCATTTTCATATTTGATTATTGCCTTAATTCAGCATTTTGATTGGTCCATACAGCCACTTTTCTATATTTCAGTTTCAACACACAGCATTAAGATTGGTGCACAATCCACCATCACTGTGAGGAAGTCGGCCTTTTTGTAAATAGCCAGTGTAATTATATGTCATAGCACACTTTCCCACACACTCTTCCCACCCGCAGCACTCAGTGAATCCATTATAATGCACGGTTAAAGAAGAAAGTCTGCTTGCAAACATCCAAACCTGCCCTAGATTCATGTGCTAAAGGAGTTTGTTGTAATTAGGGCTGCACAATATATCGCAAAATTATCGTTATCGCAATATCCATATCGCGAGAATCTAAATATATCACAATAACGCTGTGGTCTTCATCTGACAGAGATTTACACTGAAGAATAATTTTCCACCAGAGCCTTAAAAGAACATGTGTTGTGACTAAATAAAAATGTTTAAAAAGTCCAGTTTTAGTGGTAATTTAATTAATTTAGTCACAGCTTAGCCTTGTTTTATTCCTGGTTTAGTCTGTGTTAAGTTTTGATTTTGTCACTGTTTTGACTTGTAAATACAGGAACTTACATTTTTGTGAAATGTAGTGAATTTCACTCGCTATGTTCCAAAAGTAGGCTCTATTTTCAAATATCGCAATAATATCATTATCGCGATTTTCAGCATAGTTATCGAATATCGCATGTTTTCTCCATATCGTGCAGCCCAAGTTGTAATCAGGGTTTCTGCAGGGTCTTAAAAGTCTAAAGAAAAAGTCTTAAGCTTTAAACACTGAATCTAGGGGCTTACATTTGTCACTATACAGCCTATTAGGTCTTAAATCTTTCACATACATTTGATACAACTATTAAAATGTCCACTTAAATGCTGAAAGGCGTTTTACCGTAGCCGATACAAGAGCTTTCAAATTTTCTTACCATGGCCAAAATGCTTTGCGGCACTCACTCTCTCACATATGGTGTCTTTGTACACAGGCTGCTTATGAAACAGGCCTTAATTTTTGGAACAGTGGTCTTCAAAAGGTGTAAAAAAAAAAAAGTCTTATAATAAACTTTTTGAAGCCTGCAGAAACCCTGTGTAATTGCTAGAGTTGGGATAGAACTTTACTGTTTCTCATTTGTCAACAAAAGGCAGATTTTTTTTTTTGGGAGTTTCTTTGACTTGCAAAAAACACTCATCCCATGATCACATATTATTCAAAAAGCATTAAATATAAAAACAGTTGCATAAGGACATTACAGACTTCACTTGGGTTTAACCTTAAGCCCTGAAACTAAACAAATGCTAATTTACGTGATAGTTTTAAGTTGTATAGTGACCTTTTGTGACCTTTTATCCCCTTAAACCAATACTTTTTTTTTTTTTTTTCTTTTACCAGCCATTTTAAAATTTTGGAGCTAAATCTACTGTAGTTGCAACAAAGTAGAAGCCATATTATTTTCTGCTATTTTAAGATTTATAAAACTGGTATGCAGTAAACCACAGATCCAGCAGAAGCTTTAAATTTCGCCTGTGGTGTTTTGTTTTTTGGTGAGGAGCCAGGGCAGCTGTATGTTGAATTGCGCATTAGCCATGACCCACATTCCTCCATAGAGCGCTCACGTGTCGGAGAAAAATCAGCTCCACATGTTGCATTGGACCGGATTTACACGAAGCAAAAGCAGTCGTAGCTAGTTTTATGGACCTTTGGGTCAATGGAAAACTCCACTCGTGTTGTGCTGTAGTTATAGTGCGGTAATATTAACTCTTTTCAAACAACATCATAAAGCTTATCTCTAAAGATATAATACACGTGACAGTAGTTTATGCTTATCCTTGACTCATTCATGTCATGTTTACACTTGCTCTACAGCCTTAAGTTTTGAAGCCTAGATGCAGTTATAAATTGAGATGGTAAAATATATATTTAGGAGTATTTTGTATTAGGGCTGCACAAAATATCAGCATTATCCGTATCGCAAGAACACTGTGGTCTTTCATCTGACATTTTCACACAATCATTTTTTCCACCAGAGCCTTAAAAGAAAATGTGTTGTGACTAAATAAAAATGTCTAAAAAGTTCAGTTTTGGTGATAGTTTCCTTAATTGAGTCACCATTTAGCTTTGTTTTATCCCTGGTTTAGTCTGTTCAGTTTTGATTTTGATGCCGTTTTGACTTATGAATACAGAGACTTTTTTTGTTTTTAGTGAATTTAACTTGTCAGAAAAGTAGGCCCTATTTTAAAATATCGCAATATTCAACATAGTTATTGAATATTGCATTATTTTCCCATATTGTGCAGCCCAATTTTGTACAAAAGTTATACGTTTGTGTCTTTTCTCTTCCTTTCTGGGGTCGCCTCAGCAAATCTGCCGCCTAGTGTGCATTTGATTATACTTCAGATGCCCTTTCCTGACGCAATCATCTCATTTATCCAGGCTTGGGACTGGCTTGGGCCTCTTAGTGGCTGGAAAGATGAGTTATCAAAAGGACTTTGAGAATCTTTGATAGTCATTTAGGTCAACCTGATAAAAGATGGACTCACTGATATAAATTACAAGATTTAAGAAAGCTAGGAGACTACATACAGACAGTTTGATGCTTTGTGCCAGTCCCATGTCCAGATAAATTGCTTCAGAAAAGACATCCGGTGTAAAACCTATGGCAATAAATCAAAATCCCTGCACACTAGGAGGCAGATGATTTGCTGTTCCGATCCCAGAAAGGAAAAAGTCAAACGAAAGGAAGACAGTGGCCCAACACTTTTGTTTTGCTCGATTTAATGCAACATTTTCAAACCTATCAGAATAAAATTAAAACTTGTGTTCGCAGGTAACATGGTGAAAGTGTTGCGCGGTCACCAGCAGTGGGTTTACTGCAGCGCCTTCTCCCCAGACTCCTCCATCCTCTGCTCGGTTGGCGCCGGCAAAGCAGTAAGTTTCTCGTTCCTAAGTCTTCTCTTTTTGTTTTTTTTAGTATACGGTCTGCTAGCTCCTGTGTGTGTTTGCTTATGGCTCGTGACAGTTGCGCTCAATCAAACTCCTCCATATTTTTCCATACTGCTCTGTGTCACTGGTAGTGCAGTAATTGTTAAGACCGCCGGGTTTGTTTGCAGTCAATAAAACAGCCTGTGCCATACTAATGTTTGCATGAAAACAGACTTGTAGACACTGTAAACTCGAACCCGATGACCCTGTATTTATTTGTTAACAAAAAGACCTTTTATATTGTCAATGTTAAAATAAATATGCAACCATAGCCGGAGATGTCCTTGTAGTTGAGAGATTTCCACTTCTGCTTATCGATTCTTATTGATTGCAAAACATTCTTATCACAAAGTTGCGTAACGTCAGCTGAGGTTGACTGCAAATTTATTAAAACTGTTGTAATCTTGAAAGTAAATCTCGTTAGTTGCAAGTCATTGTCTTGAGTTAACTGTGACCTTTGAACAAGACTTATTTTATATTGGAAAAAAACTAACTTTTACAATGGACAGTGGTCACCTAAGTTAATTCGGAACCTTTATAACTTTTAAGTATTATAAACAGATTCAAGATTTTAAAAACTACATTTATTTTGTGCAACAATTAACAGCAGTTTTGAAAAATGTTCTACAAAGATTTAAAATAGTCACTGCGCGTCTCAGTTCTCTTAAATGACATACTCCGTCCTCCATTTCTCGTCTCCTTGTGTGTTTAGCAAATCCTAAAAATGCATTTCACTGAGTAATTTGTTAATTCAACATTAACTTGCATTGTATGGAGTTGCAATAATCTAATCACAATAGGGCACAGTGCTTGTTAGTTATTGAGCTGGTGACTGTGTTCTAGTTCATCGTCCATTAATCTATACATAACATTAATATCACTGTATTTCAGGGTCAGTAAATTGATTTTGTGAAAATTAACGTCTTAAATCTTTTTTTATTACTTGAGCTATAAAAAAAATAAAAATATTGTACATAAACTATAAATATATTGTACAATATTATACATTACACCCACACTGGGTAGAAAAAAACAAAAAACAGGAAAAACTGTAACAGTATCTGTAAATATGATTCAGACATGTTCACAGTTTGTATATTATTGCAGGAGTGGGAAGAAAAACTTATTTAACCCCACCCCCATTCATCCTGATTGCATTAAAAGGCATTTGATTCCAACAGGCATTAAAAATTTAAAATAGTTTTTAAGTAAAATCGCTGACGTTGGTTTTATTCGTGAATATGTATTTCTAAATAATTTACCAATTTCATAGCCTACACTAGTGTGAAAGATGGCGGATTGAGTTTGCTTCCAGTTGAACCAATATCAGATGTTTGACTCATTATCCTTTATGAAGTGTATTTTACAATACTTAAGCAATTTAAGCTGCTGCAATTGTATGTTAAAACTGGCATTAAAAGCATTCATTAGACTTGCTGATGCCTGCAGGAACCCTTTAGTGTATATATATTTATAGGAGTGCCTCTCTTTATCCACAGTTGATTTTACTTTTCAGCTGTCCCTTATTTTAATAAGTTAAAAAAATTACATTGAGAATACTTGCTTCATTGTTATTAACATTAAAGCTAATGGCAGTGCTGTGTAGAGCAAAGAGGAGATGCAGTCTGTCCTGTCAGTATCCAACAAGTAAAACTTCTGCACACATCCATTTTTTAACACGAGAACTAGAATCGATAAGCAGAATGTGAGTCTGTGCATTTACTTAAAGTCTGTTTACTCTGAATATTGAGTAGTATTGATATCCAGTCTGCAGTTAAATGTTAAAGTCCAGTGAACATGGCGCTACTGTTAGTGAACGCTGATTGGCTGCTGGTGACTCCTGGCTGTGTCCCTACAGTGTCTTGCTCTCCTGTCGCAGGTGGGGCTCAGGGTAAACGCGGCCAAAGGCACCTGACCTGTACGTAGGTGCTGCTCTGTGTCTGTCTACCTCTGTTTAATAAATGCTAGTTCATAGTTTTTTAAAATTTTTATTATTAAACATCCCTCACTACTACCCTCTTATAGCCCAGTGTCTGCTAACTTCCCCCATTTTGTTTCTGGGCTAGGATTATTGCCAGTATGAATGTGTGTTTAAGGCAAACAATGTAACTTTATAACAACCAGAGACAACACTAGCGCTAAAACAAGCCCAAACACAAACTCTAAAGCAAAATATAAATGTAAAGCTATGGGTTTTTGCTATTGTTAGTAAGGTTGGCCCTGAGTACTTTGACTTTAACCACTGTGGAACAAGCAATACATTTTTAATATAACATGTGATGCCCCAAAACAGTGCAAAATCTTATTAACAGGCATCATAATAAAGAAAATGTCAGAACTAGTGAATTTAGGCAAAAAAAGAAACCCCCATATCCCATTAACTGTATCAGCCGCATTAACAGCCTTGTAACAGACTAACTCATGAAGCACATGTGACAGTGTTGGGTTTAGACCTCAGTTCAGATCTGAATGTGATGTGTGTGTATGAGTGTGTATGAGTGTCTGTGTTTGTGTGTGTGTGTGTGTTTGTGTGTGTGTGAGAGAGAGTGTGTGTATTGTGTACTTTGCCAGAGGTGTCAACCCTTTGGCCATAAAATATTCTTTTCTCTTGCAGTATCTGTCTCTCTTCGTAGGCTTCAGCCGGAGGTGCGAGCCTATTGTAGACAGAGCACTAAAACTCTGAAAGGGGAAACCAGTGGAGTAACATTATGTTACCTTAAGTTACTACTTGTTTTATTTTCTCTTTTTGTGTAGACTTTTTGTTAAACTGTTAGACTTGTACATGTATTTGTTATAACACATGTTTACATTAGTTTAATTCACAGTTAGACTTATTTACACAGTTATTACACTGTTATTACACATTTATTCATGTACAACACTTACACTTAGCTCAGTTTAGGAACACAGCTGCAGTTTGTTGCTTGTGTAGCATGTGCCTTCATTTGTTTGGCCTGATTTAAAGTTACCAACTTTAGACTGACACAGAGCATAACTTGAACATATCTCTAATTTGTTAAGCCTTTGCTTAATTTAATTTGCATAATTAGTCACTAAGTTAGTAGCTGTAGCCAGTGCTGTGGCGTTTCAGTGTCTATAACAGGCCTCTTTTCACGTTGCAGGTGTTCCTATGGAACATGGACAAATACACGTTGATCCGGAAGCTGGAGGGCCACCACAATGACGTGGTGTCATGTGAGTTCTCACCAGATGGGGCGCTGTTGGCCACCGCCTCCTACGACACCCGCGTCATCGTGTGGGACCACAACACGGCCACCATCCTGCTCGAGCTCGGGTAAGACGCACTAACGGCTCATGTTTAGGTCTCAGGCATTTATCTTAGGCTCAGCACCAGAGTTAGCCCTCAGCCGGCTTCTGCTGGTTTTATAAAAGTTCATGTAAATGTAAAATATCTAAATGTTTCTGACTTGTCCTTTTCTCTCCTTACAGCCATCTGTTCCCCCCTCCGTCTCCCATTTTTGCTGGAGGCTCTAACGATCGTTGGGTTCGCTCTGTGAGCTTCTGCCCCGACGGTCGGCACATCGCCAGCGTCACTGACGACAGGTGAGGCCCCCATACATTCATAACAAACACAACATTACTGTAATGTCAGCAACAGAAGTCTTATGATTCTGTGGTTTATAATGTGACTCTGAAATGAAACCATCAGCATATTTCACATCCGGTTTCGAAACAAAAGACCTTTGCTTTGACAAACAAAAGCCAAAAGTTCTGTGGTTCCTGTTTTTGGAGAAGAATGTGGACAGTTCTCTGAAAATCAACTTAAAATATACAAACAGCAGATCAAATACATTTAATTGGCTAGATTAATTTAATATCAGGACATTAACAAACACACATCACACTTGACTTTCAGGACCAAATGGTCACAACCACCTGCTTCAGTTTAATCTTTTAAAGCCCCAGTGTGAACGAGGCCTCACGTCCCTCCCATGTTTGTTTTCTTTAAGCTCAGTGTAAACAGCCTCCTCCTGCAGCAGAAAAAAGCCTCTGGGTTTGGCTCTAGTTTGTTTGTCCTCCCCGGGCCACTGTACAGGCTCTGTTCAAACCGGTCACATGACTGTCACAAGATTAATCACCTCCCGTTGGACAACTGTGTGGAAAAAAAACTTTGTTGAAGGGAAACAGATGCACAAAATGGTGGCAAAAACCAGCGGAGTCCGGTTTAAACCAAAAACCTCTGCCAAAAAGGACAAAGGGGCTCTCACTAACCAGGCAATTTAGCTGCTGTAACTCGATGCAGGAGGGGGTTTAGAGACTTTATTTAGCTAACAGCTGCAAAGTTAGCAAAGGCCAAGATTAAAGTTAAAACACTTGGCAACCAAAAATTACTATTGCAATACATTAAAACTCTTTCTGTGAATGCTTTGCAAATGTCTATCCTCTTAAATCCTTCAAGCAAAGTGAAAAAAGGAGAATGTCACACTTAAGATGGACATTTTAATCATAAGACAAAATTAGAAGCATTTAGACAGCACTGACCTTCACCAAGGCATTGCCCCCAGCTCACAGTGGTGAAGATTTAAGGTGCTTTTCCACTCGGGTTGGTTTTGGGGGTGTTTGCACTTCACAAAGCGTTACAAAACATTCTGCTTTTGGGAACCCCTTCAGCAGTCGTGCCAGCACGGTTAAGTGGTCTGGAACGGTTAGAGGTGGGCACTGCTGCGAGTTGATTGGACGAGAGAGAAAATCCTGGACCCAGAGTAATAATATAATCTTTAGAACTTGTTCAGAAAAGTGCTATAGAAATAAAGTGTTTTCCAGTGCAAAAATTAGGGCTGCATGATATGGAGAAAACATATTCGATAACTACGTTGAAAATTGCGATAACGATTTATATATTTGAAAACAGAGCCTACTTTTGGAACATAGTAAGTTAAATTCACTACATTTCACAAAAATGTAAGTTCCTGTGTTTACAAGTCAAAACAGTGACAAAATCAAAACTTAACACAGACTAAACCAGGAATAAAACAAGGCTAAGCTGTGACTAAATTAATTAAATTACCACTAAAACTGGACTTTTTAAACATTTTTATTTAGTCACAACACATGTTCTTTTAAGGCTCTGGTGGAAAATGATTCTTCAGTGTAAATCTCTGTCAGATGGAAAACCACAGCGTTATTGCGATATATTTAGATTCTTGCGATACGGATATTGCGTTTGCTGACATTGCGATAACGATAATTTTGCGATATATTGTGCAGCCCTAGTTGTAATCAGGGTTTCTGCAGGGTCTAAAAAGTTTAAAGAAAAAGTCTTAAGCTTTAAAAACTGAATCTAAGGGCTTAAATTTGTCACTATACAGCATATTGGGTCTTAAATCTGTCACATACAATGCAACTTGCGATAACGATAATTTTGCGATATGTTGTGCAGCCCTAGCAAAACTTATAATAGCTGTGACAAAGACCCATGAATATACAATTTAATACAAATAAAAGACAAAAGGCAAACACATATTACAACTGTGATTGAAAAATAAAAGAGTAATAAAATACTAACTCAAATTAAAATCAGGCAATATCAGATGATTTTAAATGTTTCTGAAAAGTGCAGAGACATTTGATCTGGTGGAGGTCATGGGGCAAGCAGTTCCAGAGGGAAGGAGCCTGTACAGAAAATGCCCAGTTCCCTTTAGGTTCTGGGGACGCCCAGTAAGGCTCCCTCCCTGGTGTGGGGTGACCTGGAGGGGACATAGGTGAGCAGGTTAGATAAACAGTGTGGTGCCAGACTGTTAAGAGCTTTAAAAGTCAACAGTAAAACTAAAAAAATCAATCTGAAACTTGAAAGGAAGCCACGAGGTCGGGGTTGATGGGGTCTGTGTGTACCTGTAACTTAAACACCAGCAGGATCTGGGGCGACTGGCACATCCCATAATGGAAATTGCCTATAAAGCCCAGACAATTTGTTCCTTTACTGACCCCTTGTGGCTGGAATTAGTATCTTTCTATCCATAAACACGGCACCTTCTCAGAACATGTCTGTGTCCGCTCGGGTCCTTACAAAACCACTGAAAACTCTGTAATACATCTGCCAGGCCTGTTGGTGGCGCTGCAACAGAAACACACCGGAAACAGACGAGACGTGCGGAGCAAACTGGTGTGATGTAAACATAAGAACATGGCGGGGAATATGAGCCGAGTCTGTAGTGAGAGGAGCAGAATATTGTGCTGTAAAGCTCAGTATCATCTGCAGCAACAACATAAGGCGCCATTGTTGTTGTTGTCATAGTTTAGCACATGCAGGTTAAGGAAGAGGTTTGGCTACGCTCCATTGTTTCAGAAAAGATCCGTATCGTATAAACAGCATTTTAAAATCTTTCCACTCTGTGACCTGGTTTTGAAAATTATATTGTCTGTTAGATATCGCTGGTAATAAAGATTTTTTATGAATGCTAGTTCAATAAAACGCCTGGTCCACTTTTTGTATCTTGTGTAAACGTGGCCTAAGTTGCCCTCAGAGTCTGAACTGTATACATTTGTTCTGACGCTGCTTTGTTTCTGTGGTGTTTTTTTAAGGTTGGTCCGTTTCTGGAGCATTGAGGACCGCGCTCCTCAGGCCATCGCCTCTCTGTCAAACGGCCTCTGCTCTGCCTTCTCTTCAGAGGGAGGAGTCCTGGCTGCCGGGTAAGACGACCTGGATCCAGTTACATTAGCATTACATCAGAAACTCTGGCGCTAACAGAGCAGCGACACGTGGCAGGAAAAGGCAGAGGCCAAACTAAGCATGCAGTGTGGAAATGGGAAAATAATCTCTCTGGCCAGTGAGGGTTTCTGAGTTTTATTACTCACTGTTGCACAATATGGTCAGGATTTTTGCTCCTCCTAAAAGCGGGTTTCCCTAAGGTCTTGGAAAAGTATTAAATGTCAAATACAAGGCCTTTTTTAACCCATTTTTATATTGTAGCATAATCTTAGTTTAGCCTTTTCATTGTTGGTTCATAGAAATGAGTAAATATGAAGGAAGAAAGGCCGCCTACAGACGCAAACAAAAGGCTTACACTTGTGGCTATAATTCAAATATTTGATTAAGACATGGTAATATGTGACTTACTGATGCATTTTTGTTTTAATAGGATGTGAATTAGGCATAAAATGTTATCTTGAGTGGCATTGAGGAAGATTTCACTTGCTCAGATGTGAAAGCTACTTGCGGATCTTAGTTTGGTCCAAATAGCTGCTCTTCAGTTTGGCAAAAGGAGGCGTCTCGGTCCGGAGCAAGGTCTGATTTTTATGTAAAAGCCTGTAGCATAGCAATATTTCTGACTTTTGGACCAAATCTGGGGAGTGACATGCGTTTAAACACTCACAGAAGAACAAACGTCAGTGTAAAAAACAAAATTAGATCTCAGTATGGTTAAAAGACGAGATCAAAAAGGTTGGGAACCGCTTGCTTACACTACGGAAAAACATTTTAAAAAGTATAGACAGAAGAAAGATGTGCGTCGTTCTGCTGTAACCATCTCCTTGTCTTCTCCCTCCTGCTTTATTTCGTCACTAACCCCACGTTCCCCGTCTCTGCAGGACTCGGGACGGCAGCGTTCACTTCTGGGAGAGCCCCCGCAGCGTTTCCAGCCTGCAGCACCTGTGCCGCATGAGCGTGAGGCGCGTCCTGACCACGCAGCAGGTCGAGGCGCTGTCCATCCCGACGCCTCTGCGCGACTATCTCACCTACAGAGTCATCTAAAACAACCCCAAATACAAACTGAACTCTCTCTCTCTCCTCTTTTTGTACATATTTATTTTTCTAAGTGCTTCGACGGGAGCCCGCACAATCCCAAAACCTGGTCAAAGGTCAAAGTTTTCATGGTCTGCTTGCTTCTCTCCTTCCTCTGACTTGAAAAGGCAGTTGCACTTATGTTAAATATATATATGTATGTATGAATAATGGCGGGCAAAGGTGTTGCTTGGGCCAAAGGGAAAAACACAGGGTTTCGAACACAGATTTAGGATATTTCTATTTAGTTTGGGCCTTTTTAAAGAAGTAGATTTTTAAAGAATACACCAAGAGTCCACAAAAAAGAGTTAGCCTGGCCAGTCCGCTCCTTCTAATTTGTTTTAGAAAGCAGGAGAGTCTGTTTCCTCAGCCGTAGGGAGCCATTTCTTAAAAAAGCAGAACATAATCTCCTAGCAAAAGTAACAAAGATGGTGCCGGCTTATACAGAGTGAGTTTAATAACTTCTCTGAGCTGATTAACACCATTTAGTGCTTTCCTTCGTCACCTGTTGGTTCTGCTGAAGTCCTCTTAGTTCAGTGGGATTTTTGTCTTTGTCCCGTTTTCATTTTAACAGTAAAGTCCTGTTGACATCCGACTAATGACCACATTCAAACAAACCCACTTTTTCTTCCACAAGTCTTTGTACAACTGGCTTCTGCTGCTGTCCCCTGTCAGAAATAAGTATAGGATACAGCGTTTTCTGGTATTTTATGGCAAAACCACCAACAATTCTTCATAAGCATTAATTTTTGTTTTGGATATGGGTCAATGAACCTCAAGCAAATGAACCCCAGACTGATTTCTTTGTGAAGAACAGGAAAAGAGTTGGCTGGCCAGGCTACAAACAAGTCGCTATGAGATGACAGTTTGACCAGAAATCTTTTTTTTTGGCCCTTATAATATCTAATTTCCTTGTTTTTTTTCTCAAGAGATACTTTATTGTCCCTAATTTATTTCCCTCAAGTTTAATTGTAGCCTTTTGACGACTGTAAGACAATTATCTGGAACATTTTAAATAGTGAGTGGGGAGAATAAAGATTTAGTCCCATTTGAAAAGCTCCTTTTGCAGGCCCCAAGTTCAATAATCCCTCATGTTATATAGATGATAGATCTTTTTTGCTCCTAAATCCTTGGGCCATTTCTAGTCCAAACATACTTTATACGTAGTAGCCTTGTGATGACAATAAGATGAGACGTGCTTTTGCAAAACACTAACTGTAGACCATTTTTACATTAATTTAACCAGTAATGTACAGGAAAGATATTCTTGCTAAATATAATCAACTCATAACCAATGTATCCAGCAAAAAGTCTTGACAAAACGGATTAGCCGTACGTTTTTGGATTTTTAGTCAGAGTACAGCAGCTCGTAGATGGAAGTGTTAGTGTATTTTCAACTTAAAATCAACAAGAAATCTGTAGCAGCAAAGACATCTTGCTAATTCACACGATCATGAAGAACCTTGCTTACTATTTGACATTTTAGCTGTTCCTTTTGTGTCTTTTCGAGTGTCCAAAACTGCATTTACAATCTCCTGCAAGCCCTTTACTTGAATTGGATGACAAGTTTTCCAAAATAAGAACAGCAATGTGCTCATAACCATTTCAAACACATGCTTCCACTTAGCATTTAAGCATTCCCTTACAATGTTACACTTTTCAAAATCCAAAATAATGTTAGTACCAAAGTAGTCCCACACTTTAAGAAATCCATGCAACAACTTTTTTTAATTTCGCTTAATGTTATGGCTTCCTAATGCTTTTTTGTAGCCATTTTTAACATAGTCAGCCTCAAAACTCGCCACATTTCAAGTTCTTCACCAACCCAGACGGTTTCTTTGGACTTTTAAGGGCATCTAGTTCTAGTAAAACTTGACTTTTATAGTGCCTTGGGTCTAGTCTAGCCTATTCCCATACTCCACCACACATTTATGTCAAGTCTTTTGTCCCTACATTTAGTTTAAATCATTCAAATTTGTTATTGTAGGCGAATGCGTGGTGAAAAAGGATGTTCACATTTTTTTATTTTTTTGTTTTTTCTAAAGTCACCAGTGTTTTTGACCAATCCAAATCTGTATTTCTGTGTACATACGAAGCTCGCTGGACATATCACTGTTTTTGTATCATTTACGACTTTGATTTTGTATTTTTTGTTCATATTTTGTTCGCCTTGTTAATGTGAATCTGCTTAACCGCACTGTACGCGTCAAAGTTGGCATCCAGTCCTCTCCATTGCCCATAAAAAGTGAATAGAAACTTGCCTTGAGTGTTATGTGACGTGTGAATGATGCTAATGCTGTTTTAAATGGGAGATGTGTTTATACTCTTGGCAATAACTCGCGCTAAAAGCCAAAGGTTTGTATAAAATGGTCAGGTTCTCTTTTTTTTTTTTTTCAGTGTGTTTTTTTTTTTTTTTTTTAAATCAAAGACGCTGATATTTTGGCTGGGTTTGATGCAGTACAGAGCGGTGAATATATCGGATATATATGAGTATATGAATGTAAAGTTTCTGCAATTCTAATGTTTTTTTTTTTTTTTTTTTTTTGTGTTTGTAGTTTGAATAAACACTTTTTTGGATAAAATTAAACCTCTTCTGTGTTTTACTTCAACGGTGCAATGTCTGATAAAGGTTGCATCAGTCAGAGCAGCTCTCAGCCTCTGTACAAGCAGCTCGCCGAAAGTTTTATGATTCCTACATAAACTTTTTTCTCAAATTTGATTGCTCACTTAAACAAATTTAATGGAGCACAGTCTCTTGGTGTCAGAAGTAATTGGCCTACTGTATTTTCTGGACTATAAGTCACACTTTTTTCCATAGTCTGGCTAGGGGTGCGACGTATACTCAGGTGCTGACTTATATATTAAAATATTTCAGGTGTTGGTTAGAGGGCGCTCTAGGCTTGTGTACCAGCATCTGCTGCACCTGTACCACTGACAATTTAAAATGTAAACATTACCACTAACAACTTAGGCTATAAAGACAACTGAGAAAGAGCGGAATAATTGGAAATGGAACTGATGCTGAGTCTGACGACAGCCACGCAGAGGAGGAAGCGGCGCTTCGTCTACCTCCGGAGTTGGCGGAGTTGTTCAGAAGCGACACAGAGGATGAAGAATTTAAAGGATTTAGTGATTAGGAGTGAGATGGTGAGTTTGGTGAACTTGTTATATTATGTTCTTTATGCTATAGTTATGTGAATAACTGTTAATATATTACGTTAACATACGAGACACCTATTCAGTTCGTTGTTTATGCTTCATGTAGCTGAATAACCATCAATGTGTTACGTTAGCAAACCGCACACCTATTCAGCTGTTGTTCTCTATTCTATTATTACTATAACTTGCCTTTCAAGATGAAATGTCTGTTCTTGGTGTTGGATTTTGTAAAATAAATTTCCCCCAAAAAATGGGACTTATAGTCCAGTGCCACTTATATAAGTTTTTTTCTTCTTCATTATGCATAGTAGTAGTAGTAGTAGACTCTGAAGACCCTAAAAATCCAAACACTGGCTGTCTTCTTGCAGAGCCAAACACAAACCGAGCTAACTTTAAAACTCAGACCAAAACAGAAACTGAAGTCTGGCTTCATCCAACACAAAAAACAAACTGAGACAGACGTCAGCAGATTCCTTAAATCATGGCACAAAGGACAATAAAAGTAAAAGTAGCGCATTTCTTTGTTTTTACACAAACATCTGATCTCAGCTCAGGTTTTTCTTTAACTCAGCACTTTCCACTTTGATAAAATTGGTTGAACTTGCAGTTTTTTCACTGCACAGCCCTCAGTGTGAGGTTTCTTATCTCATCACACAGCAGTCTGTGTCCTCCTCCTGATGTCTCTGTGTCCTCCTCCTGATGTCTCTGTGTCCTCCTCCTGATGTCTCTGTGTCCTCCTCCTGATGTCTGTGTGTCCTCCTGATGTCTCTGTGTCCTCCTGATGTCCCTGTGTCCTCCTCCTGATGTCCCTGTGTCCTCCTGATGTCTGTGTGTCCTCCTCCTGATGTCTCTGTGTCCTCCTCCTGATGTCTCTGTGTCCTCCTCCTGATGTCTCTGTGTCCTCCTGATGTCTCTGTGTCCTCCTGATGTCTCTGTGTCCTCCTCCTGATGTCTCTGTGTCCTCCTCCTGATGTCTCTGTGTCCTCCTGATGTCTCTGTGTCCTCCTCCTGATGTCTCTGTGTCCTCCTGATGTCTCTGTGTCCTCCTCCTGATGTCTCTGTGTCTTCCTCCTGATGTCTCTGTGTCCTCCTCCTGATGTCTCTGTGTCCTCCTGATGTCTCTGTGTCCTCCTCCTGATGTCTCTGTGTCCTCCTGATGTCTCTGTGTCCTCCTCCTGATGTCTCTGTGTCCTCCTCCTGATGTCCCTGTGTCCTCCTGATGTCTCTGTGTCCTCCTCCTGATGTCTCTGTGTCCTCCTGATGTCTCTGTGTCCTCCTCCTGATGTCTCTGTGTCCTCCTCCTGATGTCTCTGTGTCCTCCTGATGTCTCTGTGTCCTCCTCCTGATGTCTCTGTGTCCTCCTGATGTCTCTGTGTCCTCCTCCTGATGTCTCTGTGTCCTCCTGATGTCTCTGTGTCCTCCTCCTGATGTCTCTGTGTCCTCCTCCTGATGTCCCTGTGTCCTCCTGATGTCTCTGTGTCCTCCTCCTGATGTCTCTGTGTCCTCCTGATGTCTCTGTGTCCTCCTCCTGATGTCTCTGTGTCCTCCTCCTGATGTCTCTGTGTCCTCCTGATGTCTCTGTGTCCTCCTCCTGATGTCTCTGTGTCCTCCTGATGTCTCTGTGTCCTCCTCCTGATGTCTCTGTGTCCTCCTCCTGATGTCTCTGTGTCCTCCTGATGTCTCTGTGTCCTCCTCCTGATGTCTCTGTGTCCTCCTGATGTCTCTGTGTCCTCCTGATGTCTCTGTGTCCTCCTCCTGATGTCTCTGTGTCCTCCTGATGTCTCTGTGTCCTCCTCCTGATGTCTCTGTGTCCTCCTCCTGATGTCTCTGTGTCCTCCTGATGTCTCTGTGTCCTCCTGATGTCTGTGTGTCCTCCTCCTGATGTCTGTGTGTCCTCCTCCTGATGTCTCTGTGTCCTCCTCCTGATGTCTCTGTGTCCTCCTGATGTCTCTGTGTCCTCCTGATGTCTCTGTGTCCTCCTCCTGTCTCTGTGTCCTCCTGATGTCTCTGTGTCCTCCTCCTGATGTCTCTGTGTCCTCCTCCTGATGTCTCTGTGTCCTCCTGATGTCTCTGTGTCCTCCTCCTGATGTCTCTGTGTCCTCCTGATGTCTCTGTGTCCTCCTCCTGATGTCTCTGTGTCCTCCTGATGTCTCTGTGTCCTCCTCCTGATGTCTCTGTGTCCTCCTGATGTCTCTGTGTCCTCCTCCTGATGTCTCTGTGTCCTCCTCCTGATGTCTCTGTGTCCTCCTGATGTCTCTGTGTCCCTCCTGATGTCTCTGTGTCCTCCTGATGTCCCTGTGTCCTCCTCCTGATGTCTCTGTGTCCTCCTGATGTCTCTGTGTCCTCCTGATGTCTCTGTGTCCTCCTCCTGATGTCTCTGTGTCCTCCTGATGTCTCTGTGTCCTCCTCCTGATGTCTCTGTGTCCTCCTGATGTCTCTGTGTCCTCCTCCTGATGTCTCTGTGTCCTCCTCCTGATGTCTCTGTGTCCTCCTGATGTCTCTGTGTCCTCCTCCTGATGTCTCTGTGTCCTCCTGATGTCTCTGTGTCCTCCTCCTGATGTCTCTGTGTCCTCCTGATGTCTCTGTGTCCTCCTCCTGATGTCTCTGTGTCCTCCTGATGTCTCTGTGTCCTCCTCCTGATGTCTCTGTGTCCTCCTCCTGATGTCTCTGTGTCCTCCTGATGTCTCTGTGTCCTCCTGATGTCTCTGTGTCCTCCTGATGTCCCTGTGTCCTCCTCCTGATGTCTCTGTGTCCTCCTGATGTCCCTGTGTCCTCCTGATGTCTCTGTGTCCTCCTGATGTCTCTGTGTCCTCCTCCTGATGTCTCTGTGTCCTCCTGATGTCTCTGTGTCCTCCTCCTGATGTCTCTGTGTCCTCCTCCTGATGTCTCTGTGTCCTCCTGATGTCTCTGTGTCCTCCTGATGTCTCTGTGTCCTCCTCCTGATGTCTCTGTGTCCTCCTGATGTCTCTGTGTCCTCCTCCTGATGTCTCTGTGTCCTCCTCCTGATGTCTCTGTGTCCTCCTGATGTCCCTGTGTCCTCCTGATGTCCCTGTGTCCTCCTGATGTCTCTGTGTCCTCCTGATGTCTCTGTGTCCTCCTCCTGATGTCTCTGTGTCCTCCTGATGTCTCTGTGTCCTCCTCCTGATGTCTCTGTGTCCTCCTGATGTCTCTGTGTCCTCCTCCTGATGTCTCTGTGTCCTCCTCCTGATGTCTCTGTGTCCTCCTGATGTCTCTGTGTCCTCCTCCTGTCTCTGTGTCCTCCTGATGTCTCTGTGTCCTCCTCCTGATGTCTCTGTGTCCTCCTGATGTCTCTGTGTCCTCCTCCTGATGTCTCTGTGTCCTCCTGATGTCTCTGTGTCCTCCTCCTGATGTCTCTGTGTCTTCCTCCTGATGTCTCTGTGTCCTCCTCCTGATGTCTCTGTGTCCTCCTCCTGTCTCTGTGTCCTCCTGATGTCTCTGTGTCCTCCTCCTGATGTCTCTGTGTCCTCCTGATGTCTCTGTGTCCTCCTCCTGATGTCTCTGTGTCCTCCTGATGTCTCTGTGTCCTCCTCCTGATGTCTCTGTGTCTTCCTCCTGATGTCTCTGTGTCCTCCTCCTGATGTCTCTGTGTCCTCCTGATGTCTCTGTGTCCTCCTCCTGATGTCTCTGTGTCCTCCTCCTGATGTCTCTGTGTCCTCCTGATGTCTCTGTGTCCTCCTGATGTCCCTGTGTCCTCCTCCTGATGTCTCTGTGTCCTCCTGATGTCCCTGTGTCCTCCTGATGTCTCTGTGTCCTCCTGATGTCTCTGTGTCCTCCTCCTGATGTCTCTGTGTCCTCCTGATGTCTCTGTGTCCTCCTCCTGATGTCTCTGTGTCCTCCTCCTGATGTCTCTGTGTCCTCCTGATGTCTCTGTGTCCTCCTGATGTCTCTGTGTCCTCCTCCTGATGTCTCTGTGTCCTCCTGATGTCTCTGTGTCCTCCTCCTGATGTCTCTGTGTCCTCCTCCTGATGTCTCTGTGTCCTCCTGATGTCCCTGTGTCCTCCTGATGTCCCTGTGTCCTCCTGATGTCTCTGTGTCCTCCTGATGTCTCTGTGTCCTCCTCCTGATGTCTCTGTGTCCTCCTGATGTCTCTGTGTCCTCCTCCTGATGTCTCTGTGTCCTCCTGATGTCTCTGTGTCCTCCTGATGTCTCTGTGTCCTCCTGATGTCTCTGTGTCCTCCTCCTGATGTCTCTGTGTCCTCCTCCTGATGTCTCTGTGTCCTCCTGATGTCTCTGTGTCCTCCTCCTGATGTCTCTGTGTCCTCCTGATGTCTCTGTGTCCTCCTCCTGATGTCTCTGTGTCCTCCTGATGTCTCTGTGTCCTCCTCTTGATGTCTCTGTGTCCTCCTCCTGATGTCTCTGTGTCCTCCTGATGTCTCAGTGTCCTCCTCCTGATGTCTCTGTGTCCTCCTGATGTCTCTGTGTCCTCCTCCTGATGTCTCTGTGTCCTCCTCCTGATGTCTCTGTGTCCTCCTGATGTCTCTGTGTCCTCCTCCTGATGTCTCTGTGTCCTCCTCCTGATGTCTCTGTGTCCTCCTCCTGATGTCTCTGTGTCCTCCTGATGTCTCTGTGTCCTCCTGATGTCTCTGTGTCCTCCTCCTGATGTCTCTGTGTCCTCCTGATGTCTCTGTGTCCTCCTCCTGATGTCTCTGTGTCCTCCTCCTGATGTCTCTGTGTCCTCCTGATGTCTCTGTGTCCTCCTGATGTCTCTGTGTCCTCCTGATGTCTGTGTGTCCTCCTCCTGATGTCTGTGTGTCCTCCTCCTGATGTCTCTGTGTCCTCCTCCTGATGTCTCTGTGTCCTCCTGATGTCTCTGTGTCCTCCTGATGTCTCTGTGTCCTCCTCCTGATGTCTCTGTGTCCTCCTCCTGATGTCTCTGTGTCCTCCTGATGTCTCTGTGTCCTCCTGATGTCTCTGTGTCCTCCTGATGTCTCTGTGTCCTCCTGATGTCTCTGTGTCCTCCTGTCTCTGTCTACATGTGGTATTTTGTAAGAGGAACACGTTCTTCCTCCTAAAGCTCTTTGTCACTGGGTCACATTAAAAATATAAAACTTATTTTTAATCATTAACCTCTGTCCTCATCACAGAGAACAAAACGTAATTCATTTTCTTATTTTTACTGTAAATGTCAGTTTGTTTACATAATTCCAACATATTTGTAAATAAAAACTGAATTATTTAACATCTAAAGGTGCAAAGTGTTTTTGTTTGTGCAGGGATTACCAGTCCTGCTTATTCTAATTTAGTTTTTTAGCTCTACTTGTAGTTTTTTATTTAAGTATCTTTGCTAACTGTGCTCATGTTGTTCCCACTGAGGGTCTAATAAAGGTTTTCTTCTTCTTCTTCTTCTTCTTCTTTTTCTTTTTCTTCTTCTTCTTCTTCTTCTTCTTCTTCTTCTTCTTCTTCTTCTTCTTCTTCTTCTTCTTCTTCTTCTTCTTATTATTATTATTATTATTATTATTATTATTATTATTAATATTATGTCTCTGATTCACCCTAACACTGGTTTTAATACATTTTTACTTTCTGTGCCTTTACAAAAAATGGCAAAAAATCACACAAAAAAGGACTAAAACTCACATTCTTCCTCTTAAAGCCTCTTAATGTTATCTAATGGCAATTATAAGGGAATTATTTCCCACAATGCAACGAGAAAATGGTGGATCTGGAGGTGATTTTTTTATGTTTGTGTATTTTTTAGCCTCTGACAGAGTTACAGAGGAATTAATATGATTTTACATTTCTGTGTTGCAATGGCAGTAGAGGGAAAATAAATGATTTTAATGTGAGTCAAGGCGACCAAAAAGAGCTTTAAGAGGAAGAATGTGAGTTTTTGTTGAAAATTTAGATTTTTTATTTTATTTTATTTTATTTTTTTAACCATTCTTTAACCAGGAAAGTCCCATTGAGATTCACAGATCTCTTTTTCAAGGGAGAGGCATCAACAACACAACACTGCATACAAAATACAATAAAAACAGAAATAAGAGTTAAAAACAATAACATTTAGAAGCAGTGGTAGGTTTTTCAGATGTGACTGAAAAAAACTTAAGATAATATAAAACTATATAAGAGTGCTATTTTGGAATGGGATAAAATTTCTATTAACAAATCAAACAGATGCTGGAATAAAAAAATATTTATATCTGTTAAATTGGGCACCCTTTTTGAGTATCTCAAATTCAGCTTTCAGGACGTGTGTCGGGTCATTTACAATTTTCTGAGCCTCTCTGGCCAAAAACTTCTCATAAAGAGAGGGTAAAGCCAAAATGAGAGCAAAAAATACATTTGACAAACCCTAAAAGGAGCCAGGATTAAAGGTTAAAGGCGATTCTGAGCAGCAGCCAATAGGAGCGCTGCTTTCTTCACGAGCCCAGTGTGAGAGCAAACGTGATTGGCTGAAGCTGTTGTTGTTAAACTGAAACAGGATAAAGATGATGAGGCTGATGTGAGCTGTGTTTGGGACGGAGGATGTTTCTGTGCTGAATGTGGGACAGGAGTTTGACACTGAGCAGATTCAGAAACAGGACGTGACTCAGGGACAAACTTTAACTTTACTCAACATTTCATCACCAAACAATACTTCACATTTATAAGTAAAAGTAAAAATGTATGTATACTAATACTTCTGCTGCTACTACTACTAAAACTACTACTACTATATACTACCCTTTAACCCTTCTGTCCCAGTGCCTAAGTGTCCTTTTCCAGTTTTATTTTTTTTTTGATAACTTTGCAGTGGTTCTAACTTTTTCTATGAAATGTGTCTCAGGTGTGTTTTTATCACTAAGGTTGATTTTCTAAACACAAATTTAATATTACTTTACTTTTACTCTCTCTGTGTTATACTGCTCCTGTTCAGTGACAAAAGTGTCCTCATAAAAAAAAAAAAAAACATTATATATGTATACTTCATATTTTTTCAACTTTTTTGCACAAAGCTTTTGATCAACTTCTGCCCTGTCCATTAAAAAAAAAAAAAAACAACAGAATTTTTACTCTTTTTATCCTAGTGTATGTAATGGCATTTCTATTTTTTTTTAATAAAAATCACACACAAAAAGAAATATTGTCAAAGTAAAGTGGATTTTTCTGGGGGGTTATCACAGCCTTGGGCATCTCAAAGATCACCAGCAACATTGGATTTGAAATTTTTTGGTAGTAACTAAAAGTTTCAAGCAGTTTTAATGGATTTTAATGTGAGTTTGCTTCTAATATTTTACATGGCACAGAAAAAAATAATCCATAAAAATAAATGTTGGTAATCTTTGGCAGACCCAAGGCTGTAGTAACCTCCCTAAAAAAATCCCCTTTGCATTGAGAATATTAAAAATATTTCATTTTTTGTGTCTGTTTTTTTTTTTACAAACAAACAAACAAACAAACAAACAAACAAACAAACAAACACTATTAAAAAGATGCTATTACATAAAAAGCTGTTCAAAAGTTTCTTTTAGTCAGACAGGAGTGTTTGTTTACCTGCTTTACTAGTTTCCTTCGTCAGAAGCGTCACGTGATGTCGCTGTGACTTGTTGCTGCTTATGTTGTTTTGTCTGACAAAACAAAAAAGTGGCAAAGAAGAAGAAGAGGACACAAAACACAAACGCACCTGCAGTAGTTACACTGCCTTACATCCGGGGGTCACAGAACGAATACAGAGGGCCACGAAAAAACACAACATAAACACACCAACAAAACCACAGACAAGACTCAGACAGTTACTGGTTAAACCGAAGGACAAAATAAAGCAAGAACAAAAATGTGACGTTATACACTCAAGGAAAAAAGAAACGCACCACTTTCATTTTCTCAATTTGTCAAAAAATATTACAGCCAGTGAAAAATTACAGACTACAATGAGTTTAGTTCTATTCTGAGTCAAAATGAAATGACTGTTTTCCTGGTTCTGGTTGATTTTGATGAGCAATAACAACTGTATTTTTGTATTAATCACCTCTGTCTGGGTCATGAGTAAAACTCAGAGATGAATTGGACCTGTCCTCAATTGTGCACAACCATTCCCTATAAAAAGACACCAAAATGGAAAAAAAAGCACATTTGTTCACAATGCCACGACTCCTGCAACCAGAGAGAGATTGGCAGCCATTGGCCTGCTTCAAGCTGAAGGAGCACACGGCTGTAGCCAGGAGTTTGGAGTCCATCACTCTACTGTTGTACGCCTCGCTGAGCGTTTCCACACCACTGGATCCTCCAATGACCGTCCCACATCTGGTCGACCACATGTCACAACTGCTGCATTATTATTGTTTGGTCATGTTATTGTTATTGAAACTGTCATAAGCATTGATTAATTGGGTCTGAATATCAGGGACGGGTATATGGTTGATGTGCACATGGAATATTTCCATCAAAAATAAGTAACCAAACAAAAATGTGGTAAAAAAGCAGTGGTGCGTTTCTTTTTTCCTTGAGTGTATATGCAATACCATGTTTATCATGCAACAAAACATACACAGGAGAAACAGGTAGGACATTTGGAACATGGAAGAAGGAACACCAGACAGAATGTGAAAAGGAAACATCAAACAAACAAACAAGAGCGGTCAAAGAACGAGCAGAACAAGAAAATCTCAAATCAGCCACATCTGACCACTGTAAGAGGGAAAATCATGTCATGGACTGGAACAATGCCAGGGTCATCCGTGCTGAAAGCAACAAGTACCACCGCTGGACCTGGGAGGCCACTGGAATTAGGAAACGGGCACCAGGGACAATGAACCGGGACGAGGGAGCCTACACCTTATCCCACACCTGGGACGCGGTCCTGGAGAGGGTGTCACGCAAGCTCTCCCTACTGTCAGACAGTAGGGGGCGCAAGCTTTCCCTACTGTCAGACAGTAGGGGGCGCAAGCTTTCCCTACTGTCAGACAGTAGGGGGCGCAAGCTTTCCCTACTGTCAGACAGTGGGGGGGCGCAAGCTCTCCCTACTGTCAGACAGTAGGGGGCGCAAGCTTTCCCTACTGTCAGACAGTAGGGGGCGCAAGCTCTCCCGTCTGTCAGACAGTAGGGGGCGCAAGCTTTCCCTACTGTCAGACAGTAGGGGGCGCAAGCTTTCCCTACTGTCAGACAGTAGGGGGCGCAAGCTCTCCCTACTGTCAGACAGTAGGGGGCGCAAGCTTTCCCTACTGTCTGACAGTAGGGGGCGCAAGCTCTCCCTACTGTCAGACAAAACAACATAAGCAGCCTACAAGACACAGCGACATCACGTGACGCTTCTGACAAAGGAAACTAGTAAAGCAGGTAAACAAACACTCCTGTCTGACTAAAAGAAACTTTTGAACAGTAGTTTACTTAAGAAGACGATGAATTTCCACAAAAGGATGGAATAAAAAAGGTTAAAATTCTGAAAATAATGTAATATTTGGTAATTATGGACAGGGCAGAAGTTGATTAAAAGATTTATGCAAAAAATAAGTAAGAAATATTAATGTATACAATTTTTTAGGATGTTTTGTGATGGGAACAATTTTGTCACTGAACAGGAGCAGCGTGACTTTTTAAAACTGGTTTTATAATCCTGCTACACAACTAGAGCCAGACCATGAACCAGTTCTTTTGCACTCGGACTCAGACTCAGGCCCAGGCCCAGGCCCAGGCCCAGGCCCAGACCCAGACTCAGGCTCATGCTCAGTGTTTGGAGAGCGCTGGGTGCTGGGTGCTGGGTGCTGGGTGGAGTCAGATCAAACAGAGCTATCGTCAGAGTTTGCTGTGAACCACAGCTCAGATAGAGACTGATAACTCTGTAAACATGAGCTACAAACACAGGAAACACTGTTATCAACCTGGACTGCTTTATATTTGAGACAATGTTACAGGAAACATGAAACTGTTACTGTACTGGAGCACAAACCTAACCTACTGAGCTACTTCAGTTTACTACAACCCCAATTCTGGAAATGTTGGGACGTTTTTGTTTTTGTTTTAATTTGAATAAAATTAAAACTAAAAGACTTTCAAATCACATGAGGCAACATTTTATTCACAACAGAGCAAAGATAATGTAACAAATGTTTACACTGATGTTACATTTTTATCACAAAATGAGCTCATTTCAAATTTGCTGCCTACAGGTCTCAGTTGGGACAGGGGCAGGTTTACCATGGGGCAGCACCTCCGCTTCTTTTCAGAACAGTTTGAAGATGTTTTAAACTGAACGCTGAGGAAACGCTGGAAGGTCTCCTCCTCTTTAGCCCGGAGGACGCTGTGTCTGTGATTTCCTAAAATAATGTCAGATTTGGACAGGTCACACCACTGGACACTGTCCCACTCTGAAACAGTTTTAAATGAGCCTTGTCCCAGGACACATATTCACAGATGGCTTCCTTTTTGCATGATAGAGCTTTAGTTGGCTCTGCAGATGGAGGATTGTGTTTACCCGCAGCGGTTTCTGGAAGTATTCCTGGGCCCAGTTAGTAAAGTCACAATCACAAAATAATAATAATAATAATAATAATAATAATAATAATAATAATAAATAAATAAATAAATAATAATAATAATAATAATAATAATAATAATAATAATAATAATAAATAAATAAATAAATAAATAAATAAATAAATAAATAAATAATAATAATAATAATAATAATAATAATAAATAAATAATAATAATAATAACAACAATAATAATAATAATAAATAAATAAAAATAATAATGATACATAATTTAAATAAAATAAAATCCAGTACATTTCATGACATTACATCAATAACTTTGCATTACCTTCGGCCTTGAGGAAGGAACTCGGAGGGTGAGGTTCACAGAGGGACATCTCATAAAGAGGAAGTGTATATGCCCAAAGTGCAAATATATGTTATTATAGATATTACACTTTGTATGATATAAAACTGTGAATGACTTAAGCAATCACACAGTCATGAAGAGTGATGCAGTGTCGTCTGAGGGCCCCAAGACCACGGGCTTCAGGTCTTCAGCCTTGTCCCTTACACAGAGATTTCTCCAGTTTATATGAATCTTTTGACGATGTTCGGCTCTGTAGATGATGAGATTTAATGTTGAAGAACCTTTTTTTTTTTCCACAATCTTTTTCCTCTTCACTCGTTCACAGATTGGAGAGCCTCTGCCCATCTTTACTTCTGAGAGCCTCTGCCTCTCTAAGACTTCTAGATCTTCTCCCAGTTGAATATTTTTTTTTAATTTCTTGCTTTTCCAGCCGTGTGTTGCCTCTGTCCCAACTACTGTGAGACCTGCAGCAGGCTTCAAATTTGAACTGAGCTCATTTTGTGCACAAAAGTTTCATTTGAGTCTTTTAGTTTTTATTTTATTCAAATTTGAAAAACGTCGCAATATTTCTAGAATTCGGGCTGTAGCACTCAAGTAGAAGCAAAAGTACTCAGTAAAATTTCTTGTACTGATTACTACTACTGTACTGAGAAGCTTGTACTGGGGAGTGCTAAGTTCTGGGGTTGTTTAAATGTCATGTGTCCAAATAAATGCCCTTCTATGGGACACACGCTTGCACTGAGGGGAGTTTGTGAAGTTGCAGAAACCTTTTTAGTCAAACTGAAAGCAACAACACAACACATCTAAACCTGTAACACAACTCCCAAAATCTGCTCCAATCCAAATATAATGATGTTCCTGTCCGGGGGCGTGGTTCAGGAGCGCACTCATCCCGCCCTGAGCGCTCTGTACGCGGGACACATCACGTAGCAGCTCCCGGTGGTGTAAGGGTTAAACATCCTGGCTCGTGCAGACACAGAAATATTCTCAATCTGAGAGATGGAGCAGGTCACGTGACTCAAGAAACCGGAGAGAAGAGGAAGAAGTTAGTCTGAGGCGATGCTGACACCTACAGGCTGTTGTGGGACATGACAAGGGCTAAGACTGAACAAAATAAAAAAGGTATACGGGATAAAATGTAGATTAAACAGAAATAATTTATCACAAATCTTATAATACTGCATTTTAGTCACAACAGAACACTTTCCACGTACAAGGACAGTCCCAGGTTCAGGTTTCTTGTCCGATGTCCCAGCAAATATCTGTAAAAAAAAAGAAAAGCAAAAAAAAAACAAACAAAAAAAACAAAAAAAAAAACACACACAAAAACAAAACAAAACAAAACAAAAACAAACAAACAAACAAACAAACAAACAAAAACAGAATTAAAAAACCAAACACTACCAGTTTTTAACAAACCATGTCCCAGTTGTCCCCATTCTAACCAATATAAAATCCCAGGAAACGTAATATAACTGATCTAAAAACATTTGTCACAAAATGTATTAATGATGTCATCATTTTAATCAATAATTTGGGAGCATATTCATATAAACTTATACGGAAGCGCATAGTAGTCACCAAAAAAAAAAAAAAAACTATCTCGTAATTACGAGAAAATAAGTCGTAATTACGAGATAGTTTCTCGTAATTACGAGATAGTTGTTTTTTTTGGGTGACTACTATGATGCTTCTATAGTAAGCTAGCTGGTAGTTTCCCGCATGCTAAGTGGATAGTGGATGATAAGTGGATAGCCATTTAATGTCCAAGCTTCATTGTTATAAAGCCCAAATAAAAAAATATCAAAATAATTGATTAATTGACAGGAATAGTTACCGCAATTAGCCTACTGAGGCCCCTGGAGGGTGGGGCAAAACTCTCTGGCCACTTAAGCTGTGATGACTTACTTACTTAGGTTACTTAGGTGCTTTCTGGTCGCATGTCTTGTGGCCTCTGTGACCAGATCTTGAGCTGAACTTTACTTCATAATGTTTGTGATTTGCGACATACTGGGTTCGGGATAACTAAAGGAGTTATCTTCCCAGTTAAAGTAGCATGGGTGGTGTTTCCAGAGTTGATCAAGTCGTGATTTGAAGCTGTTCAGACTTAGAGCAGTTACAACAGAGGCTGGCAGGGCATTCCATGTATTTACATCCTATTGCTAAAAAACCTTTGTCTCATACTGGTTACTGTGACGGGCGCCATTCAATGTCCTAAAGGGTACGTTGATCTTTATCTCGTAATTACGTTCTCGTAATTACGACTTATTTTCTCGTAATTACGAGATAGTTTTTTTTTTTTTTTTTTGGTGACTACTATGCGCTTCCGTAAACTTAAGCCCCAATTTGTATGGATTTTGCAATTCAAATGCGCCGTGGTTTGAAAAAAAAAAAAAGTGTGTGTGCTCTCAATTTTAGGGGATTTTTTTCTTTTCTTTCGTTTTTTTTTTTTTTTTTTTTTTTTTTTTTTTTTTAAATCTGGTCACCCTACCTTTGTCCCAACATTTTTAGATGCATTGCTGCCATCAACGTAAAAATATTTGTAATGAAAAGGTAAGATATCTCAGTTTTACTCCTGACATTGTTTTGCTCAGTGTTTCCCAACCAGGGGTACGGGGACCCCTGGAGGTACGGGAGTACTTTGCAAGGGATACTAATTGAATTATTTCATAATATTTCCAAAATAAAAAACATTTGTGATCTTTTTACACTGAACCATTGAAAAGACAAACTCAAAAATAAGCTCAAGTGTTAAAAAGGAAGTGAAACTGCCAAAGAATATTATTAGATTATATTTTGATGCATGTTTTTTCAAGTTTCATAGCTTGTTTAAAGTCGAGTAAACAACATTATTTTAATTTTTCTTTGCAGTAAATTTGTCATGAATTATTTAATTATAATAAATAAATGTAACAGGAGTTTATATTGTTTTTTAATATATTTTATATTTTATTTTAAAGACATTAAGATTATTACATATATAATTTTAGTTTCACAAAAATGCCAGATAATAAAAATTTACAATAAATTAAGTATAAAATGTCTTTGTACTAATGAAGACAGATGTTTTTTTTTTTTTTTTTTTTTTTTTTTTTTTATTACAGTTTTTAAGATTTATCAGTGTGTATGAGTGTGGGGGCACTCATGATATGATATGACATTATATATATTTATTTCTTTTTTACTAAATTTCAATAAAATGAGGAAAAGTTTCTTGTGAAGGAAACAAGGAGGCAAATAAAAAGTATGATATAGAGCCATAGTATCCAAGAACAGCCATGTTTATACTGACCACCAGAGAGCGCAACAGCCAAAAATAAAAAATAAATAAAAAAAATTAAAAACTTGCTTAATGTTAATGCGCTTTTCTTACGCAGTACTTTTGATAGTTTGCATGATTGAGGCTCATAAGCATCCGCCTGTGTGTGTTTAGTTTGAGTTTTATGGTTTAAAGTAGTCAAATTTTACTTTAACTCGCACACAGTCGTATTATTTTTGACAGTTTTAAACATAGGCTTTAATAAATGGTTAAAGGCAATAATTTTACAATATCTTCTAATACGTTTTTATTTATTTATAAGCCGTTTATCCACTTGAGGCCGTTCCTGGGCTGGAAAACACCCCTCAGACCTGGCAACCCGCGGTGTCATCTTACTGTAGCTGGATTCAGGCTTCACAAGCAACGCGGAAATTTGAATTTTTTTTTTTTTATTTTTTATTTTTGTATGATTTGCCCGTGTAGTGTTTGAGGAAGCGGCGGGGAGCGAGCAGGTGAAGTGTCCCGTGAGAAGCACCACACACCGCGGGGACAGTCAGAGGTCTGCCCCCGGGGAAAGAGACGCTCTGGGCGGCGAGGGGACAGCGTGAAGCCCCGGGAGGTGAGGGGACGGAGCAGGTGAGTTTACCCGGGCTGTGAGCGTCTGTGCACGGTCTGGATGTCTTTATGAGGTTAGCAGCAGCCCAGTAAAAGCTCATTTGTCAAGTTTTATTTTTATTAATTATGCAGAATTTACGCCAGACTCAGAGACAGCAAATGAATCAAGCGGTGAAAAGTAACGGGACACTTTTACGCAAATAAATTAGCCTAAAGTCTCTGTAACTTGGTAAAAGTTTATTTTTCGATGTCTAAATAATGGTCTTGGGTTTGGTCTAGCTTTGGTGTTAGCAGTAATAGTACAAGTTGTAGTAGTACCAGTAGTAGCAGAGTCCGTTTCTAAACACTACACGGGCCCTAGGCAAGAGGGACGACTGAGGCCCCTTATACTTACATTTTTTTCATAAATCCCACGTCATTACAAGAGGCATTTGATAACATTTGAAGCATTAATATAAGCTCTCCTTTTGCCTCGTGTCCTGAATTGTTGCCTTGTTCTCATAACAGACAGGACATTTGTGGGACAATGTAAGGCAGGGGGTCCGGGAGTCCTCCAGGCAAATCTGAACAAACTGTGTATGATTTCATGTTTTCTGGTGCATTTTTGATGATAAACTATAATTTAGGCTGGCTACAGTTTATGGTTTGACTTCTCTCCAGATAAGGCCCTTTTAGAAGAAATGTGAGGCAGCTTTGCTTCAGTGGTTTGTTTTACTGTCGCTGAAACAGCTTGATCACTGTTGTACAGGTTAATGACCATGAACATCCTTGGGGGCCCCCAGTCAGCTCTGGGCCCTAGGCAAATGCCTACCTTGCCTACCCTATTGTGACAGCTCTGAGTAGTAGTATTAGTTGTAGATTCAGGGGCGTAGCATCAGGCAGTGCAGCCAGTGTAACTGCACTGGGGCCCAGGAGGTTTAGGGGCCCATAAGAGCTCTTGTAGGCTCCATCTCTTGTGATGTCCTGGGTTTGAAATATTCATAATAAAAAAGAGCAACACATGACTCTGTTAAAGAATAAAGTTTTACCATAAATTAAATTAAATTCATGAACTTATTACAAAATGTAAGACCAGAATATACATCATATACATCTGGCTTATTCAACAGGTGGCCTGGGGGCGGCCCATCAGTCAAGTTGGACCGGCCCTCAGCCCATCAACCCATAAATAATAAATCAATCATTTAATAGCCACTAAACTGTACATGCAGCAGTTTGTGACCCATTGCGGCCCTTAAAGCCAGCAGTACAGGAACCGTACAGGGCCCGCAGTCCATAACCTTCAGACAATTTGGCCCATAAGAAAATATTGTTAAATAGCCCTGATATACATGTTTATATTCTGTATATACTGTGTTTAAAAAAAGAGGATTACATTTAAAAAAAAAAGAAAATGTAAAGAAAAAAGAAAGAGGTGTAAAATTGTCCTTTAATAAATATGAATCTGTCTGTAGCACCTGTTTTTGCAATAAACTCCAATTAAAACAGCTGATAGCTATGATATAAATTTTTTATAAATTAGACGTCTAATGCATGAGCTTAAAGTATTTCAGATCTTCAGGGCCCATTCCTAAAACTTTCACTGGGGCCCCTCATTAACATGCTACTCAAATGTGTAGCATTTACAGTGTACTTTTCAAGAATAACTTACAAGAAAAAGTTTTTTGTAAGGTCTACCTAATAACCATTAACTAGGCGCTAATTAGCATGCTAGTTAGTGGTTAATTAGCTCTTGGTAATTACAAAATACATTTCACGCTACATGACACATTCTAACTTTTAAATGGTCAAAGATTGTAATTCTTAGTCAATTCCTCACTGACATTTTTCATTTTGTTGTAAAATAGTATCATACACAAAGTTTAAGGAAGTAAACAGCTTTTTTTTTTCTTCAAGCACTTTAATCCTTTATTCTGTGTGACCATATTCTACAACTAGCTTTTACTGCTCATTAGTAGGAAGTAAGAAAGTTGTTGGACATAAATTATGATTTTAATAACATTTTAAGAGTATGAGCATTATTAGAGAATAGTAGCACAAAAATCTTATTAAGATCATAATTTATGTCCAACAACTTCCTTACTTTTATGTATTTATTTATTTTTATTTATTTATTATTTGTTTTAATCATGTTCACAATTGTTTTTAGCTATATTTCAAGACAAACAATTTTCCATCCATTTGTTACATAATCGAACCTTCGTACTAATGAGCAGTAATTTAAAGTTTATTAAGGGGAAAGATGTTTTTTAGTTGCTAATTAGTTTAAGATATGATCACACAGAATAATGGGTTAATAAATGTTTTATAATGATGAACTAAGAGGTAATTAACCACTAACTAGCATGATTATTAGCATTTAGCTATTTGTTAACAGGTGGACCTTTAAATAAATTGGTACCAAAATTTCTGCTTGAGTCAGCTTTGTTAGTTTAAGCTGCTGACAGGCCTGCAGCTGGGGCCAGGGGCCAGGGGCCAGAAGGCTTCTCATGGACCCATTATAATAGAAAATTATAAGAAGAGGCCCCTGTGACCCTGAGGGACAACATGCCCCTTTTGCTCCAGTAGTAGTAGATTTGTAGTAGTGATACTTGCTTGAAAAAAAATAAACATTTGTAAGTAAATTAAATGCTTTTTTATTTTTTCTGCAGTAATACTTTGGTGACTACTTCTATTATTATTTTGAAGTAACGTTACTTGAGTATGGATATTAAATACGCCACCTCTGGTTAAGGTAAAAAAAAACAAACTTAAAGATCCCATATTATGCTTTTTTCAGGCTTTTTGAACTAGTTCTGAACACATTTGCATTAGTATTTCATGTTTTATAACTTAAAATAATATATATGCATAGAAAATGTCTTTTTTGGGAGCACTTACTTTGACTTTGCAGAGAACGCTCGGATTAGGTGTCTTTCGCCCCCTGCTGGCAACGGTGGGGAATGGACAGAGCATAAAATGGTTATTTAGCACACATATTAGCAGCGTGATGCTAACAGATAGATAAATGAGCTGACTGCTTTGTAGTGACAGAGGTTTAAGCTGAAATGATGAGAATGAGTCCGGTGATGATGTGTGGGCTTTAGAAACGCACGGGAGCACTTCCTGGTTTCACGTATCTACGTAGAGCTGTGAGACCGAGCGTTTTCAGCTCTTGAGAAGGGCAGCGCCTCAGTATACAGGATTACCCAAACGTATGAAACAAAATACTATTCCAGCTCTCTTTTTGAAATTGAAAAACATGGTAAAAAGCTCAAAAAAGTTGATTTAGCAGAACAGGGGGGCTTTAACTTAAAGTAATTCATCGATGTATTTGAGGTGAATTGAATATATTAATTTTGTCAGTATTTTTGTGCTTGGCAAAATATAATACTACTGTTCAAAGACTATATAAGGGACTAAACAAACTCACCACACCAAACCAAAACTAGATCAGGGACTTAACACGGACTAAACAGGAGTAAACTAGACTGTTATAAATAATAATAACTAAACCAGCCAGAATAGTATTATACAGTTTGCACAGCTCTGTCAGACACTTGTTGAAGTTGAAGAAGAGTCTAAATTTAGCCTTGTTTCTGTCCCATTCAGAGACAGTACCACAGACAGTGAGAGACGGTGGCTGGAGAGCGACATAATTCACTGATGGATGAGTCAAAGAGGTATGTATTGTATAGTGTTACTTTTCTTTTTTTTTTTTTTCAGCCACTTGACATTAAACACAAAAGGTCAGCTGCTGGGAATCTATAAATATATTTCAGCTCACGTCAGTAAGGGACTGTCCCGTTGGCTGTTGAATTAATGGCTCCTGGAAAAAGTAAGAGAATGTATCTTAGCAGCAACTCTTTGAAGCCCATCTTTAAATATAAAATAGAGTTGTATGTACATCTTTAACAATAATTTTTTGTGTGGAAACACTTCAGGAGATGCCCAAAACAAATGTTACCACTCAAGGGAAAAGTGGCTTTAGATTTGGCAACTATACGTTTACTAATGTACTTTTAAGGAACAAATAAAGGGGCTATGTTATGCTTATATTTATTAGGGGTGTAACCAGGGCTTAGTTTGAGCTGGATCTTGCCGGAACAGGATCCGGAAACTCCCTTATTTTGACGCAGTTGGATCTGGCAACTGTTTGCTTGGATCTGGTAACTCAGACACAACTCTGATCAAAGTGTTGACTACATTTGATTCTTTTGTCTTCCTAAACCAGTGTTGAAGGTCGGAGGTGTAATTACACAGAAATGCATATGTTTTAAACATAAAAGCCGCGCTTCATTTCTGCGTGAGCGCTTCAACACAGACTGTCCCCGCGCTGTAATTCGTGTCTATAGAGTCTACAGGGAATTTGGTGGAAAAGACCTTCACGTCAAATCTGAAACATCTGTTCACCGCTGTTAACACCAGTGGTGTCTGCAGGTGCACAGCAGTACCACTGTCTTTACCTTGAGACGTCCCCCGACCCCGCCCAATCCCCGCTGCATCCACAGAGCTGCACAGAGCCACAGTAGGCTCTGTGTTTTTGCAAACGCGAGTGGAGCTACAGCTGACTGCTGTCAAAAGTGATTTGTTTGCTTACAGCCAGACGACAGTAAATCTGAGGTTTGTCCTGACTTTTGTTACGCGGAGGGAACCTACGTGATGTGCTTTGGACGTGCCGCGTTATTTCCCCACTGCGCCCGAGAGCGCACGGGACCTGGCAGTGCCACGTCAGTTTGTTCTTTTACTCAAAAGCATATGGAAGCTAGAGCTAACGCTGATCGTGGGTCACAGGATGAGACCCGGGGCCAACGCCAGTGTCACTGTTACAGAGCCAT
Source organism: Bostrychus sinensis (assembly GCA_020698575.1). Taxonomy (NCBI): domain Eukaryota; kingdom Metazoa; phylum Chordata; class Actinopteri; order Gobiiformes; family Eleotridae; genus Bostrychus; species Bostrychus sinensis. The sequence continues at coordinate 8,993,467 of CM036245.1, read as the reverse complement.
AGTTACGCAGAGAAACCTTACGCCACGCGCCCTCGATGTGCGCATTTTTATTCCTCCATTATATCCCCTGTGCACACGGGACATAGATCCACAGCAGTTTGTTCTTTTTTGTTTGTTCAAAAGCATCTGTAAGCTCCAGCTAACGCACTGAGGCTCACAGAGCCTGGAGCCATGAAACGTTATTACACAGAGAAGACTGTGTGCTCCACAGCAGTCACTAAAAAGAAGCGAAATCAAAAGGAGAGACATAGGCTGAAAGCTTACTGCAGCTGTGTGCTCCCTTTCCTAGTCTAGACTTTGTTTACACAGATCACAGCTGCATGAGTCTGTGTTCTTGCGTCAGACTGGTGGCCACACAGTAGGCTCTATGACAGAGCGAGTCTACAAAAGCACAGTAATTATGCGTAGCAGCTGATTCTCGATCAGCTGAGCAATCAAACAAATTTACACTGACACATTACACTGAAGTGAGACGATATAATGTATAATAATGTTAACAAATATGTTAAAATATAATTTAAAATTGAGTAGAAATGAGCAGTTGCTTGGTATTTTGTGATGTGTGTGCGCCTAAGCATTGTGTTGTGTGTACGTTACGGGAACAGTGTTGGCCTTGTGGACTCCAGTGTCAAAGCGCAATCTTTGTTCCAGCATCGTTTGGGCGTAACGATGCATTTTTGCAATGATACGATATGTATCAATTAGAAGTGTCAATACGATTCAAGAACGATATTGGCTAATTTGGAACAATACGATTAGATACGATTCAACACCTTCGTATCAATAATCGATACAGCAACTTTTTGCCAAAAATCAAAAAAGTTTACTCTCAAATGTAGCACCGCTTCCGGGGTTGATTATGTCCAGCAGACAGAGAGTGAAGAAAAGTTGAATATAACATTTTATTTAATTAAAAACACAAAATTTATCTCCAAAAAGGCATATCTGGTTTTATTTTAACATACAAATTTCATTATTGATCGATACTTAATGTGTATCGATTTTCACTTTCTAGAAAATGATACAATTTGATACAAGGTCATGTGTATCGATGTAGTTGTATCATAGGAAAAAAAATTGATACAGTTACTTTATCGTTACACCCCTAATAATTATCTTTTTAAACCAATAGTAATCAGCTCCAGAACAGCACCTACCTTATAACCTTTAAAACTTTATGCAACTAAAAGAGAACGTTTTTAATAAGGACTTCACTAATTTTATACAGAAACAGGTGAAGAGACGAGCAGAGAGTGTTGCGTTCTTTTGAACATAATCAGTGAAAAAAAGCTGTTAACTTCCTAAAGCGTTTTTATATGATAATAATGTCTGTGAGGAATCAGTGAAAACAGAGCTGTACACCGTTTTTGGGATAAATGAATGAGAGCAGCCTGGATGTAGAGGAGCTTGCTGATTGGTCAGTGCTTCCTGGAGTGGGCGTGGGTTTGTGGGAGAGGCGGAGCTATGTGCAACAGAGCGTTTTGAGGCCTCAGAACGTCTTGTGCCAGAGAATACAGGATTACTCAAACAAAACACAACTCCAGGTGTGTTTTTGATGAGGGAACAACATTATAACATGGAAGAAAGCTCAGAAAAGTTGATTTTTGCAGAATATAGCTCTTTTAAGTTTGTATTTGTTTTTTGTATCTTGTGTCCAGGTGGGTAGTAGCTGTATTAATAATAGTACTACTACTTTATATAAACTACTGTTACCTCTATGGCTTCTCTTAATGCTACTATTACCAGTACTACTGCTACTACTTCTGTTATTACCACCACTACTACGACTACTGCCTACTTTGCCACCAAGTTAAAAAAAAAACAACTCATTAAAATATTCTAGGAAATGTACTAAAATAAAAGTATGCTTTAGGAATTAATTCTTCTTGAAGTATTTTGTTACTTTATACCTGCGAAAAAGCCACACACTTTGTCATAATTTTCCGAAAATCATTAGACACAACTGTCCGCCCTTTGTTTGCTTTTGTGCGTATTGTATTGATTTGTATAAATGGGAGCAGTGAGAGGTGTGTTTCCGTGTTTGTGGTGGGTCTTCTGTGAAGCAGTGGAGCTGCTGCAGTCTGAGGAAAGCCCCTTGTGGTTTAAACACCTGCTCTGTTCGATCTGCCGCTAATTTTCTCACAACAGTCATCCACAACAACAGCATGAGAGAGTGAGACAATGGGTTAGAGGAGGAAAGGAACAAGATACGTTTGCTCAAGTGATTTACCAAAGTTCCCCCTTTTTTATTAAACTTGGTCTGAGGAAATCTTAGAGGAATGATCGTATGACGGTAGTAGTAGCAGCAGAAAGTATGATTTACCTAGTAGTTATAAATAGAGCTGGGTATGGTTAAACGATACAAAAGTTACAACACTACTGGTATTGAAAAAATGTTTTTATTCGATACCTAATGCAGGGGTGTCCAAACTTTTTCCAATGAGGGCCGGATTTGACGATGTGCAACAGTCCCTCCTTAAGTTTTTAGGAATTGAAAGCACATAAACTATAAATTGAATGCACACTGTTTTATAAGTGTTTTGTTTTTCTTTGACAACAAAATCTAAATGAAGTCCCAACAAAAAAGCATCTTTGAACATAAAAAAAACATCCTTTTCATAATATATGTTTAGCTCAGGCTGATTGTAATGTTTACTATGAGGAATGCCGGAAACACATACAAACTTAGAAAACACAAAGCAGAGAGCAGTAGATGTGATGGACAAATGCACAAATAAAGCCATGGACACACTGTACGAAAGTGCTGATGGGCCATAAGTAATGCATTTTCTCATGGAGGCTGAGGGCCATATGAAACTTTGACCTGTGCCACAATTGGCCCCTGAGCCGCACTTTGGACATGTCTGACCTAGTGGGACCTTTAATGTTCCTTTGCATGAATCAAATAAATAACAAAATAAATCATACAAACTACTGGTTTTAACTTACAGCTAAGAGTTTTGATAAAAAAAGTGGTCTTTTATTCAATATTATAGTGTTTTATGATTGTAGAAGCTCACCATAGGTATCAGAAAAAGTATTGTTCAGATACCAGTATCGAAAACTGGTTGTTGTTCAGTCCTCTGTGGGATTTTTTTCTTCGTCTTGTTTCCATTTTAACAACAGTAAAGTCCTGTTGACGTCCGACGTAACAACCACATTCAAACAAACATGCTTTTTTTTTGTACAGCTGGCTTCTGCTGCTGTCTTTGTTCAGAAATAAGTACAGAGCTGCTCATAATACGCCATATTCTGGTGTTTTATGGCAAGAATCGACCCGTTTTGTTTTGCTTCCAGGCCAGCAGTACAGTGCTTATGTCCTGCCCTTTGTTTCTCTGAATGGTTACTCCGCCTGTGATTGTTCTGCCACAGAAACAAAACTAATCCACCTGTTCCTTGCTCTGTTTTTATACTGCACTATAATGTACATCGTATCTGGTTCATTTTCTGTATAGTCGTAGTCTCTGTTTAGACAGATTTTATACATTTATATTATTTTGTGAATACACATAACTTTTTATTTATTTTTTATTTTATTTATTTATTTAGGCCAGCCATTCCCAAAGTCAAGACTGTCGTGGCCCCCTTAAAGTTCAGAAAATCCCTCGCGGACCCCCAACGATAAAACTTCCCTCTATTCAAAAGACTCTGCCGTGTTTTTTTTTTTTTTTTTTTTTTTTTTATAAAAACATTACAACAACACTGATTACTGACTAAAAGTTGTTTTAAAGTAATATTTTAAAACAAATATACAACTGTAATTAATTTCCAATGTTTCTAGGTACTTAATATTTTCATTGACTTTTTATATTTTTGTATGTTTTATTTGTTTTTATGAACCAAAACCATGTGTCTGAAATAATAATAATAAATAAATAAAATAAATAAAATAAATTCAAATTGAAATATAGACAGCCTCTGGGGGCCCCCCTGTAGTACCTTAGCGGACCCCCAGGGGGCCCCGGACCCCACTTTGGGAACCCCTGATTTAGGCAATAGATGTACATGTATTTTAATATACCAACAACCAAGAATCCCTCATAAAATACCGCCCAAAAGGAGTAGGATGAAGTACAACTTATAAACTCCTGCCCCCCTTACCCCATAATAATCACAACAACATTATGTACACATAAATGAATGCCTTCCCTAGGATACACATGCATGCACACAAGACGCGCGCATGTGTGCTTACAAACACAAACCATAGTCAATACATTCCAAATTTCCTCTCAAAAGTACACAAGGATGCATACAAGATGCCTGCATGTTTTCCAGCATACAACAAAACCATAGTCAGTACTAGGGCTGCACAATATATCGCAAAATTATCGTAATCGCAATATCAGCAAACGCAATATCCGTATCTCAAGAATCTAAATATATCACAATAACGCTGTGGTCTTCCATCTGACAGAGATTTACACTGAAGAATCATTTTCCACCAGAGCCTTAAAAGAACATGTGTTGTGACTAAATAAAAATGTTTAAAAAGTCCAGTTTTAGTGGTAATTTAATTAATTTAGTCACAGCTTAGCCTTGTTTTATTCCTGGTTTAGTCTGTGTTAAGTTTTGATTTTGTCGCTGTTTTGACTTGTAAATACAGAAACTTACATTTTTGTGAAATGTAGTGAATTTCACTCACTATGTTCCAAAAGTAGGCTCTATTTTCAAATATCGCAATAATATCGTTATTGCAATTTTCAACATAGTTATCGAATATCGCATGTCATCTCCATATCGTGCAGCCCTAATCAGTACACTCCAGACTAACCTTTCAAAAGTTAGTCTGGAGTCTTAAACACATTGTTTTGTTTATAGCATATTTTATTTTACTTTTAATATTGTTTCCTGCATGTTTATTATTATAATTTTATTTTATTTTATGTTTACACCAAAGACCAAAGCAAATTCCTAGTGATGTGAACCTCTCACTTACTATGGAAATAAATACTATTGTGATTCTGATTCTGATTAATGTGAAGGGATACCAGACTAACTCATGCATGTGTTAGGTGAGTAAATGTGAGAGTGAATGGTTGTCTGTCTGTAAACGTTCAGTGTCTTGGGTTAGGATTAGGGTTAGGGTTAGGGCTCTGACTCTTTCCCTTCATATAAATACCTGGGAGTACTCCTCGGCCACAAACTGGACTGGTCAGTACAGGCTAACGCAGCAGATAAGAAAGGTCAGAGCAGATTCTTCTTTCTCAGAAGGCTGAAAGCATTTGATGTCTGTAGTGAGATGTTGTACCGCCTGGACAAGCTGGTCAGGAAGTGTCTGTGCTGGGGGGAAAGGTGGACTCTGTAGGAGCCTTGGTGGAAAGAAGGATGAGGAGCATGACACAGGGCTTTCTTAACAACGGCAGTCATCCTCTGCACGAAACCCTGGCCGCTCAGAGAAGCAGCCGGAGTGAGAGGCTGCAGGACGGAGAGGTTCAGGAGATCGTTCATTCCTGCTGCTGTTAGAATGTTTAACAGCTCTACATAAACATGTGCACTATATTTGGATTTTTACTATTGCTAGTAACTTTTACCATGGTATTTACGTATTTTATAAATAAAGAAAAATAAATTAAAAAATACCGGGCACTTGAATTTAAGGACAGGAGTGTCCTGGGTCTGTTTAGTTTAGTGTAGTTATTGTTTGTGCTGATTGTGTGTTAAGTCTGATTGTGTGTTTATGTTTGATCAACTGTTTGTGAAGCCTTTGAGGCGACTTTTGTTGTGATATTGGGCTATACAAATAAATCTGAATTGAATTGAATTTCCTTTGACAGGATGAAAAAAGTCTGTCTATCTATCTATCTATCTATCTATCTATCTATCTATCTATCTATCTATCTATCTATCTATCTATCTATCTATCTATCTATCTATCTATCTTTCTGTCATTCTATCTATCTATCTATCTATCTATCTATCTATCTATCTATCTATCTATCTATCTATCTATCTATCTTTCTGTCATTCTATCTATCTATCTAACTATCTATCTATCTATCATACTAAAGGTGAAAAGTAGCAGCCAGGTGATTGTCTGTGAGCTTCGCTGCCTGATTCAGTGTCATCTGTCTGAGGGCCGTTGAGCTGCTGCGTACCTTTAATCTCCTAAAAGGCAGCGTGTCCTATCATTTATTCTGTCTCTGGATCTGAAGCCTGTTGGAAATGTGATTCTGTCTCACACGTGGCTCCAGGTTAATGCCAGTCCTCTCTCAGTGTAACAGATCTGATCCCAGGTCTGATAAACCACCACTCACTCATCTTTAATGTAAGCCTATACTCTCAGTTTGTGGCCCAGAGCAGCAGCTTCGGCCCGGGACAATACGAGGACACTAGATCTCATCATAAGTATTTTCTAAAAGGGAGGTACTTAAAGGTGCTATGTTATGCTTTTTAGGCTTTTTGGACATTAGTATTTCACGTTTTGTAGCTTAAAATAATATATATGTATGGAAAATGTCTTTGTTGGCGAGCTGTTACTTTGACTTTGTGCCTGTTGGCAATGGTGGGGACAGGACAGAGCATAAAATGGCTATTAGCAACATGATGCTAACAGATGGATAAATGAGCTGATTCTGAAACATGTCATGTGCCGAGTTAACAGTTAAAAACAATGTACATTTTGTGTTTTTGATAAAAAATATCCTTGTACTCATGGCTTCATCTGGTCAAATAAAATAAAAAATTTAAGTAATATTTTAATAAATTTTTTCTAAACGGGAACTATAAAACACCTCAAACAAGTTTTTAACCACTTTACTCAGACCTCACAATCCGATTATCAATCAATCAATTGAAAAAAAAAATGGACAGATTATTTGAATATAAGAATAATCGTTAGTTGTAGCCCTAGTATGAGTTTTAGAAACGCACAGGAGCACTTCCTGGTGTAATGTGTCTATGTAGCGCCGTGATACCAAGCCTTTTCAGATCTTGAGAAGGGCAGCGCCTCAGCATACAGCATTACTCCAACTACTCCAGTATTTAGTAGTATATATACAGGTGCATTTTTGAGGTGCAAACATTAAAACAAGGTTAAAAGCTCAAAAAGTGGATTTAGCAGACTAGAGGACATTTAAGATTAGAGTGCATTCAGCTTTATTGTCTTTACACCAAGTACAAGCCACCAAAATGCAGCTTAGCATCTCACCAGAAGTGCAGTAAGCAGTAATTGAAGGATATATACAATAAAGACAATAGTACCGTATTTTCCGGACTATAAGAAATTTATTTTACAAAATCCGACACCAAGAACAGACATTTCATCTTGAAAGGCAAGTTATAGTAATAATAGAATAGAGAACAACAGGCTGAATAGGTGTGTGGTTTGCTAACGTAACACATTGATGGTTATTCAGCTACATGAAGCATAAACAACGAACTGAATAGGTGTCTCGTATGTTAACGTAATATATTAACAGTTATTCACATAACTATAGCATAAAGAACATAATATAACAAGTTCACCAAACTCACCATCTCACTCCTAATCACTAAATCCTTTAAATTCTTCATCCTCCAACCAATTATTCCGCTCTTTCTCAGTTGTCTTTATAGCCTAAGTTGTTAGTGGTAATGTTTACATTTTAAATTGTCAGTGGTACAGGTGCAGCAGATGCTGGTACACAAGCCTAGAGCGCCCTCTAACCAACACCTGAAATATTTTAGTATATAAGTCACACCTGAGTATACGTCACACTCCTAGCCAGACTATGGAAAAAGTGCGACTTATAGTTCGGAAAATACGGTAGTAGGCCACTATGTACATTCATATCCATACTGGCCTACTACTATGCCACTATGGATATGGATACTGATGTGTACAAATAATACAGGAGGTTAAGTGTGTCGCTGAAGGGTGCTTCAACTCCTGCTTGACCCAATGCATACTGTGGTTGTGTCCTTGGGCAAGACACTTCACTCATATCTCTCTTGGAGTAGCAGACAGAAGCATTGACTTTGTGTTATGTATGTGTGCTAATGTGGCCGTTTAAATGGACTTTGAAGAAATGTTTTAAATGGTGAGTGTTGAAAATTAAAATGACACTGGCCCTATTTACATGCTGGGTAATTGCACCCGTTTGCTTCTCTGCGCTGACATTGTGCTGACAACTATCCCAGTATCCATTAGAGCCACATTTAAAAAATACTGAACCATCTCTTGCGTTAGTGTCACAATCAGGAGTTAGATGTCTCCAAAAAAATCTCCAACCTCAAAATAAGTCCTGAACAGTAAACCTTCAGAGATAATGCAGCGTGTTGTCTCCCTCTGCAGGTGAAGCCTATTTACTACACTCCTCACAACAACAGCAGTGGAGAGGGGAGGGATCTCTTCCTGAAGCCAATGTCAACAACACAACACAACACAACACAGACAGGTAAATGTAACAAATGCATGAACAGCATCACCTTCTGGTAAGAAATTCCTAATCCTGGCCATGTTGCACAAATGAAACATGAAGTTCTACAAGCTTTCAATAAAAAACTTGGTCAGATGTACAGTTAGGTCCATACGTATTTGGACACTGACACAAGTTTTGTTATTTTAGCTCTAAACCAAAACATATTCAAAAAACAGTTATATAATTTGAAGTGTTTAGGAGTTACAGCTCTTTAATGTGTAGCAGCCTCTTTTTCAGGGGCTCAAAAGTACACTCAAGGAAAAAAGAAACACACCACTTTCATTTTCTCAATTTGTCAAAAAATGTTACAGCCAGTGAAAAATTACAGAGTACAATGAGTTTAGTACTATTCTGAGTCAAAATGAAATGACTGTTTTCCTGGTTCCGGTTGATTGATTTTGATGAGCAATAACAACTGTATTTTTGTATTAATCACCTCTGTCTGGGTCAGGAGTAAAACTCAGAGATGAATTGGACCTGTCCTCAATTGTGCACAACCATTCCCTATAAAAAGACACCAAAATGGAAAAAAAGCACATTTGTTCACAATGCCACGACTCCTGCAACCAGAGAGAGATTGGCAGCCATTGGCCTGCTTCAAGCTGAAGGAGCACACGGCTGTAGCCAGGAGTTTGGAGTCCATCACTCTACTGTTGTACGCCTCGCTGAGCGTTTCCACACCACTGGATCCTCCAATGACCGTCCCAGATCTGGTCGACCACATGTCACAACTGCTGCATTATTATTGTTTGGTCATGTTATTGTTATTGAAACTGTCATAAGCATTGATTAATTGGGTCTGAATATCAGGGACGGGTATATGGTTGATGTGCACATGTAATATTTCCATCAAAAATAAGTAACCAAACAAAAATGTGGTAAAAAAGCAGTGGTGCGTTTCTTTTTTCCTTGAGTGTAATTGGACAGTTGGTTCAAAAGCTATTTCTTAAGCTGCATGGGCTATTTCCCTCATTAATCCTTCATAAACTGAGCAGGTAAAAGGTCTGGATGGATTTCAGGTATTACATTTGTATTTGAAAGCTGTTTCTGTAAAACCACAACATATCTGAACTCAATGGAAGTGAACCGGACCATCCTTAGACTGTTGTAGTGTTGTGGTGAACCCTCTGTATTTTCTCTCATGAACACTTCTGGTTATAGTGGACCTAGACACTGATAGACCTACTTCCTGGAGACCTACTTCCAGGCTGAATAGGTGTGCGGTTTGCTAACGTAACACATTGATGGTTATTCAGCTACATGAAGCATAAACAACGAACTGAATAGGTGTCTCGTATGTTAACGTAATATATTAACAGTTATTCACATAACTATAGCATAAAGAACATAATATAACAAGTTCACCAAACTCACCATCTCACTCCTAATCACTAAATCCTTTAAATTCTTCATCCTCGGTGTCGCTTCTGAACAACTCCGCCAACTCCTAACCTGCTCAGTTTATGATGGATTAATGAGGGAAATAACCCAGCTTAAGAAATAGCTTTTGAAGTAATTGTCCAATTACTTATGAGCCCCTGAAAAAGAGGCTGCTACACTTTAAAGAACTGTAACTCCTAAACCCTTCGTCTGATTTGGACATGCATACTCTTAAATTACAGCTGAGAGTCTGCACTTTCAGCACATAGCACATATTATTATAATTTTAACTGTATTTGTATTATGTTTTGGTTTACAGCTTAAATAACAAAACTTGTGTCAGTGTCCAAATACTTATGGACCAAACTGTAACTCCAAGGTTCCTCTCAGTAAAACCAGAGTCTCTGTATGGTTGGAGAGTGTATCTCTTTAGATTTCTGGGGCAAACTTTTCACTCTGAGCATTTCCGCAGAAAATATTAGGCTTTTCAAGTGTACTAATTTTAAATCCAAAAAATGTACCACATATTAAGGTTAAAACTGTGCCTAAACCAGGCCTCTAAACAGGAACCAAACCAGGACTTAACCAAGACTAAGCAGCGGTCTTCTTTTCCCCTAGGGCTGGGAACCTCATAATACGATACACGGCTCATGATATTGCGATTATCGATATATTGCACAAGATAACCTATGATATAACTCTGTATTTTTTTTTTCTTGTCTGTGTTAATTTAGTTTTAGTGAATTATAAAGGGCGATATACATGTTACATATTATGGCTACTAGGGCTGCACAATATATCGCAAAATTACCGTTATCGCAATATCAGCAAACTCAATATCTGTATCGCAACAATCTAAATATATCACAGTAACGCTGTGGTCTTCCATCTGACAGAGATTTACACTGAAGAATCATTTTCCACCAGAGCCTTAAAAGAACATGTGTTGTGATTAAATAAAAATGTTTAAAAAGTCAGTTTTAGTGGTAATTTAATTAATTTAGTCACAGCTTAGCCTTGTTTTATTCCTGGTTTAGTCTGTGTTAAGTTTTGATTTTGTCACTGTTTTGACTTGTAAATACAGGAACTTACATTTTTGTGAAATGTAGTGAATTTGACTTACTGTGTTTGAAAAGTAGACTCTATTTTCAAATATTGCAATAATATCGTTATCGCAATTTTCAACGTAGTTATCGAATATCGCATGTTTTCTTCATATCGTGCAGCCCTAATGGTTACTTTATGCCACTAGTGCAGCAGAACATTTTCAGATTGGTATTGATAGCAGATCTACCGGTATCAAAATTTTCAATACTTTGATATCAATTTGCACATTTCTTATTTATAAATTTAAATAAACAATAATCCCAAAGTCCTGTTTCCAAAAGTAATACATCAACCAGCAGACAGTCTGACATTTATTTATTAAGTATTTAGAGATATTTTCATTTGTGTGACAGTGTTTAACAGACCAAGAGCTTAGAAGTGCTAGGACTAAACCAGGTCTAAACCAGGTCTAAACCAGGACTAAACTACATCTCTCTAATAATCTGCCTGTCACCAGAGTCACTGATGTTTTGGTCCCGCCCTTTTTCAAAGTGCTCGTCCTTTTAAACCAGAAATGTGTGGAGTCAGCTGCTCCCTGCCCACTGTCTATATTTACACACGCCCAGCTCAGTGCGGGACATACCGAAGTACTTCACTCCGCAGTGGGATGCAGTACTGCAGTCAGAGTCCTACTAGTGCTGCGTGGTAAATGTTGGACTCAAAAGTATCGCTGGATTTCCTTTAAGACTGTGAGAAGTTACCGGACTGATTCAATGAGGTACGCACATGTTTACTGCATGTAGTTTAAGTTTAGATACTAATTAGGTACTAGGTCAGAGGTGGAAGAAGTACTCATAATGTGTACTAAAGTGAAAGTAGTAGTAGCATGTAAGTAATAGTAGAAGTACCTGTGAATGTAACAAACAAGGGAATGTAAACTGAAAAACTACTGCTACTACTACTACTTCTACTATTTTACCTCTCTGCTATTTACTTTACTTTGCAGTAGGAGTAGTAGTAGTAGCAGTAGTGGCAGTAGTAGTAGTAGTAGTAGTAGTAGTAGTAGTATAGTAGTAGTAATGTAGGGTTAAAGCTGAACTTAAGCAGGTGCAAGCTCGGACAGAATGTAGATCTAAACTAGTAAAGGTGAAATTAAACCAGAACTAAACCAGGACTATACCAGAACTAAACCAGGTCTAAATCCAGACTAAATTAGAACTAAACCAGAGCTAAACCAAGACTAAGCCAGGACTAAACCAGGACTAAACCAAGACTAAACCAGGACTAAACCAGGGCTAAAACAGAGCTAAACCAGGACTAAACCAGAGCTAAACCAGGACTAAACCAGGACTAAACCAGAACTAAACCAGGTCTAAATCCAGACTAAATTAGAACTAAACCAGAGCTAAACCAAGACTAAGCCAGGACTAAACCAGGACTAAACCAAGACTAAACCAGGACTAAACCAGGGCTAAAACAGAGCTAAACCAGGACTAAACCAGAGCTAAACCAGGACTAAACCAGGACTAAACCAAGACTAAACCAGGGCTAAAACAGAGCTAAACCAGGACTAAACCAGAGCTAAACCAGGACTAAACCAGGACTAAACCAGGGCTAAACCAGAGCTAAACCAGGACTAAACCAGGGCTAAACCAGGGCTAAACCAGAGATAAACCAGGACTAAACCAGGGCTAAACCAGAGCTAAACCAGGGATAAACCAGAGCTAAACCAGGGCTAAACCAGGGCTAAACCAGAGATAAACCAGGACTAAACCAGGGCTAAACCAGAGCTAAACCAGGGCTAAACCAGGGCTAAACCAGAGCTAAACCAGTGATAAACCAGAGCTAAACCAGGGCTAAACCAGGGCTAAACCAGAGATAAACCAGGACTAAACCAGGGCTAAACCAGAGCTAAACCAGGGCTAAACCAGGGCTAAACCAGAGCTAAACCAGGGATAAACCAGAGCTAAACCAGGGCTAAACCAGGGCTAAACCAGAGATAAACCAGGACTAAACCAGGGCTAAACCAGCGCTAAACCAGAGCAAAACCAGGACTAAACCAGGGCTAAACCAGAGCTAAACCAGAGCAAAACCAGGACTAAACCAGGGCTAAACCCGAGATAAACCAGGACTAAACCAGGACTAAACCAGGGCTAAACCAGAGCAAAACCAGGACTAAACCAGGGCTAAACCAGAGCTAAACCAGAGCAAAACCAGGACTAAACCAGGGCTAAACCCGAGATAAACCAGGACTAAACCAGGGCTAAACCAGGACTAAACCAGGGCTAAACCAGAGCTAAACCAGAGCAAAACCAGGACTAAACCAGGGCTAAACCCGAGATAAACCAGGACTAAACCAGGGCTAAACCAGGGCTAAACCAGGACTAAACCAGGGCTAAACCAGAGCTAAACCAGAGCAAAACCAGGACTAAACCAGGGCTAAACCCGAGATAAACCAGGACTAAACCAGGGCTAAACCAGGGCTAAACCAGGACTAAACCAGGGCTAAACCAGAGCTAAACCAGAGCAAAACCAGGACTAAACCAGGACTAAACCAGAGATAAACCAGGGCTAAACCAGGGCTAAACCAGGACTAAACCAGGGCTACAGAACGCTCCTGAACGTCAGCAGTGTGAGTCTGGTTGGATGTGAAGGTGAGTGCGTGTTGGAGCCTGTGGTGGTGGTGCTCTGACTCGCTGCAGATGGAGCAGGTTTTTCTGGTTTCTGGTATTTAGTCAACAGCAGCTCAGAGTGAGGTGAGCTCATGTGAAGTGGAGAGGAGCATGTGGTTTTGGTGACAACAAACATTACGGAGGGAACAAGCAGCGGGTAAAGTGACACAGACACAGAGGGTTTGAGCTTCTGTGGTTGGCATTTGAGTTAAATTAGGTTAAGTTAGAGCTAAGCAACAAGATCACTTTTCTATCTAGATACGTTTACCCAGTGAGTAGTAGTAGTAGTAGTAGAAGTAGTAGTAGTAGAAGAAGTAGTAGTAGAAAAAGTAGTATTAATAGACATTAAATAGATTTTGCTAAAATTAAGGCAGTAAAAAATATTAAATGTTAGGGCTGCACAATGTATCGCAAAATTATCGTTATCGCAATATCAGCAAACTCAATATCTGTATCGCAACAATCTAAATATATCACAGTAACGCTGTGGTCTTCCATCTGACAGAGATTTACACTGAAGAATCATTTTCCACCAGAGCCTTAAAAGAACATGTGTTGTGACTAAATAAAAATGTTTAAAAAGTCCAGTTTTAGTGGTAATTTAATTAATTTAGTCACAGCTTAGCCTTGTTTTATTCCTGGTTTAGTCTGTGCTAAGTTTTGATTTTGTGGCTGTTTTGACTTGTAAATACAGGAACTTACATTTTTGTGAAATGTAGTGAATTTAACTTACTATGTTCGAAAAGTAGGCTCTATTTTCAAATATCGCAATAATATCATTACCGCAATTTTCAACATAGTTATCGAATATCGCATGTTTCCTCCATATCGTGTAATGACAACAGGTGTTAAAAATTTAAAATAATTTTTAAGTAAAATCGCTGACATTATTAGTTTTCCTTTTGAATATAAATATGTATTTTAGAAATAATAATTTACCATTTTTGTAGCCTGCATGAGCGTGATAGGCGACAGAACGAGTTTGCTTTTAAAGGGACCAAATTAACCAAACATCAGATGTTTGACTCTGACTGTGATTGTATGATTGTGTCATTAAAAATTTTAGAAATGGCAATAAATTACATTAAAAAACATTAAATTAGACCTGCTGACACCCGCAGGAACCCTGTGGTAGTAGTAGATGACAAAGTAGTAGAAGAAGAAGAAGGAGTAGTAGCATTATATTCTTCTGCTCAATTGGAAAAAGAGCCAAAAAATTCATTATTTATATCAGGAACTGCAGATCTACTGGGATTTTCATACACAACCTTCTCTAAGGTTTACAGAGAATGTCCAAAAAAAGAGAAAATATCCAGTGAGCAGCAGTCTTGTGTTTTTTTTTTTTTTCCTTACTGAGAAGGAGGGTCTAAGGACAGGAGTGTCCTGGGTCTGTTTAGTTTAGTGTAGTTATTGTTTGTGTTTGATTGTGTGTTTATGTTTGATTAACTGTTTGTGAAGTCCTTTGAGGTGACTTTTGTTGTGATACTGGGCTATATTAATACAAATAAATTGAACTGAATTGGTGAAAATACCTTGTAGATGCCAGGATCTAACCTACAACCTGCTTTGCTGAGTGGCAGGAGCGCCCTATCCTGAGTCTTTTATCTTGAATTAATATTCCTCCTCAGTCTAACTGTGACATACCTGCCTGGTTAGACATTATCACACATTATCCTACAGTTTAACCTTATTATAACGCTCCCGGCTGTCTCTGTCACTCACTGGGACACTCAGTCAGAGCTGTTTCCTGGTTCAGGACGGGGGCATACACAGTCCAGTCCTGGCAGAGACTGTCCCATAGCAGCAGCAGCAGCAGCAGCAGCAGTAGAAGTAGTAGTAGCAGTAGTAGTAGTAGTAGTACTGATGGTGTTTGGATGGTCATTTGGTGAACCCTGAGTCAGTGCAGAGGAATGTGAGGTCTCTGAGCAGACTGGGGTTATAATGGTGACACTGGCTGTGATTGGTGCGGACTCTCAGCTCCAGAACAGTCACACATGAGTCACGGACGTACTATTATTAAAAATCAGGCATGCATAATAATCACTGGTTGGTAATTGTAGCTACAGAGCAAGTGTTTGGTGGACAAATGGTTTTAGGGCTGTGTAAAGAATCTCTTTTTACCTGTTTTACTTATTTATTCTTACTTACTTAATATTCTTACTACTTATTGTATTTTATTTTAAGATACTAATATGTTTTTATTATCTGTACTGTGTGTATT
Organism: Bostrychus sinensis; assembly: GCA_020698575.1. NCBI lineage: Eukaryota > Metazoa > Chordata > Actinopteri > Gobiiformes > Eleotridae > Bostrychus > Bostrychus sinensis. Next base: position 8,977,745 of record CM036245.1, on the reverse strand, counting down.
TTTTGGTCTTATTTGTTTTATTGCCTGTATTCAGCACTCTGGCCGACTGTTTTTAGTTTAGTTTTAAAGTACTTTACCAATAAAGTTGGTATGGTTTGGTATAAAGCAGTGGTTTACCTTTGGTCTGATGGTGTGTACCAGTTTGATCCATTTTATTGTGAAGAGCAGGAATAATTAAGCACTTGATATTCACTACGAAGCAGTCAGCTCATTTATCCATCTGTGCTATGTAGTAGCGTGTCATGTCGCTAATGCCGTGCTAAATAGCCATTTTATGCACTGTCCATTCCCCACCGTTGCCAGCAGGGGGCGACAGACACTTAATCCAAGCGTTCGCTGCAAAGTCAAAATAACAGCACCCCAAAAGAAGACGTTTTCCATACTTATACATTATGTTAAGTTATAAAACGTTAAACACTAATGCAAAGGAGTCTGAGTTTTGGACGATTAAACATGTTGAGTCAGCGTTGGCATCAAATGAGTGCTCTGATTGGTCGTGTGCTCCTTTCACAATTTATTATAAAGCTCTCATTTGACGTTAAATTATACGTGACTTTTGTTCACCTATTCATTCACCTATTATGTTTCCCACATCAGTGACGCTAATGTGCTGCAGTTAGCTTCCCTTAGCTTGTAGCGTCGTGCAGATGAAAATATAATCCTCCATCTGAGGCAAACAGCTGCAATAATCCTGTCTGTTTTATTCATCATAGTGAAAAAGATGTGTTAATATAGCGCTAATTATTTATTCATTCACTGATAAATAAAACACTTGAGTGCTGTAGAGTTTATTTACTGAAGCCCATTGTCCGCAGAGTTTAGCCACTAGCGCCACTTGCTGTTGTGGATAGTTACTTTGTCTCGCACATGCGCAGAACCTACAAGCTTCTAATGGCAGCGGGGGGTTGGTGCGTCCCAGCCATGGATGTTTTATAGAACTGGAGAGTGAATGACCTCATAACCTCTGTTGTTTTCAATGGCTGTGCTCATTGGCGCGTGATGCCAAAAAGTTTTTTACTTTTGCATTACTTCTGCATTGTGTGGCCCTAGAGCAGGCGCTCCACGTACCACATGACCGGCTCTGACCAATGGGCGCGATGGCGGCTAGAGCGGTGACATCACAAACCATAAAACTTATTTTTTAGCCAAGTTAAAGTTGTCGAAGAAGGAAAAAGTCCATGGTGTGAAAAAAGATAATAAACACTACAAAATCCGACCATTTTCTCAGCTGTAGGTGTCCTGTCAGCTGAACACCAGGCGTTTCTTTTTACATTACGCTCTATGGTAAAAATTCTTTCTGGGTCACATTGGATTTTTCATTGCCGTTCCGTGTAGCGGCCGCTAGTAAATTTGGCATCAGGGGAGAGGGGGTGGTGCCCTATACAGATCTTATTATACATCCATGGTCCCAGCCTTTAAACAGGCACAGCTAATAGTAGAACAAAAAAGACAGCGCCTCATAGTGGCAGGAGGTCCCGACCCACCATTTGAGAATCACTGGTATATAAAGCAGTATAAAACTACTTTATAGGGAGTTTAAAGCTTGCTCTAAGTTAGACCAATGCGATTATCTGTCTTGTAAACTAAATATTAATTATTTTTTGTGGTGTTTTGCTCTGTAGGAATAGTGGAATATACACTTTCCTAGTATGATTTTCCACTGCTATTCATTCAACTCCGCATCAGGACTACTTCCACTACGTTCACGGAAAACAGCATGGCCCCGCAGGGCTTCCGTAGCTGCTCACAGGCTGTAGACAGAAAACAAAAAGCCTGAATCCGCTGTGATGTGATGTGTCCTGCTCTGGACCTGGCTCAGCGAATCTGAATCCTGTTGGTTCCTGTGTGGAGGGTTATGTAATGGAGAAAGTGCTGAATAAAGCTGTGGACATGTTTCCACAGAGTTTACAAGACAAGACCAAACAGTTCAGTCAAATTCATTAAGAGGAACAGACTCAGGGGCAAGAGGCGTGGGCCTGGGTTAGCGTGTGTTAGCGTGTGTTAGCGTGTGTTAGCGTGTGTTAGCTTGAGTTAGCACCTAATGGTCTGCTGTCTCTGCTCAGAAAGGATTGTAGAAAGAGTTAGGGAACACTTAAGACAATTGTAGATAGATACAAAAGTAGAAAGATAATAGAGTGTTGCTGATACTGGTGTGGTCTGCTGATTGATAAGCCTGTTCAAAACAAACTGTTGCTTAGAGAATTGTTTTGGACTCATGCAGTTTGTATCAGATTACTTTTTTCTCCTAACTTCTTCAAAATAGCTGACAATCTGCACAGCGAATTAAACTCAAATGTACTGAAATTTAGAATCATCATTGGAAAAATAAATTGTTTTGTGTTCAACCAATACGATACCTTTATGTGTAGAGTTTGCATGGTCTCCCTGGCTCTGGGTGGTTTCCTTCAGGTGCTAAGGTTCCCCTTTTCAACCTGAAACATGCACAGTAGGCTAATCCTCCAGCTAGGTACTCCTGACCAGGATCCTGGCTCAAGATCTGGAGAAGTATTCCTGGGCCCACTGCTCCTGACAGGTTACCCCAGTGGCATTAAAGGATGGGTCAGATGCAGAGAACAAATTTCCCTATAGGAACAATAAAGTCTACCTTAAACCTTACCTAAAACTAAAGGTTGACAGATATGGATTTTTCTATGGCCAATGCCAATTTTACTGATTTTTAAAATTTTTGGACCGATATGTACGGCAGAGTTCTTTAAATTTTATGAAAGAAATTAGGGCTGCACGATATGGAGAAAACATGTGATATTCGATAACTATGTTGAAAATTGCGATAACTATATTATTGCGATATTTGAAAAAAGAGCCTACTTTTCGAACATAGTAAGTTAAATTCACTACATTTCACAAAAATGTAAGTTCCTGTATTTACAAGTCAAAACAGTGACAAAATCAAAACTTAACACAGACTAAACCAGGACTAAACAAGGATTAAATCAGGATATAACAAGGACTTAAACTAGGACTAAACAAGGACTTAAACTAGGACCAAACAAGGACTTAAACTAGGCTATAACAAGGACTTAAACTAGGACTAAACAAGGACTTAAAGTAGGACTAAACAAGGACTTAAACTAGGACTAAACAAGGACTTAAACTAGGACTAAACAAGGACTTAAACTAGGATATAACAAGGACTTAAACTAGGACTAAACAAGGACTAAACCAGGACATCACAAGGACTTAAACCAGGACTAAAACAGGACATAACAAGGACTAATCTAGGACTAACCCAGGTCTAAAACAGGACTAAACTGTGTCTAAACCAGGACTAAGCAGTGGTCTACACTTCATACTTAATCCCTAACCAGAGCAGGACTAAAACAGGTATAAAACTGAGCACTTACACAGCAAAAGACTTCTGAGAGCCCTCAGGAGAAGCCTGTGCACCCTCAGTGGTGCCCGCACCACAGTTTGAGAACCCCCGCAGTAAACCTCACCTTGGCGTATTCTTACACATTGGTCCATTGTTAGAGCAGAAGTTGTTTTAGGAAATGTTGGGTTTTGCACTGATTAGATAGATCTCCAATGAACAACAGGCACAGCAGAGAAGCTTCATCTGTTCCTGAGCTTATCTGACTGATAACGGCCCAAATGGAGGAAAAACTGACTGTGTGCCAAGATACTGGTTTAGGAGTCAGCTTTTCCTCCAAAGATTAGAGCTTTAGGAGACAATCTGGAGGGAAAAGCCCATAAACCGTCACCAGACTCGTTCTGATAATCTCAGTGCTTAAACTGCTGTTACCATGAAGCAGTCAGCTCATTTATCTATTTCTTAGCATTTCATGGCTAATAGATGTGCGAAATAACCATTTTATGCTCTGTCCGTTCCCCACTGTTGCCAGCAGGGGGCGACAGACACCTAATCCTGCAAAGTCAAAGTAACAGCTCCCCAAAAGAAGACGTTTTCCATACAAATACATTATTTTAAGTTATAAAACCCCAACTACTAATGCAAAGGAGTCCAAAAGTGTTTCAGAAAGCATGGAAATAGCATAATATAGGAGCTTTAAGCTGTTTTATTAAGACTAGTGTGAGCTCATACAACCGAGCTAATGCCACTGAATGAGTGACGCTAACGTTGTGCGTTGGCAACCTGCTAAGGTCGAGCTGTGTTTCAGTCAAGCCTCAAAAAATTTATATATACGATATACACTCAAGGAAAAAAGAAACGCACCACTTTCATTTTCTCAATTTGTCAAAAAATATTACAGCCAGTGAAAAATTACAGACTACAATGAGTTTAGTACTATTCTGAGTCAAAATGAAATGACTGTTTTCCTGGTTCGGGTTGATTGATTTTGATGAGCAATAACAACAGTATTTTTGTATTAATCACCTATGTCTGGGTCAGGAGTAAAACTCAGAGATGAATTGGACCTGTCCTCAATTGTGCACAACCATTCCCTATAAAAAGACACCAAAATGGAAAAAAAAGCACATTTGTTCCCAATGCCACGACTCCTGCAACCAGAGAGAGATTGGCAGCCATTGGCCTGCTTCAAGCTGAAGGAGCACACGGCTGTAGCCAGGAGTTTGGAGTCCATCACTCTACTGTTGTACGCCTCGCTGAGCGTTTCCACACCACTGGATCCTCCAATGACCGTCCCAGATCTGGTCGACCACATGTCACAACTGCTGCATTATTATTGTTTGGTCATGTTATTGTTATTGAAACTGTCATAAGCATTGATTAATTGGGTCTGAATATCAGGGACGGGTATATGGTTGATGTGCACATGGAATATTTCCATCAAAAATAAGTAACCAAACAAAAATGTGGTAAAAAAGCAGTGGTGCGTTTCTTTTTTCCTTGATTGTATATGATAAATGAAACTCACTAATTTGATAATTATGTATTGTTAAGAGTTCGAAAATAAAACTCAGTTTGTTTCCACCACAGTGTAATTGGATGTGATGTTGTTGATGTTTGTGGGAGCGCTCCATAGTTGTTGACATTATTTATAACCGTGAGGAATTAAAAGTCATTAAATTGATTTAAAAAAATTAAGGCCTTAAATGGCATAAAAAAGCAATAAAATTTATTCCAACAGGCATTAAAAATGAAGAATATTTTTGAAGTAAAATTGCTGACATTATTAGTTGTATGTATATATAAATAATAATTTTCGTAGCCTACTCTAGCGTGGTAGATGCTTCCACTGGGACCAAATTACTAAAACATCAAATGTTTGACTTTCAACATTATTGGTGCTTTATGAACTACATTTTATGATACTTGCAAACCAATTTTGACAGTTTAAGCTGCTGCGATTGTATGTCGCTTTTGACTTGTAACTTTTGACTCCTGTGTCCTTTCTAAATGTTTTAATGAATGTTTTACCTTCATTAAAAAGAATTAAATTAGAGTTGCTGATACCTGCATAAGACATTGATAATAAAGCCTAGATTATGTATTAAGGTTTTGTTACAGTATGCTTGTTTTGACATTAAATGGTTTAGTGGTTCCCTGGAGTCCGTGAAGGTAGAGGGAGCCCCCAGAGGTTGTCTTTATTAAGTACATAAAAAGAAATTGAGTTTGAAATGAATTACAGTTATATACTTGTTTAAAAATATTACTTTAAAACAATTTTTAGCAAACAGTAAGTGTTTTTTGTAAGTTTTTTAAAAGAAATGTATGGAGAAAAACATGATGCTCTTTTGAATAGAGGAAGGTTCTAGTTGGGGGTCTGCTTGGGGTTTTTGGAAATTTAAGGTGGCTACGACAGTCAAATATAATTGCTGTATATTTTAATGTTAAAATTAATGCTAGAAAATCTCCCTCTTAACTTAAATCTCCTCATAACCTTTTTATATATTTTTGACTTGACAATGATTCACAACTGTGTGTAATCAACTATTTTAAGCCTTTTCTTCCTTCTTCCTCTCCTGTGGTCAGTGTGTCCCGGGTCGGTGCCCCTCTGCTGCAGCCGTCCCGTCTCCTGATACACAGCCTTGGTATTTCAGGAAGACTTCAGGGCTAAAGGGCTATCTCTATCTGCTGCTGCTGCCCCGCTCTGATTGGGTGAGACATTGACAGGGGGGCGTGGTGTTTGAGGAGGCGGTGGGCGTTGCTTTAGGGAGGCAGGTCCACAGGCAGCCACCAGCCCAGGACAGACCACTGTTTTCTCTGTCAGTTTACTTTTTTTTGCCCGGTGTGGTGGACTTTAGCTGGATTAATATGGAACTGTTATGAGAGAAGAGGCCACAGCGGTGAATGGAGACAGCAGGACACATGGTAAAGTGCTGTTTGATGTGTTTAAAGGGGATTTAGGAATAGGAATGACTGGAGGTGGAAATGTCTTGGAGCTTTTCCTGGTTGGACAGAGGAGTTAGGAGGTGTACTGTCATGTCAAGCATAGCTGGAATTTGTACAGTATAACTTTGTTTTTATTTATTTTTATGCTTTCACTTTATTTAGACCTGGTTTGTTCCTAAGTTAGTACCAGGGTTAGTCCTGATTTATAGGTAAAAGTACTGTTTGATGTGTTTAAAGGGGCCATATTCTGCTTTTATTTATCTTTTTAAACCAATCTTGGTCACCTCTAGAGCAGCACATTTTACAACCTTTAAAAACGTTTGACTAAAAGAAAGTGTTTCCAATAAATACTGAATGACTGCTATAAAGAAACAGGTGAAGAGACCAGCAGAGGGCAGTGCTGTTACACTGTTTTGAACAGAACCATAGAAAAAGAGTTGTTCACTTCCTTAAACTTAAACTTGTATGGCGCCATTTTACTACAAAATGAAAACCAGCTGTGAGGAATCAGTGGAAACAGAGCTGTACACTGTTTTTTGGATAAATGAATGAGAGCAGACTGGATGTAGAGGACTTGTTGTTGTTGTTGTCCTGGAGTGGGCGGGGCTTGTGGGACTGAGCGTTCTGGGGCCTCAGAAACTCAGAGCCAGAATACAGGATTTCTTAAACAGGCGTGAATGAAACAAAACACAACTCTAGGTATGTTTTTGATGAAGGTACAACATTATAACATGGGAGAAAGCAAAAAAAAAAGTGTTTTTGCATAATATAGTCCTGATAAAGTGAGTTTATTATCAGGAAGTAGAAATGCAAATGTTGGATCTGATGGGCATCTGAAGAGGAGTTGTAATATCATGTTGAGCTTAGTCTTTTTTTCCCCGCATTGTACAATATAATTATGGTTACGTACTTGACTGTTTATTCTTAGTCTTTAGTGTTGTTGTTAGTGTTGTAGTGAATGTGTTTGAAGTGAGTGTCAGCCTTGCGACTAACTGGCCTAAGACAAAGAAAATGTGTCAATGAATGGGTGAACTTTTTAGTCTCTTGAATTAAGATGTATTGTTCTTGTCCCTGTTTGCATACTTCCCGTTTTATTGCTGCCTAATTTGTTAGTCTTTGGTAAAGAAGCATTTAAGTTTACTTTTACTATGTTACTACTAACTAGAATAGAGTAGAATTCAGGTTCATTTATGTCCCTGTAGGTAAATATTGTCCTCTGAATGTAACCCTTCCTTCAGTGGTGTTGGGGCGACCTGTCAGGAGCAGTGGGCGACCCCAGTGCAGCGCGCGGGGATCCTTCTCCAGATCTGAGCCAGATCCTGGTCCTTGTCCATGTTTTAGGTTGATGGGGACTGGAGCACCTCGGAGGAAACCCACTAGAGGTCGACCGATATGGGTTTTTCTATGGCTGGCAGCCGATGCCCAATAAACGCTGATTTTTTTTTTACCTATATGAAGGGCTTATTTTATTTGCTTGATAAAATGCAAATAATTGTGTTAGAATTGGACAGTGAGAACAGCTAAAGAGGAGTTTTTGTGAAAACTATTAAGGTAATCTCAGTCAAACTCTGTGCAGGTAGAGCTTGTGGGGAGCTACAAGATATATTTGGATTTTTTTGTTCTACGAGGTTCTATGCCAGAGAAACAAGCAAAATCTTTTTATTGCCATTTTGAACTTTTCAGGCTGTGATAGAGTTTTTGATGTTTCCTATGAACTGCAGAGTAAGAACCCAAACTGCTAAAAGATGGTCGGGGAAGCTGGGGTCCTACAGTCACATGGTCGCCCGGACATGTGCCTGATAAATCAGTCGACCTCTAAAACCCACCGAGCATAGGGAGAACATACAAACTCTGCACATGAAAGGCCCCATACGGTTCAGGAATCGAACCCGGGACCTTCTTTCTCTGATACGACAGCACTTTGGCACCATGCTGTATTGTCAGTCTGTCCATATCTATTTAAAAGTCACTGAAAACTGTTCTTGCCTTGTTAATGTAGCTGTGTTTTAAGAGGCATTTTTGACGTCTTTGTCAGCTCTTTTCAATGTGATTTTGACTACAAACAGCTAAACTAAACTGATAAGGATTTGGTTTTGTGGTTATTTCTGTGCTTCGGGTGAATTCAGATCAGATCTTGTCGAAGCAAACGAGCTGAATATTGCTCTAACACAACACTGACTTTTCCTATATTGTGTCTGTGGACTCTACCCTTCCCTTCTCTCCCTCTGTTTACACGGAAACACTTAATAGTTACCTCCACGTGAGCAGATTATTCACCTTTATGTCTTTATGGGTCTGTCCGTACGCTGTTAGATACTCAGTTTTACCTCGTCTTCTGCTGCTGTAAACAGAGCGGGACATGCCCAGGCACTGTCCAGGTATCGGTATGCACCTCACTGGAGTCTTTACCTCCCGCCGTTTCATGCTCTTACTCATCTTTACAATGAAAACAGCAACAAAACAGACTCGTAACTCTAAAAACACAATGGGCAGCTGTCAAATCACTGACCTTCACACATTTATACGCATTTCTGTAGCAATATTGTAAGAAATATAAATGTTATGTGATATCTAACATGTCCTGGGGTTATGTGTCTTGCTGACTCTCCAAAGATTTGACATGAGATCAGGAATCATGCAACTATTTTCTTAACCAGGAAATCCGAACTATAACATTAAATTTAAAATATGTCAAATTACCTAATAGTCTATTGTGTATGAGCCACTCTTGGTGCTGGTCCCGAGCCTGGATAAATGGAGGTCAGGAAGGTCATCCATTGTAAAGCCTTTGCCAAATCAATACACAACTCACTGCACAGGAGGCAGATGACGTGCTGTGGCCACCTCAGAAGGCTGAAATGAAAAAGGTTTGTTGCGTAAGACGTATAGATTTATCAAAGGTAGGTTTGTGAATAAGATGTGCTAAAAGTGGAGCAAACCCAGGTGCAGCTGAGGTTAGCGTCTCTCACAGATGCTAAATGAACACAACACAGATCGAAAAGGGCTCATTTACAAAGACACATCAATAATGTGTTGATTTGAAGGTGGAGGCGACAAAGAAACTTCACCTGCAACACTTTTTCTTTTAGTTCCTCTTGTATTCCACTGAACTGCAGCTGTCTTTAACACTGGGCTTCCATGAATCTGCTCTGCGTCCTTTTACAGTCCTCACAGTGGAGACTGAGCAGCCTTTAAACACGGTGTATCTGTGTTGACGTTGTCGCTGTCTTTCCAGTGCGCGCTCGTCCGTCGCCTGTGTCTTATTGCAAGTCTGGCCTACTTAAAGTCGCTTCTACAGAAAACACAAGGTGCTCTTTTTTTCTTTTAATAACAATAATAAAAATAATGCATTCGTTTTATACAGCACTTTTCCAGACACTCAAAGTCACTTTAAACTTTGGTGCATTATTCGTTCTCTCCTCAGTCACACTCGGTGGTGGAAGCGTGGCTGCTATTGTGCGCCTACGGCCGCTCCGACCACCACCAAACACACAACTGCACTAACAAACCCACAAGGCAAGGTGGGTGAAGCGCCTTGGTTTTCTCCTTCTCTGATACAGCACGAGTCACTGTTAAAGCTGTAGCGTCTCTGTCAAGCCTCTGACAGATCCATCTCTTCATCTGCTCTAGGCCGAGCCGATGGACAGCCACTGGGTCAAAGCGCTGCGGTCACACTCTGACACAAGCTAAAGTTGCCACACTGTTTACAGAGAAACTTTGTCTTCTTCTGCTTTGGTGTGTTGTCTTCAGGAGTCTCCACAGCGAATCATCCGCCTCCATCTAACCCTTTCCTCTGGATCCTCTCCTCTCACACAAACTAACTTCATCTCCTCTTTCACTACATCCATAAATCTCCATAGGCCTCCAGCTCTAACCTCAGCCTCATCCTTCTGCCCATATATTCACTGTCCCTCCTCTGTACATGTCCAAACCATCTCAAACTTTCTCTCATTGGCAATTAAAGATATTAAAGGGGGAGTATACAAGATATATGTGCTAAAAATGATTAGATACATACTGTAGCTACTGTGTATATCAACATGTTGTAGAATTGCTTAAATGGGGAATAATGGAGACACATTATGACCATTGACATTTGAAGAAAATAACAGATTATCTCTTCATCTCTTGGGCAGCACGGTGGCTTAGTGGTTAACACTCCTGCCTCACAGCAAGAAGGTCCTGGGTTTGATTCCCAGACTGGGTGGGGCCTTTCTGTGTGGAGTTTGCATGTTCTCGCCGTGTCTGCGTAGATTTCCCCTACCACTAAAAACATGTTACAATAGGTTCCCCATGGGGTCAGGACTCCCCTGCAGATGAGATTCTGAATCTCAGTGGGACTTTCCTGGTTAAATAAAAATCATGGCATGGATATTTTAGGCAGCAAGTGAATATTTTGACGTGTTAGAGAGAAAAAATGGGCAAGTATAAGGATTTAAGCAAGTTTGACGGGATAAATTGTAAGGCTACAGACGCCTGGGTCAGAGCATCTCCAAAATTCCAGCTTTTGTCAAAGTCAGAGTCTGATTTATTGTCAATTCTGCCACGTGTACAGGACATACAGAGAACTGAAACTGCGTTACTCTCAAACCCTCGGTGTAAACAAGTAACAGTATGTAAAAAAAACCCACTATAGATGGTGCAAAATATACAATATACAAATAAGGGAATGCAAAAAGTAGCTAGATTAAATATGACATAAGGCACTTAACCAAATAGGGTCATTTGAGACCAGACCAGTGCAACAGTGCAATAGTGCGAGAGTAGAGAGAGAGAAAGGCAGTACAAAAATGAGCTTATCAGACTGACAGACTTTGTGGGGTCTGCAGTGTTCAGGATCTATCAAAAGCGGTCCAATGAATGAGGGACACAGATGGGGAGTGAAGCCCTGGTCGCTGTTTGTTTGGAGGTTTGTTGTAGTGCAGTAGTTGGTGTAGTTCTGCTGCTGACAGTCGCTGGGGTTTGGGAGCTGCTCCACTCTTCTCTGATGCCACTGAAAACAGAGTAGAGAGCCACAGGAGGTGCAGGAATGTGGAGCATTTCCACTGAATACACAGAACCGCCCTCAGCTCCTCACATCAGCTCTGACTCTGGGTTAGTGCACACAGAACAACAGGAGACGAGGCTCAGTGGAGGTCACTCACTGGTTCCCAAACTTTTTTGACTGCACGATATGGAGGAAACATGCGATATTCGATAACTATGTTGAAAATTGCGATAATGATATTATTGCGATATTTGAAAATACTACTACTACTTTTTGAACATAGTAAGTTAAATTCACTACATTTCACCAAAATGTAAGTTCCTGTATTTACAAGTCAAAACAGTGACAAAATCAAAACTTAACACAGACTAAACCAGGAATAAAACAAGGCTAAGCTGTGACTAAATTAATTAAATTACCACTAAAACTGGACTTTTTAAACATTTTTATTCAGTCACAACACATGTTCTTTTAAGGCTCTGGTGGAAAATGATTCTTCAGTGTAAATCTCTGTCAGATGGACGACCACAGCGTTATTGTGATATATTTAGATTCTTACGATACGGATATTGTGTTTGCTGATATTGCGATAACGATAATTTTGCGATATATTGTGCAGCCCTACTCGTGTACCCCCTGAGCTTTTCTGTCATATTATGAGTACCCTCACACTCATACACATTGATAATTTTGTACAATTGTCATTAGTACAAAGACATTTTATACTTAATTGATTGTAAATGTAAACTCATATTCTAAATTAAATACGTAATAATCTTCCTGTCTTTAAAATAGAATATAAAATAAATTTAAAAAACAATATCAACTGCTATGACATTTATTTAATATAATTTTAATGTTCAAAATGATGTTAAAAAATAAAATAAATGGTAAACTCAACAAATGTACTACAAAGAAAAATTAAAAGAATGTTATTAACTTGAATTTTAAACAAGCTAAAAACATGCAACAAAATATGATCTAATAATATTCTTTAGCAGTTTCACTTCCTTTTAATCACTTGAGCTTATCTTTTGAGTTTGTATTTTCAATGGTTCAATGTAAAAAGATCACAAATGTTTTTCATCTTGGAAATATACCGGTATGATGAAATAATTGTACCCCCTGCAAGTGCTCACCTACCTCGAGGGGTCTGGGACTGGACTTGGGACAGTTCTGAGGGATCTTTTTTTCCAAACTTGATCTCAGTTGGTGAGAATTTTCTAGTTTTTGATAAGACATGTACCATATTTTCCGGACTATAAGTCGCTCTGGAGTATAAGTCGCATTTATTTAAAAATGTATTTCACAAAATCCAAGACCAAGAACAGACATTTAATCTGGAAAGGCAAGTTATTCAACTACGCAATAGCACACAGAACAACTGTGTCCGCAGTATTCTAAGATAACACATTAACATTAATTAAAAAGAACAAACCTGGGAGGCTGAATAGGCTAAATTAACATAAAAAGCCTGCGAGTCCGAAGAAATTAACTTTCTACTACTACTACTTTTTTCTTTGGTAAGGAAGTTCCCTGAGCTCTCCATCTTATTCTACATCACTGACAGTAGTTGTCACAACCCTAGAGCGCCCTCTTGCGGCTGTAGACGGTAATGTTTACTCCTTGATTCATGTTAAATTTGATATATAAGTCACACCTGACTATAAGTCGCAGGACCAGCCAAACTATGAAAAAAAGTGTGACTTTTAGTCCGGAAAATACAGTAGGTCTCCTCTGCATGTAACAGGCTTGTGACTTGGAGTAGCTGTGGTACGTAGTAGGCGCTGTACCAGGTGAGCTACAGAAATACTTGTACTCAGATTATGTTTGTGAGGAGTCTCAGTCATCCAGGCTAATTCAGTCACAACAAAAGGTTAAAAAAGGAGTCATCTGGGCATGATTTTAAAAGATGAAGACGTTTCAGCTTCATCCAAGAGGCTTTGTCAGTTCTGAAATTAAACTGGTGAGAGCTGGGTTTTATGCTCCAAGAAGGAGGAGTTTTAGACCTGAAACTTAATTCTGTTGAGAAGAAGACTTGAAAGGTCTCAGTAGTTTCGGGTCTTTAGAAGTCCTTTGTCCTCTGCTGGAGTGAGGGGAGACACTCCTGACGACCTTTAGCCTGGTCTGCTCCTTCTGATGGTAAACTGATTTGGTCTGGGTTTTAAGAAACTGAATGAAGGGTAACTCTCACATCACAATTTTTGTTCACAGAAGGTTTATCTATTTTGACAAAGATTGCTTCTTTGCAGGAGTTGACATTAACACTCGCCAACCGGCCAAATTCAGATAGATTTCCATTTTGGCCAGTAACATTCAGTCTCACTAGCCACTTTGTCTGGTTGGATTGTTTTTTGTTTATTTGAAATACTTTAGACCAGACTTTCTGCTGTTATGCTTATAAATCACCATAATTTCAAACCTATAGAGAGAGATAAAATTAAGCTCTTTAGAGGCTCTTAATAAAAAACATGTAAATAAAATAAATAAAACAAAATAAATAAAAAATCTGCAAAAGCAAACATATACAGATTTTATGAGGCTAAAAAAAATGTAAAAACAACAGATTATTGTCTTATATTACACATTAATCAACATTTAACATCTAAACTATGGCTAACCTAAAGAGCTAGTAATGGCCTGTGAGCAACAAAAGTTAATGTCAAGCCTTGACCTCACTGTCCTCAAAGGAGTGGTCTGTGTCCTTCAGGGGGAGGTGTCCTGCAGACTCTGGCCCGCTGGGGTTGGCTCTGCGGTGTTGGTGTAACTTTTCTTGAACGTTTCTTAGATAGTACATTTTTCTCAAAAACATTTTAGTATTTAGGTTCTTTCCACCTTTGTAGTCACTGATCTTGTATGATTTAATGACAACAGAGGTACACTGACTACAGTCGAGTGCTGTGTGGACCCTCGGTGTGAACACAGTGCATTAAAGTTTCACTGCATCCAGGGTAGGGTAGGGGCATGGTGGCAGAGCGGTTAGTGTCTGCATGTCCTCCCTGTGTTACCGTGGGTTCTCTCCGGCTTCCTCCCACCGTCCAAAGACATGCATGTGTTTGAATTGGTGACTCTAAATTGCCCCTAGTGAATGAATGTGAGAGTGAATGGTTGTCTGTCTGTGTTTGTCTCTGTGTCAGCCCTGAGACAAGCTGGCCCCTGTCCAGGGTGTACCCCGCCTTCGGCCCAAAGTTACTGGGATAGGCTCCAGTCACCTGCGACCCCTAACGGGAATAAGCGGTATAAAATGAATGAATGAATCCAGGGTGTGGATTAAATAAAGCATTTTGAGCTGAGGAGGAGCTTAAGAAACAGATGTACTCGAGGCAGTACATTTTCTAAAACATACTGGAGTTTAGTTTCGAGGGAAAAATTTTCATAATTACATGAAGGATCTCTAAATAAGTAGCTACGCGTGGGTCTAAGTCAAACCCAGCACGACATGATTTTAAAAACATAAAGCCACATGAAATAAAGGCTTTTTAAACTTCAGGTGTATGAAGAGTGCCTTGGTTTTTTCTTTACTTTTTGCAAGTAAATATATGTTTTGACTTTGGTGGCAAAGTGTGTAGCTGCAGTAGTGAAAGTAGTAACAGTAGCAGTGGTGGTAGTAGAAGAATTCCAAGGTTTATTTATTATCCTCATAGGGAAATTTGTTCTCTGCATTTGACCCATCCTTCAGTCAGTACTGCTGGGTCAACCCTTCTCCAGATCTTGAGCCAGGATCCTGGTCAGAAGAACCTAGCTGCAGGATTAGCTTCTTGTGCATGTTTTAGTTTGATGGGAGAAACCTGAGCAACTGAAGGAAACCGACCCAGACACAGAGAGAACATGCAAACTCCACACAGAAAGGGCCCATACTGAACCCAGGACCTGTGCTTTCTACTTACTTTCTTGTGGATAAGGGATTTTTAGTAGTAGAATTCAAAATGAAACATAAAAAAAGTGTGTGTTTATTCTACTTTGTGAATCGAACTACTGAAATAATCACTTTTCCATAACCTTTTTTAATTTACTGACGTGTGGCTGTAGTAATTTCAGCCTCCATGTACTGTATTGTATGTCTCATGTGCCAGAGTTGTGTGAATCTGTCTCCTCTGAGTCTGTGTCTAATCCCATTAACAAACCCTTTCTAAGAATCTCTGGTTCATTTTGACTGGTCCGCTCATGCCTTTTCAACATAAAACACTTCCTAGAAAGACGTCTGCTGCTGCCCACGTCAGTTTTGCGTGTAAATATCCAAAGACAGTAATTATCACAGCGCGGTTAATGCTGAGGGCAGTTTGAAGAAACGGTTTAACGGTTACTGGAAAACTCAGGCCTTGTAACATCTTTCTGTTTGGTCAAAAGCATCATAATAACGAATCATTTTGTTCTCGGAAATGCCTTTGGTCAAGTCTGCTGGTGCTAATTCGAAAATATGAAGGCGGCTTTTGAAACTAAATGACGTGTTGTTAACTTAGAGATATGAAGGTCGGCTTTGATTAGGGCTAATTTTGGCATTCACAGTGGTTAGAAAAATATGTAATTGGTGTCTTCTTTGCCTGGATACATAGCTTTTCTGCACATCCTGAACAAGAAGGGGAACAGCTTCTGGTCGGACACAGACTGCTTTGCTTTCGTAGTTCACTGATTAATAATTTCACGGACAACAACAGAGTCGAAATGAAATATTTATCAGTGGATGGACTGGATAAGATGAAGGGATGATGAAGGATGATGAATGCAGGGAGAGGTAGGGTTAGGTAAGACCTGTCCAAGACCAGAGTGAACCGAGACCAAGACAAGGCCAAGACTTTTGGGGTTTGAGACCAAGACAATTAAGGACCGAGACCGAGTGGAGATTGAGACCAAGGCAAACTGAGACCAGGTCAAGACCAAACCCTGTGAACTTTAAACACTAAATCAAAGGGAAAAGTAAAAAAAAAAGTGGTTTATATACATTATTGGTCATTTTAACGATTTAACGCCAACTTTTCTGGTTCTTTTTGTGCTGAAAATAAATGACTTACACATTAAAGTACAAAAAATAGATCTATCTCCACTGGTGGTGTGACTGTAGAGCTGTTTAGATCTGGGGTGAGTCCAGTGTTGACGTCGCGCTGGCCACTTACACACATCCAGAAGCATAGTCTTTTCTTATAATGTTTGGTTTAAAAAAAATCCGATACCGGCACATCCGAGGCCGAGACAAGACCGAGTTAGAATTGGATTTGAGACTGAGACCTAGACCAAGGTCATGTAAAACTGCAGCTGAGACCGAAATGAAACCAAGACCAGCCTTGGGCGCTACAACACCGGGGAGAGTGGAGAGGAATATAAGCTGAGCGTTGCGATGGAGAGACTAGGACCCCTCCTCTTGTCTGATCATTTTTTCCACCACTATACCATCTTAAAGAAAAATGTATAGATTTTTAATTCACCCGTTATTAAAAAAAGGTTAAACAAGAAATATGTTTGCTACCCTTTATGCCACATGTGTGTATTTTTTTAGTAGAGGTCGACTGATGGCTGATTTTTGTATTTTTAGTCGATTGGAAATTGGCTGATTCTTGCACTTTAATGCAGATCGTTGGTCAGCCACATGTCCGGACAACCATGTGACTTCCCGCTTCCCCAACCTTTTCGCAGTTTGGACTCTTACTCTGCAGTTCATAAGAAAATCCAAAAACGCTTTATCTCGGCCTGAAAAGCTCAAAACGGCAAACAAACAATCCAAAAGCATTTTGTAGCTCTCCCCAAACTCTACCTGCACAGAGAGTTTGACTGAGATTCCCTTATTGGTTTTCTTTTAAAGGTACTGAAAGCTGCATGCGCTCGTACTGGGTTAAA
The DNA here is from genome assembly GCA_020698575.1 of Bostrychus sinensis. Classification (NCBI taxonomy): domain Eukaryota; kingdom Metazoa; phylum Chordata; class Actinopteri; order Gobiiformes; family Eleotridae; genus Bostrychus; species Bostrychus sinensis. The sequence continues at coordinate 8,960,652 of CM036245.1, read as the reverse complement.
AACGATACTGCAGTCTAAATCTAAACAATGGTCTGTGGGTTGTCTTTCCGCTTTTCTGATTGGACGATCAGCAATGCAGTTTTAGAACCAAAACAAAAAATGTAAACAAAAACAACTTGGGCATTATGTAAAATATTTTTTTTATTGTGAATAACGCAACTGCACCATTGTTTGATTTAAACATGTTTACATCATATCTTGGCACACTTGGGTAATTTTAATGAAATACACAAAATATATACTGCACATAGCACCTTTAACTGTTCCCACTGTCCAATTCTAACACATTTGCATTGTATAGTAAATTCATTTCTTTCATAAAATTAAGAAAATCTACATATTGGTCCAAAATATCCGCAGTGTTTATTGGCCATCAGTTTTGGCCTTAGAAAAACCCATATTGGTTGACCTCTTTTTTTAAAATATTCATTTCCGTCAAGGATATTTCAACATACTCTGCATAAAAACATACTGTATGCAGCTGGGTCAGACCTCAAGGATCTCATAGACCTCTTTTTTTACTCAGCAAATTCCCTTCAGCTTCACCCCACCCAGGCTTTTGTATTTGGTTGAATTCACCTCTAACAGAGAAAACAACGCCGGGAACAGCAGCCCCTGAGTCAGTCCATTCTCACATTCACCTCATTCACTGATTCACAATGAGACGCACTCAGAGTCCAGTCCAACAGCAGCAGTAAAGACAGAAGCATGTTTTCACAGTCTGCCAACACATTCCTGGGATCAGCTCCGGCATTTCACACACAAATGGACAAATACTGACAAAGGAGCCAGTGGAGATGGTTTATTGTCTGCTTTTAAATGCCACATTTTAGCAGGTAATCAATATTCTCTCAAAAACGGATAAAACCAAAAGTGGGCTAGAGTTAGGTGGAATATTTTTGAATGTTCAGGTGACGCTGACTGGCTACGTGTGTGTGCTGTCAGTGAGTGGGTAGAGAACACTTTAGCTTCATGTTGTCAAGCCTGGCTCGTATAGGGCTTGACAAAGAAAACGCGGGACAGGATGAGTACTTATTAAATAATATGTTATTAAAGCTGCACTGCCTGATTTTGTGACTGTAAAAGTGATGTGTCTAAAAAAATGTTGAGTTTGAATGATACACTCCTCTCTTCTTCTCCCTGGAAGTATGTAGCGCTGCACGATATGGAGAAAACATGCGATATTTGATAACTTTGTTGAAAATTGTGATAACGATATTATTGCGATATTTGAAAATAGAGCCTACTTTTGAACATAGTAAGTTAAATTCACTACATTTCACAAAAATGTAAGTTCCTGTATTTACAAGTCAAAACTGCGACAAATTCAAAACTTAACACAGACTAAACCAGGAATAAAACAAGGCTAAGCTGTGACTAAATTAATTAAATTACCACTAAAACTGGACTTTTTAAACATTTTTATTTAGTCACAACACATGTTCTTTTAAGGCTCTGGTGGAAAATGATTCTTCAGTGTAAATCTCTGTCAGATGGAAGACCACAGTGTTATTGTGATATATTTAGATTCTTGCGATACGGATATTGCGTTTGCTGATATTGTGATAACGATAATTTTGCGATATATTGTGCAGCCCTAGAAGTCTGTCCACAGCCAGGAGATATCACAGTAACACATCAGAGATCTGGAGTTTGCTTTTAATTCTTTAAAATAAAAAATAAAAATACTATGAATAAGCTATGGATTTTGAAATAAAACAATAGCTCCTTCACATTATTCCTGATAGATTCTAGTTCTGCATAGATAAAGGATGTATCGACCAATCAGAGCGCTCCTGTCCTATGAAAGCGTGTGATTGGTTAAACTGTTCCTTCCCTCGCTCTAAAACAAAAACCCTTATAACACAGCCCACAGGTGACCTCAGAGTCTCATTTTTACTCAGATGACTTCTGTTCTGCTGCACTAATAACTAAATAATTATCTTTACCAAAATACAAGGAAAAAGAAATCAGGTAGTGGAGCTTTAAATAAAAAATAAACAAAAGAAACACAACACCTGAAACTTCAAATTTAGAGTATTTTCTTTGCACCCTGGATGGATGTAGTGGAAGAGGACATGAAGTTAGGGTCAGATGGGCGCAGAGGATTTTCTGTGGAGACCTCTGAAGGAAACAGCTGAAAGGAGAAGAAGTTGCTTTCAGTGGGAACCCGTAACTTTTTCATAACCTCGTAACGCCACGAGTGCCCTGACAACAGCTGATCCCTGTCTCAGAGTGACTCACGTTTCCTGTTGTTGCCCTTTGGAAACTCCACTCTTCGCTCAGACTCAGCTGCGAGTGTGTTTTCCTGACTCACCGTTTCTCTCTCGCTCTTATCTCTTATTTTTTTTACCGTTGGTCCCTAAAGGCAGCACCAGGCCATAAACACTGGCTAGGTTTCAGTTTGGTTAATGAACAACCAAAGACTATGAGAAAATGAGTGGTTAAACTTTTCTGTAAGTTCAAGGGAGATTTAAAATCTTTAAGTTTTTTTTGAGAAAGTGGTACTTAAGCGTTCTGCCTTGTTAAGGGAAATTTGTGTAGTTGAGGCTGCATTTTATGAGATAACTTTGGCTGTGATTGTTCAATATTCATGAAAATTGGTAAGGATCTGTGTTTTGCAAGGAATTTTATAATTTTTTGAGTTTCATCCAAATCCGATGTATTTTGAATGTGTGAGGTGTTTTTTGTTATATTCCTGTTGTTAGTGGAAATTTGTGTACCATAGACCTCCATTTAAAACACTTTAAATTAAAGTAAAAATTATTTTGCCTGCAATTTCCAATTTCTCTGCAGCAAACCTCATGAAATTTTATAAAAAAATAGGGACATCCAAAATTTGCTACCTTTTTAGCCCCTCCCCTACTGACCTGTGTGTTGTCCCCCTTCAGGCTGCAGCAGGGGAGCTCTCTGTGGACGGGCCCCTGACGTCCTGCTCTCGGCCTCTGGACACCGCGATGAGACGCCTGGGCTCCAGCTCTGATGACCGCCTCACTGCTGCCATCTCCTGTCTGAAGAGTGGTACTGACACAGGTACAGACACAAACATCTGTGTGTTAAGTCCAGTATTTTAGCAGCCAGTCATTTGAATTTTTATTTAGTTTTATACAAATGGTCTCTTGTAGATTTTATTTTATTTTAAAAGGGTTTGAATAAATCTATGTAACACACTTGCACTGAGAGGCAGTTTTTGAAGTTGTAGAATCTAAAGTTAGTTGGTCTAAAAGGGCGTTTGCATCGGCCCCATTAGCATCCACACATAATCAGGGCTCTAGATTAACTTTTTCATTGGTAGTACTGGTGCTTCCAGCTTTTTCAGTCGGTCGCCTAAATAAGTCGACTTGTCTACTAATAATAATCTACCGGGAATAATGCAAATATTGGATTAAATTAATTGTTTTCAGTCGAATTAAATTAAAAAAATAATAATAATAACATTCTTACAACAGTCTAATCTTAAAATTTCTAATTTAAAACTTTTTCCTAAAAGTTAGGAGTAAAAATGGAATAATTCATATGGCGTTTTGTATTTACGCAGCTGTTACAGCTAATGTCACTTTTAGTTTGATGTGGATGAAGCCAAGGAGACTCTTAGAGTTTGACTGGAAGATCTTATTCATGATTGATCAGTCGTAGACAGCTGAGGACTTTGGGATTTACCAAATATCTATTTTTAATGTGCCTTATTTTTCTGCACTACTAAGAAGGATAATTCAGCTTCAGCGGTCTGTCAAAAATAGCACCAAACTTAGCTAACAAACCTAAAATAATTAGAAAAACACTCATTGCGTTATTCATTATCTTATCTCTTATCTGGGCCGGGCCGCTGTGTTTGGTGTTCCTCTCTGTGACCTCCAGCTGAGCTCCCACAGCGCTGCGTCTGTGGCTTTGGCTGCTCATTCACAACAACAGACAGAAGCCGCATTGGACATCCGTGGGCCGGGATCAAGGAGTAAATGAAGTCTTCACATGTAGCCCGCGCCTCATGTCCTGCAAAGCGTTTGTAGTTTTTGTTACCCGCACTTGTTTAGCAAAGCGACTGCAGTTGGATCGCAACTTTGATCCAACTGAACTCGCGCTACAGTGAGCTACAGCTGCTGATGTGGAGGGCCTGAAGGACGCAGCAGACTCCGTGTTCATTCAAAAGTTTATTACGACACCTTCACATCACTGCTCACACAAATGCAACCACTCAAACATTTAATTCGCACACTCTAAAGGTGACTGTCTGCTTCTCCAAACTGAGAATCACCTTTAGCACTGTCCCTCCTCAGTACAGTACACAGGCCTTGGCCTAACCTGGCTTTACTTATAATCCTCTGCCTTTTTTTCTTATTGGTCTCTTTTTCTCTGATTTCAGGATGTGATCCCAGTCCAGACTCTACCTCCTCGTGTGGGACGGACCGCCAGGACAGCGTTGACAGCATGAATAACGTAAACCGCAAAGACAGCAACCCCTTCTCCCCCCTGAGCCCCCCGATGCTCCAAAATCTGCCCCCCTTCTCCCACGGCCGCTCCATCTCCATCTCCGTGGTCCCCTGCTCGGATCTGCAGCCCAGGCCGTCCGTGTCTTCTGCGGGAGAGGAGCTCTCGGACGCCTTTAGCCCCGAGTCGGACGTCCCATCGCCGCCGTTGCCCCAGACCCCAAAAAGCAGAGCGGCCAAGATCTCCCACACTCCGCCCACGTCCCGTAAACTCCTGCAGCTGCTTCCGAACCTGCAGACGCTGAGCCGGAGCAAGAGCCAGGAGTCACAGCTGGCCAACCGCATCGAGGAGCCCAGCAACAACAAGTACGATACAGAACAGACAGTGTTTTGGACGGGGGGTGAAATAGAGCAGGGACTGAGTTTTTGGACCAATCACACGCTCAGAACGAAAGGGGGTGGTCCTATTTGGATCAAGGACACTTACATTTTTTTAGTTTGAGCTCAGCGGTGGCAAGTCCAACTGGAAAGAGACCAATAAGCACTGGCTCCAACTGTTCAAACCACAAAACGGCAGAAAAAAAATAAAAAATTGAGACAGAATAAAGAGAAGCAAAGTGTAAATCTGACAGTAAACAAAATAAAACATGAAATATGAGAGAGATATATGCACCAACCTAAACTTAAACTTTTTTTTCACATTCTCTTAAGTAGTGAGCCTTTAATCTTGACAAAAATATGATCACACTTTTAAAGCTCTGTCAGAGTTAGCCCGACTTCAGTCACACACCTGCGATCAGTGGTAGAAAGTACTACTACTACTACTACTACTACTACTACTACTACTACTACTACTACTAGCACTATTTTTACACAGGTAATTTAAGTCCATTTTCTTGAACATACTTTTACTTGGAGGAGAAATAAGTGATATATACTTCTTAAGTTTTTTAGTATATAGTAAGTTTTTTTTACTTCATTGGTAACTGGCTGACATTGCTTATCTTTCTGTCTTAATATTCAATTCAATTATTTTTTTTTATGTATTCCAGTATCACAACAGCAGTCGCCTCAAAGGGCTTCACAAACAATTAATTACACAATCAAACATACACAATAACTACACTAAACAGACCCAGGACGTCCCCTGTCCCTTAGACCCTCCTTCTCTTAAGGAAAAACTCCTAAAAATCCCAGCTGTGGGGGGAAAAAAAGAAGAAACCCCAGGGAAAACAACATGAAGGAGAGATCTCCTCCCAGGACGGACAGGCAGCGTGTGTCAGGACTGATAGATGAAGTCCATCAGCTCATCTATAGGATCATAGTTCAGGTCTGTAAGGATGGAGTGAGGTAGGGGTCCAGGAATATAAACTACTTTATTTGAGTACAGAGTATGAGTACTTCTTCACCTCTGTCTGTAATTGGTACAAGGCATGGATTTTTAAGAGTCTTGAAGAGTCCTAAGTTTTTGAAAATGTGACAAAATCTATCCTTGTCTCTCTTATACAGTCATTTATTTCATTTAATGTCAGATTTGCTTCTCTTTTTTCTGTCTCTCTTTTTCTTTTTTTTTTTTCTTCTGTTTTGTTTTTGCCATTTTTTCCAGTCGGGACCACCCCCCTTTGTTCTGAGTGTGTGATTGGTCCAAAAAATTCAGTCCCTTCTCTAGTTGCCCCTCAGAATACACAGAATAATAATACACAGATTAATTTTTGAGTTTTCCTCAAATGTAAGGGAAATGCGTCTTTAAGTTTATAGTCTTACCTCATATAAATTGTTCAACCTGCTTTTCTTTGCATCACCTCTGGCCTCTGAAGTGTTTAGGGCAGACCATGATAGCTTGTAGTTGCCTTTTCCCCAGAGACACCAGCCAGTTTACTTCCTGAAATTATATCTCTTAAGTCTTTGGCATCTTATTAAACCTGTTTTTACTGAACTAAACTGCATATTTGACTGAAAGTATTAGTTTCAGGCCCTTGAATACAATACATTCTTCTCACAAAACCATTGTAATGGATCCATTGACTCTTGTAGCTTGTTGAAAGAGGAAAACCAATGGCCTCTTTCTGCTCATTTACTTCCAGAGTGTGTAAGAAGAACAAACCGGTGGCCGCTCTGCAGATAAACGGTTATGGGACTGTCCCGGACGACAGCAGCCTGCGCTCCCCTCTGTCAGCTCGCACCCCGGGCCCGTACTCGCAGATGGACAGTGAGTTTAGACCTGATTTAATAAACCCTCCGTCCCAGGCTGTGCTCTGTCTATAGATAATAACTGTGTGGTGTTTTTTAAAGCTTTGTCCAAACACAGAGGATCCCCACAAGCCTTGAGGAGGGACCTGGGGCTGGCGGTCACTCACAGGTAAGGACCAGTGTTGGGAGGGGATAGTGAACTAGATATTAAAAAGTAAAGCCTCTATAAATATCTTGTACATATTCTGACTGATTCTTTATCAGACGATGAGGACAGGTATCGTCAGTGCAGAGTGTTGTATGCAGAGGCCAATGTTCTGTTTCGTAAGTTTGGCTCTTGTTCTGTTGGGGTGAAAGTAACTTTGTTTAGAGCTTACTGTACCTCGCTCTACACAGCTCATTTGGGGGTGAACTTTAAAAAATCTAGCCTACAAAGACTGAAAGTTGCCTATAATGATGCTCTGAGGCTTTTGTTAATAAAAAAACCCAGATGGACTAGTGCTAGTGAACTGTTTGTGACTCACAGAGTGAACACGCTACAAGCCCTTTTAAGAAATCTAATGTTTAAATTTATGTGTCAGTCTGAATGCATCAGAAAAATAATGATTTTATTATTAACAAATATTAAATACAGTGCCATCTGCTATTTATCTGAATCTGTGGAGACACTGGTATAATTGCCTTTTAAGAGATTAAGGCTCTTTTATTGGTGCTTTTATGCCCATGTTGTACACTGTACGCTGTTTTTGTCTGTTTGTTTTTTTTATTATGGACCACGAATCCACAATAAAGTCTATCTATCTATCTATCTATCTATCTATCTATCTATCTATCTATCTATCTATCTATCTATCTATCTATCTATCTATCTATCTATCTATCTATCTATCTATCTATCTATCTATCTGTCTAACATAATATTAGTTGTCAGGGCTTTCATTAGACCAAGCTTCTGCAACAACACTGACCCTGAGAGGCTTTGATACGAACTGCAGAGCCTTTTCCATAATGTGCACAACTTTATTATATTTGGAACAGGAGCTGCAGGAGACATGTTGAAGATTAAACATTTAACATTCCAGATTACCTGTTTACTTTTCCACATATTTATTGTAGTGTAGTAGTTAAGGGCTAAACAAGCAAAAAAAATTAAATAAATCTGAATCGTACTTTGAGCAGCGCATACTTTCAAGAAAAAAGTGATACGAGTAAGCGGTTCCTGTGTAGGGCTGCACAATATATCGCAAAATTATCATTATCACAATATCAGCAAACGCAATATCTGTATTCGCAAGAATCTAAATATATCGCAATAACGCTGTGGTCTTCCATCTGACAGAGATTTACACTGAAGAATCATTTTCCACCAGAGCCTTAAAAGAACATGTGTTGTGACTAAATAAAAATGTTTAAAAAGTCCAGTTTTAGTGGTAATTTAATTAATTTAGTCATAGCTTAGCCTTGTTTTATTCCTGGTTTAGTCTGTGTTAAGTTTAGATTTTGTCGCTGTTTTGACTTGTAAATACAGGAACTTACATTTTTGTGAAATGTAGTGAATTTAACTTACTATTTTCAAAAAGTAGGCTCTATTTTCAAATATCGCAATAATATCGTTATCCCAATTTTCAACATAATTATCGAATATCGCGTGTTTTCTCCATATCATGCAGTCCCTAGTCCTGTGCCCCGGCAAAGCTTCAGGTCTAGCAACACCTCTGGTTAGGAGGCCAAATTAAAATGGTTTGGACATGTACAGAGAAGGGAAAGTGAATATGAACATGAAGCTGCAGAGGATGCTTAGATGGAGGAAGATGATGAGCACAGCCAAAAGGATTTCCTTTTAAAGTTCTTTGGTAATTTAAACGTTGTCTGGACTTTATTTACCACACCAGCGCGCCTTTCACATCACCCAAGGTCACCGTACAAAGCAAATTTAAAATAGAGAATAGAAAAATAAAAGATAATCAATAAAAACAGCTTAAAAGAGTGCGAAATTAGCCAGCAAATGATTATGTACAGAAAGATAAATGGAACAGATGTGTTTTGAGTCGGTGTGGGAGTGGCGATGTGGAGGAGGTCCGACAGGTAATGAGGGGCCAGATTGTGGATGACTTTGAATGTGATGAGAAGAATGTTATAGTTGATGCAGTTGTTTCATGGGAAGCCAGTGGAGTTTTTGTAGAACCGGGGTGATGCATTGGGCGGTGGGGGGTGAGAGTGATAACACGGGCAGAACTATATGTTGCTTTAGTTTCTAAGCTCGTAAAACCGTAATTTAACTAAAATATTGTTTCCCCAAAAAGAAACATGGATGCCCTTCTTCTCCATTTGTGCTCAGTTTGAATCCTTATTCTAGTGTGTACTTTGTGGAGCCCACGGTAAGTCCAAATTACTGTATATTTTTATTTCAAGCAGGACTGACAAATGAGTAAAGGGTAACAGATGATTTAATGAAGGAATAAACTTTGGCGCTTAGACCCTGGCAGGTAGAGACTGTCAGCGATGAGATGAAGGGAGAGTTTGGGGAGAAGGAGAGGCTGAGGAGGCTGCTGTTTCTGCTGCTGCGATGGGTTGCTGCATGAAGCTGAAACAACAGAATGACAGAGGAGAGAGGAGAGGACGTGTTTTTATATGTGAATGGCTTAAGAGTTGATTGGAATGAGAGGCAGGGTGGCAGGCTGTGATTGGCTGAGAGTCACAGACAGGTGCTAATGGTCTTCCTGGTTGAATTTAGGCATAACAATTGATCGTAGGACTGTACCACGAAAATCTATGGTCTGTCAAGTATTTACTATCAAACTCACCACTGGGTTAATATATAAAGTCCACTGTTCATTTATTAATAAAAGGTCATTGTTTTTCCCACATTCTTTGGCTCCTCTTTGGTCGCCATTCCTCTGTGGATTCCTGGTTAATCTCTGTTGAATAGGTCAGACAGTGTTGGTGGTAGCATCGCTCTCTGGGAACGGCGCGTGAAAGAGACTAGGAATGTGAAGAATCCAAAGCACTGTGTTGTTTGTGAAGTTCGTGGTCAGCTGTAAATCTCCTCAGATGTGTCTGTGTGTATTTAAAGATTTTTGATTTTCTGTTTTTCCTGTACAGATTTTCCACCAAGTCGTGGCTCTCGCAGACGTGCCAAGTGTGTCGCAAAAGCGTGATGTTCGGGGTCAAGTGCAAACACTGCAAGTACGTATAAAAAAAATATATTTCTTTCCTTTTCGGCTTTTCTCTTCTGGGGTCACCACCGCAAACAGATGCTCTTCCTGACACCAACCTCTCCATTTATCTGTGTTTGGGACTGGCACAAAGAGTACACTGGTTTGTGACCCCCTTGTGGCTGGATTATGAAGCTACATTTTGGATGAATTTAATTTTTTTATCTCTTTTTGAACACTATTACGATGTGTTTTATTGGCCTCTAAGATGTGATACTACTTTTGATTTTGTCTCAATGTTTTACTTTCTCTTTGCAGGTTAAAGTGCCACAACAAATGCACCAAAGACGCGCCCACGTGTCGGATCTCTTTTCTCACATGTGAGCAACACCAACTTTTCTAACACTGACTAATATACAAACCCCCGTCTTTTCTATTTTTAGCATTAATAGATTTGAAAATATTCTTATGCAATGGTAGTGTTGGGAGGCTAACAGAATAGATGTTTTTATTACTTTTTATATACTTACATTACTTAAAATCCCATTATATGCTCTTTTCAGGCTTTTTGAAATAGTCACGTTTGGATTCAATTCACGATTTTACGTTCACGAATACGATTTTTTACGATTGAGTTAGCAGATTTAGTTGCAGTATAATTATAATTTTTTTACATAGCCTATTTGTTTCTCCTTATCAAAATTAAATAGTTGTACATTTCTTATTAACAGAAAGTGAATAAAAAAGTAGATATTAAAACAGTAAAAATAACAAAAATATATAAAATAAATTGTTAGACACTTTTATGAACACCTTTCTACTGTCCTTCAAAAACAGAGACACTATGGTAGCAAGAAATGCATAGAGAAGCAGCTTATTATGAATCCATGCCTCAGTAATTTATAATGGGCCTAATATAAGTAAAGTCTTATAAAAATATCAGTGAGGAAAGACGCATCCTGAAACTTCACATAAACTTTAGCTGTTGTTAGTCACTTAGCTTTGCTTTAGCTCGCTGCTAACAACAAGCTACTTTCTGAACGATGGTAAACGGAGCGAACATGTATGAGCTGCCTAAATAAAACCTTCAGATGTGTCTTTCTTGCCGTTCGCCCTGAGCTTGTTGTTGTTTTTCCCTGTGCGCTGTGTGTGCGCTCCTCCGTCTGTGCGAGAGGTGAGGGAGCGCTCTCCCAAGCGCTCTGAGTAATGAAGCTCTTGTGCAGCCTTTTCACGTTTCCAGCACGTCGGATTAATGATTTTGTGAGTCCTGTAAACTAAAACTTTATATAATTCTTGTTTCTCTTCTGTAAAATGGTCAGGTATTGATGTTTAGCGCCAAACATGTGAGCCAGATTACACCATTATACTTTAGTGGCCTGTACGCTGTTTTAAAGGGACATCGCGGTTCATTTTTTCCTGCACCAATTCAAAATTTCTCTAATGCATCGATTTTTTTAGCCAATTTACAAAAAATTGTTACATCCCTAATATGTATGGAAGCTGGCACTTTGAACACTTGGATTAGGTGTCTGGCGCCCCCTAGTGGCAATGGTGGGGAATGGACGGAGCATAATTCCTGGTTTCACGTGTCTACAGACCTTAACCTCTTAAACCTGAGTAGAACCCCCTTGCGTCCGCTTGTTGGGACCATAGAGAGATACAGCGGCTGACACACACATGTTTGACATCCTCGTGTTCAGACAATTCGTGGCAACAAAACTCTCTACTTCAATTTCTATTCAACAGTTGGATTCCACCTGGATTTTTTAAAAATAAAACATGTATATCTTTCCATTACTTTGTTTATTTGGCACAAATTTTGCTGCAGTAGACCAAGATATGTGAAATTTTCAATTTGTGTTGTTATTTGCTTCACTACAGGAAGGAAAAAGGCTTTTTTGGAGGCAAATATGTGTTTTTTTTTCAGGCGGAAATTAGAATAATCCATTTCAACCTTAATTTATGGTCAAACAATATAATTTATTAATATTATTTCTCTTCCACAGTAATCCCCAAAGTCCACCAATTAATTTGCTACCAAGGTTAGCTATGTACACCTGGTAAATGCTAAGTAAAACCTTAATAAATGTAGATATAGAATTTTCGGGAAAAAGGCCTCAGAGCTTAACAGGTTAAAGATTGCTTAAGTTATCACCAACCTGTAATGAAAATGTTTCCAAAATACTTTGTAGAGTGCAGAGATATGGTTTTGAGTACAATATTGGTACATAATGATAAAAAATACTATTTGTTCATATTTGTTCCTTTAAGCTGAGTACATTTTTAAATTAAAATGAGTGTACACAAACTTCTATTGGTCACATTATTATTATTAATTATGGAAGAGCACATCAGATGGACAGCTCATGTAATGGAGTAAAAAAAACTATACAAGCTATGGTGTTGGATGAGACGTGCACTCGCTGTAAATAACGCTCCTGTTACGTCTTCCTTCAGTGCCACAGATGCGGAGAGCGGAGTCAGTGCCGTCGGACATTAACAACCGCATCGACCGCGCTGTGGAGCTCCCCATTCAGTTCTGCACTTTACCCAAGGCTGTCGTCAAGAGGGTGAGTCTTAGAGCAGCGTTACACAGAGAGTGGCACAGATTATTAGCCCTGTGGTTGTCCAATGCTGCAATCAACTGTGTAACTGGCAATATTTAAACGTCCACTTAATATTAAAGGGGTTATATTGTGCTTTTTAATATTTTTAAACAAATGGTCATCTCTAGAACAGCAGCACGTTTTACAGCCTTTAAAAACATTATGTGACAAAGAGGAAACATGTCAGTACCGTATTTTCCGGACTATAAGTCGCTCCGGAGTATAAGTGGCACTAGCCAAAAAATGCATAATGAAGAAGAAAAAAACATATATAAGTCACACTGGACTATAAGTCGCATTTTTTGGGGGAAATTTATTTTACAAAATGCGACACCAAGAACAGACTATTTCATCTTGAAAGGCAAGTTATAGTAATAATAGAATAGAGAACAACAGCTGAATAGGTGTGCGGTTTGCTAACGTAACACATTGATGGTTATTCAGCTACATGAAGCATAAACAACGAACTGAATAGGTGTCTCGTATGTTAACGTAATATATTAACAGTTATTCACATAACTATAGCATAAAGAACATAATATAACAAGTTCACCAAACTCACCATCTCACTCCTAATCACTAAATCCTTTAAATTCTTCATCCTCGGTGTCGCTTCTGAACAACTCCGCCAACTCCGGAGGTAGACGAAGCGCCGCTTCCTCCTCTGCGTGGCTGTCGTCAGACTCAGCATCAGTTCCATTTCCAATTATTCCGCTCTTTCTCAGTTGTCTTTATAGCCTAAGTTGTTAGTGGTAATGTTTACATTTTAAATTGTCAGTGGTACAGGTGCAGCAGATGCTGGTACACAAGCCTAGAGCGCCCTCTAACCAACACCTGAAATATTTTAATATATAAGTCACACCTGAGTATACGTCACACCCCTAGCCAGACTATGGAACAAGTGTGACTTATAGGAATGGATAAAGAGACCAGCAGAAAGTAGCAGAGGGCAGCTCTGTTGTGGTCTTTTTAACAGATAACTTTTTTTTTACATTACAAAATACCCCTACAACAGATCTCCAACCTAAGAAAGTCTGAGTCTGTCCAGCTCTGTCTCTGCTGAGCTTGTCCTTGTGTCCTTGGTCTTCCTCTTTTCCGCTTGTCCTCTTTATTCCAAAATAGCGCTGGTTTTGGAGCTGGCAGCGTTGTGTTTCCATAAAACCACTGGATCTCTGTTTGCTTCCTGTAAACTCCTCAGTGATGTCTTCTTGTTTTATTGGCAGAAATATTCAAAGGCATTTATACATTAATACATAGATTAATGCACTTCTTTGTGAATTATATCGTGCCACCTAAATAATATTTATTGTCCCATAAAGCAGTGTTTCCCACCCAGGGGCACGGCGAACCCCTAGGGGTACACAAGCACTTTACAGAGGGTACTTGGTGTTTTTTCATAATTTGATAAGAACATATTTGCCATCTTTTCATATTAAATGATTGAAACTTGTGAAAAACAAGCTTAAGTGTCTCATTGGCGACTGATTGATTAAAAATTATTGATTAAAAGGAGGTGAAACTAGTACAAATATTTGAATAGGCGTATTATAAATGTTGTTTCAAAGGAGAGTTATTCAAATTATTATTTTCAATCAATCTTTCTTGTTAATTTATTATGAGTTTTAGTTACTTAGTTGAAAAATATAGTAAAATAAGTAAATGCAATAAAGTTTATATTGTTGTATTTAAAAAAGGATATTCATTGTAATTTTAAAGGGATTTTGTTGTATTTTGAATAAAATTTTCAAAGCAAAAATGAAAAAATTGCAAGAGAATTACAAAGTATAAAATGTCTTTGTACTAATACACACAGATGACTACTTTTTGAAAACTCAACACGTAAATGAATGAGGAGTAGGACAAAAAGCTCGGTGGGTACACAACACAAAAAAGTTTGGGAACCAATGCCATAAAGCACTCAAAAATTCAACAAAAGCCTTTTATGGATAATTCAATTCAAATTTTATTTATAAAGCACATTTAAAACAACCCCAAGAGCTGTACTGAAATAAAATCAAATTAACAATACTACAAATACTAGTGGTGTCAATAAATACAATCCATGACAGCATAACAAATAAAATACTAAAATAACAGCAGATGCCTAACGGAAGAAAAATAAGTAAATAGGGGAATAAGATTTGAAAGATTAGATTTGAAGTGAGTTTTCAGACTGGACTTACAAAAATAAACCTGTCTCAGAGCTGGAGCGGCAGAAAAAATACAACTTATTACATGGTTCGTACAGTCATGGAAAACCTGGAATGAAATTTTAATATGCAGTTACCAGGCCCTGAAATTTTAAACAGTCTGAGTAACATTCGACCACTCCTAGTCTGCCCAGACGATTACTTTATATCTTGTTTTAGTTTTTAAAATACGTTCTGAACCAACTTACCAAACATAATTATCTTTAATCACTGGTGTGTAGGTATAAGTCAGTAAAATTAGTGGAATAATATATTTCTGGGGGAAGAGCCTCAAATGTTTTTTTTGTTTTTCCAGTTTTAACTAATGAAATTGCAGAAAAAATTCACCACACTGGACATTTGGAATACTATTTAGCTAAGTTTTGGAAAAATCTTGGAAAAGCAATGTATGAACCCTGTTATTGTCAATATTTTCCCATAATTCTCTGCTTCACATTTGATTACTCGTGTGTTTGTCAGGAGCCCCAGCCGGTCTCGTCCCACCTGGACTCCAGCAGTAACGCCTCTTCAGCCACGTCCTCCGCTCCCTCGTCCCCTCACTACCAACAGAGCGGGCCCCCCAGTGTCACCGCCACGCCGCCCCCGAACACATCGCCGGCGCAGGGCTCCAGGGACCAGCGCTTCGACTTCCCAGGTCCGTGAACGCACCAGTAACAGTGGACAGGATCTGTCTTTGAAGGCATCACATTCAGCTTTTCACCATTTAAGAAAATATTTAGTCCAACCTTGGCCTAAGCCAACGAATAAGAGAGGAAACACAGAAAAATGCATGACTAAACCAGGTCTAAACCAGGGCTAAACCAGGACTAAACCAGGTCTAAACCAGGACTAAACCAGGTCTAAACCAGGACTAAACCAGGACTAAACCAGGACTAAACCAGGTCTAAACCAGGTCTAAACCAGGACTAAACCAGGTCTAAACCAGGTCTAAACCAGGTCTAAACCAGGACTAAACCAGGACTAAACCAGGTCTAAACCAGGTCTAAACCAGGACTAAACCAGGTCTAAACCAGGACTAAACCAGGGCTAAACCAGGACTAAACCATGTCTAAACCAGGTCTAAACCAGGACTAAACCAGATCTAAACCAGGTCTAAACCAGGTCTAAACCAGGACTAAACCAGGTCTAAACCAGGACTAAACCAGGTCTAAACCAGGTCTAAACCAGGTCTAAACCAGGACTAAACCAGATCTAAACCAGGTCTAAACCATGACTAAACCAGGTCTAAACCAGGTCTAAACCAGGACTAAACCAGGTCTAAACCAGGTCTAAACCAGGTCTAAACCAGGACTAAACCAGGACTAAACCAGGTCTAAACCAGGTCTAAACCAGGACTAAACCAGGTCTAAACCAGGACTAAACCAGGGCTAAACCAGGACTAAACCATGTCTAAAACAGGTCTAAACCAGGACTAAACCAGGTCTAAACCAGGTCTAAACCAGGTCTAAACCATGACTAAACCAGGTCTAAACCAGGTCTAAACCAGGTCTAAACCAGGACTAAACCAGGTCTAAACCAGGACTAAACCAGGGCTAAACCAGGACTAAACCATGTCTAAACCAGGTTTAAACCAGGACTAAACCAGGTCTAAACCAGGTCTAAACCAGGACTAAACCAGGTCTAAACCAGGTCTAAACCAGGTCTAAACCAGGACTAAACCAGGTCTAAACCAGGTCTAAACCAGGTCTAAACCATGACTAAACCAGGTCTAAACCAGGTCTAAACCAGGACTAAACCAGGGCTAAACCAGGACTAAACCAGGTCTAAACCAGGTCTAAACCAGGTCTAAACCATGACTAAAAACCAGGTCTAAACCAGGTCTAAACCAGGAGTAAACCAGGTCTAAACCAGGACTAAACCAGGGCTAAACCAGGTCTAAACCAGGTCTAAACCATGACTAAACCAGGTCTAAACCAGGACTAAACCAGGTCTAAACCAGGTCTAAACCAGGACTAAACCATGTCTAAACCAGGTCTAAACCAGGTCTAAACCATGACTAAACCAGGTCTAAACCAGGTCTAAACCAGGACTAAACCATGTCTAAACCAGGTCTAAACCAGGTCTAAACCAGGAGTAAACCAGGTCTAAACCAGGTCTAAACCAGGTCTAAACCAGGTCTAAACCATGACTAAACCAGGTCTAAACCAGGTCTAAACCAGGAGTAAACCAGGTCTAAACCAGGACTAAACCAGGGCTAAACCAGGTCTAAACCAGGTCTAAACCATGACTAAACCAGGTCTAAACCAGGACTAAACCAGGTCTAAACCATGACTAAACCAGGTCTAAACCAGGTCTAAACTATGACTAAACCAGGTCTAAACCAGGACTAAACCAGGTCTAAACC
The DNA here is from genome assembly GCA_020698575.1 of Bostrychus sinensis. Classification (NCBI taxonomy): domain Eukaryota; kingdom Metazoa; phylum Chordata; class Actinopteri; order Gobiiformes; family Eleotridae; genus Bostrychus; species Bostrychus sinensis. Next base: position 8,943,723 of record CM036245.1, on the reverse strand, counting down.
ATGACTAAACCAGGTCTAAACCATGACTAAACCAGGTCTAAACCAAGTCTAAACCAGGACTAAACCAGGTCTAAACCATGACTAAACCAGGACTAAACCAGATCTAAACCAGGTCTAAACCAGGTCTAAACCAGGACTAAACCAGGTCTAAACCATGACTAAACCAGGTCTAAACCAGGTCTAAACCAGGACTAAACCAGGTCTAAACCATGACTAAACCAGGACTAAACCAGGTCTAAACCAGGACTAAACCAGGACCAAACCGGGACAAAACCAGGACTAAACCAGGTCTAAACCAGGTCTAAACCAGGACTAAACCAGGACTAAACCAGGTGGGGTATTACAGCCTTGGGTCTGTCAAAGATTACCAACAACATTTGATTATAGGGATATTTTATTTCCTTTGCTACAATCTAAATACCAAGCCCCAAAAACCCTTTAAAACTTGTTGTAATTTTTTGTTTCTACAAAAAAATCCTAAATACATCAAAATAAATGTTGGTGGTGATCTTTGACAGACCCCCACTTTGCTTTGAGAATATTCAAAATATTTAATTTTTTGTGTGTTTTTATGCTAAAATTCTAGATGCTGTTACATACACTGGCCTAAAAAGGGTTAAAATTCTAAAACAAATTAAATATTTGGTATTTATGATCAGGACACAAGTTGATTAAAAGATTTGTGCAAAAAAGTAGAAAAAAATATGAAGCTATACATTTTTTATGATGTTTTGTTGACAAGGACAGTTTTGTCTCTGAACAGGAGCAGTGTAGCAGATTTAGTCAGAGAAGTAAACATGAAGTAATATTAGATTTGTGTTTAGAAAATCAACCTTAGTGATAAAATACACACCTGAGACACATTTCATAGAAAAAGTTGAACCCACTGCCAAAAATCAAAAATAAATAAATTTGAAAAGGACACTTTTGTCTGTTTTTCCAACAGATCTTCCTGATTCAGCTGCGGCTCCACACTCGACCTGCTACAGTTCTGGGTAAAGACTCAGGTGTTATGTAAAAACAAACAGGACATACAATGCTTTTTAAAATTCTTATTAATTCTCGTTATTTTATGTTTTAGAGCTTCTCATGTGAGCGTGACTGAAGCACAACAAACTGCAGCGTCTCCTGGACAGGTCAGTTTGATAAGCATGCCATATTTACTAAGGCAGGTGCTAAATTAGGTAATAAATTATTGTAATGCTATTGTTTTTCTCTTTGTATATATGTACTGTATCTGTATATGTATTACAAAGTGTATTAGTACAACTATTATATTTGTATGTGACCGAAATAAACTTAAACTTAACCTTAAAAAAAACTTAATTACAAGTTCACCTTGGAAAATAGCGTTGGCATATTGTGTGTGACTTACTATGAGAAACTTCAGTGGAATACGAGAGAAACTAAAAGAAAGTGTTTGTTTGATTGTTTATTATTTATTGAAGGGACAATGCACATTAAGAACAGAAACACTGAAAAAGTCACATATCTCTGTAAATACGCAGGATTATAGCCAATGCTAATTTCCATCCTTAGTCCACTGCCTTCAAATCAACACATTATTGATTTATCTCGGTAAATGAGCCCTTTTAAAGCATTTTATCTGTGCATAAATAACAGCAGTCTTTCCTCCGTAAAACTTTTGCACCTCCTCCTGCAACGTGCTAAATTTTCACGCATTTTTAGCTCCCGTCATGATAAATAAAATAGCAACCCTAAAGCGACTTCATTTGCATTTTCCTCGCCTTGAATTTTGTTTTACAGAGTCATTGAGTCACAGGAGCAAAATCTGTGCTGCGTTCATTTAGCTCCTGTGAGAGACGCTAACCTCAGCTGCGCCTGGGTTTGCTCCACTTTAGCGTGTCTTATTAATTTAGCGTGCACTGTATTTGTGATCTTCAGGAGGGGACAGAGGAGGACTACGGGCCCGAGGAGGAGTTGGCCTCAGATCAGTGTGACCCGGAGCAGACTGAAGACTACGACGAGGATGGCCTGGACGAGCTGCCGCCCTCGTCCCGGCTCAGAGGGCAGCGGTACGGGGGCCACATCCACAGACAGGCCAGTCAGACCAGCGTCTACCTCCAGGAGTGGAACATCCCGTACGAGCAGCTGCAGCTGGGGGAGCTCGTCGGGAAGGTACGCTCTCCAAGATCCCGCAGCTTCAACTGGTGCACAGGGGAATCCTTTTTTTTAGCTTGGTATAAATGTTTGTCCAGGGTCGTTGGGGTAAGGTGCACCGGGGCAGGTGGCACGGAGAGGTGGCCATTCGTTTGGTGGAGGTGGACGGGAACAACCAGGACCACCTGAAGCTTTTTAAGAAGGAGGTGATGAACTACAGACAGACCCGGCACGAGAACGTCATTCTGTTCATGGGCGCGTGCATGGCCCCTCCACACCTCGCCATCATCACCAGGTAACAGCTTTATACACATTTTGTTTTTATGGGAGAAGACTAGTGCTTCAGTTTCCCAGGTCTGTGAACATACCATAAACCATAAACACACTGAACTGAATGCATCTACTCTTCTTACTCTTGCTTTGATGAAGATTTAGGGAAATAAATTAGTTATGGTCATTTTTGCTTTACTTCTGAATTAATGGTTGCCAAAATGTAATGTATGTTTTTTGAAGCCTAAATATTCTTTTAATGACCTGAAATTGTGAAACGTATTTTAAAATACATGTGTGATAAATGTTATAGTAAAATAATACTTAAAAAAAAAAACATATAGTATGTAGTAGTGTGACAACCAGGGATAAAAGTGTGTAAAATGTTACTGCTTTGGGACACTACTGGCAAGTGTGGATACAATATACTGAATATAATGTTAAGTTTGATTTATATTTTCACAGTACTTGGGCTTATCCTGCCTTTTTGTTCAAATTTTCTGCAGCTTTTAAAAAAAATCAAACATTCATTCAGTTCATTATTTTCGGAAGCGTATTACTGCCAGCTGTCAATTAATTTCATCTGTAATAATAATAATAATAATAATAAGATAAGTATCACGTTATAACAAGATATGAAATTATCACGTTTTTACATGATAATTATTAGATATTATTATAAAAATATTTATAATGTAAAAATGTGTTAATTTTATATCTGGTTAAAACGTAATACTGTCACGTAAAAACATGTTAGTATCTTGTACAAATGTGATAGTTTTCTTGTTAAAATGTGATGCAGCTGAAATTAATTTACACTCAGTTGGCAGTAATACGCTGCACTAATTATTCAATACAAAGCATCATGGTGATAGTACTATCATCACTCTGTTTTTTTGTTTTTTGTCCACTTGTTGGCGCAGTGGAGCGAATGAAGCACCTTGAAGCATCGGCTCAAGAGTCGAGAAATTGGATGAAACGCTTCAGTGCTTCATGTGGTTTCATCTCGCCTATCACTAATGCAAAATGTTTATTATTAATATGCCGATTTTTTGATGTGGTAGGATACATACAGAGAGATAATGGACCTTGTCACTAATATGAATGACCAGGTTCAGCGTTTAATTTTCTTTGTGGATGTTTCTTACAAAAATACCATTTAACCTCTACAATAATACCTCACCTATGTATAAAAAGGAAGGTGAGAAGAAGGATTTTTTGATCATGGTTATAATGCGAAACTCATAGATTGCTCATAAAAAACAAATGACATTTTTATTTTAGATTTATGAGTGCCCTTGAGCTTTATTGAGGTTTTCTGTTTAATTTTATAAATGAAATTAAACTGCTGTGGTGCGTTTGCAGCTTCTGTCGAGGCGTGACTCTGTACTCTGTTGTAAGAGAAAGAGCTTCGCTGCTGGACAACAACAAAACAAGACAGATCTCACAAGACATCGTAAACGTGAGTAATGTTTAACTTTAAATTTATTTATATACAACCAGCAATGTTTTCATTCGCATTTTCCTTTCTCTCTCTCTCTGACCTGTGTTGTCCAGGGCATGAGTTACCTCCACGCTAAAGGCATCATCCACAAAGACCTCAAATCTAAAAACGTCTTCTACGACACGAACAAAGTGGTGATCACAGACTTCGGCCTGTTCGGGATGTCCGGGGTGGTCCAGGAGGGCAGGTACTGAGTGTGCATTAGGGCTGCACGATATGGAGAAAACGTGCGATATTTGATAACTATGTTAGAAATCGCGATAACGATATTATTGCGATATTTGAAAATAGAGCCTACTTTTTGAACATAGTAGGTTAAATTCACTACTTTTCATGAAATAAGTTCCTGTATTTACAAGTCAAAACAGCGACAAAATCAAAATTTAACACAGACTAAACCAGGAATAAAACAAGGCTAAGCTGTGAATAAATTAATTAAATTACCACTAAAACTGGACTTTTTAAACATTTTTATTTAGTCACAACACATGTTCTTTTAAGGCTCTGGTGGAAAATGATTCTTCAGTGTAAATCTCTGTCAGATGGAAGACCACAGCGTTATTGTGATATATTTAGATTATTGCGATACAGATATTGCGATAACGATAATTTTGCGATATATTGTGCAGCCCTAGTGTCCATAAAGTCTCTTCACAATTAAAAAAATATATTACAAAGGCAGTAGATGAGATATCTTAACCACATTTGTTCTATGTACTCAGTAGTTATCAAAGTTTTTAATCACACACAGACTGCTGCAACACTGTTACAGCTCCACATTCAACAGTGCCTACACAAGAACTTGCGACTGTCTTAAAGCTGCACTACCTGATTTATTTTCCTTGTATTTTGGTAAAGATAATTATTTAGTTATTAGTGCAGCATAACAGAAGTCATCTGAGTAAAAATGAGACTCTGAGGTCACCTGTGGGCTGTGTTGTAAGGGTTTTTGTTTTAGAGCGAGGGAAGGAACCGTTTAACCAATCACATGCTTTCATAGGACAGGAGCGCTCTGATTGGTCAATACATCCTTTATCTATGCACAACTAGAATCTATCAGGAATAATGTGAAGGAGCTATTGTTTTATTTTAAAAGGCATAGCTTATTCACAGTATTTTTATTTTTTATTGTAAAAAAATTAAAATCAAACTCCAGATGTGTGCTGTGTTATTGTGACAGCTCCTGGCTGTGGACAGACTTCCAGGTTTGTGTGAGACTGTGACAGAGCGTCAGAAAGAGGAGTGTATCATTCAAACGCAACATTTTTTTAGACGCATCACTTTTACAGTCACAAAATCAGGCAGTGCAGCTTTAATGTGCTTCGTGCAACTAATGCTGCCCATACAGAGGTGGATTAAATGAGGCAAAAACTTCAATATCTACTCCTCATTTTGTAACAATTTCCACATATTTGTCTGTTCATTTGCTTTTGTAATATTTTTTTTTAGTTGTAAAGAGACTTTATGGACAGACTGTATAATGATTATACTATCTGTCCACAGAGCTTTGCATTAAACTCTAATTATTTTGGCTTTAGGAGGACGAGCGTGCTGCGGATCCCTCAGGGCTGGATCTTTTACTTGGCCTCAGAAATCGTGCGGAGGATGAGTCCAGAGGAGGACGAGGACCAGCTACCGTTTTCTAAAGCTGCTGACGTTTATTCTTTTGGGTAAAATTTATACCTTTTTATTTGTCTTTACCTCTGCACAACTGTCTCTAAACCATACATCTCTGCTCTCACCACTGAAAGTAAATAATGATAAAAAGGAGGGGAAGCTGCTAAAGAATATTATAGTTTGTTTCAAAGGGTACTTTTCTCTGTAGTAAATTTGTTTAAGGTTATTTATTTTTAAAGCTAATTTTGAACATTAAAATATATAATAAATTAAATGTAATAAGAGTTGATATTGTTATACTATTTTATATTCGATTTTAAAGGCAGGCAGATTATTACGTATTTCATTTTGAATTTGAGTTTCACCAAAAAATGCAGGAGAATTAGCTTATATTCAAATTAATTAATAAAAACTTAAATAATAATAATAAAAACATAAATAAATTAAGTATAAAACAGGCTTTGTACAGTCATGGAAAACCTGGAATTTTAAAACGCAATTTTCAGGTCCTGGAAAAGTTTTTGAATTTTTTATTTTGGTGTAAAGTTTTGGAAAGGTTTTGGAAATTTAAACAGTGGTCTGGCCCCACATTAGCCCAGTGCAGATACAGTTCAATAACCACTTTAACATCTTTAACCCAACTTTGTTAAAAGCGTCAAAGTGAGCCGTCAGAAAAGAAAACTAGAATCGCTGTCTTCCTCGCCACGTTGTCACTGCAGGAAAAAGTGATCTATATCTAATTTTTGTCAGAATATTTGAACTAAATAACTTTTGCTTTTGGCAATGCTTTAAAACAGGAGAGATGATTACTTTATATCTTTATTTACTTTTCTGAACCAACTTACCAAGCATAATTATATTTTAATCAGTGTTGTGTAGGCTTTAAGTTAGTAAAATTAGTGGGTTAACATATTTCTGGGGGAAGAACCCAACAGTTTTTTCTTCTTCAAGTGACTAATTTCCAATTTTAATAAAGTAAATTGCAGCAAAAGTATGTTTCTAATGTACTATGTTGGGCATTTTGAATATTATTTATTAATGTGTAAAGTTATTTTTTGTGTCTTTAGTCAAAAGTTATGGAAAATTCTTGGTACAAAAGTGTATGAACCCTGATAAAATGTCTTTGTACTGATAAACGCAGATTTTTTTATTGCAATTTTGATTAATTATCAACGCGTATGAGGTGGAGATACTTGTGATATGACAAAAAACACTGCTGTACACCTTTTCTTTCATTCTTTCTGAAACTCTTTCACCTGAGACGCTTCTGCTCACGTCTCTGCGCCTCCTTCCGTCGCTCTGGACCCTGACGCTGACGCTGAGCTGTGTTTTTGGCTGTGTTTCAGTACGATCTGGTATGAGATCCACACGGGCGTCTGGCCCCTGGAGAAGCAGCCTGTGGAGGCCCTGCTCTGGCTGCTGGGCAGTGGGGAGGGCATCAGGAGGGAGCTGCGCCAGGCCCATCTGGGGAAGGAGGTCACGGTGAGACAGCTCTGTGTTCCTTTGGCCACTTTTATGAAGAGATTAGGGCTGCACAATATATCGCAATATCGTTATCGCAATATCAGCCAATGCAATATCCGTATCGCAAGAATCTAAATATATCACAATAACACTGTGGTCTTCCATCTGACAGAGATTTACACTGAAGAATCCTTTTCCACCAGAGCCTTAAAAGAACATGTGTTGTGACTAAATAAAAATGTTTAAAAAGTCCAGTTTTAGTGGTAATTTAATTAATTTAGTCACAGCTTAGCCTTGTTTTATTCTTGGTTTAGTCTGTGTTAAGTTTTGATTTTGTCGCAGTTTTGACTTGTAAATACAGGAACTTACACTTGTGTGAAATGTAGTGAATTTAACTTACTATGTTCGAAAAGTAGGCTCTATTTCCAAATATCGCAATAATATCACAATTTTCAACATAGTTATCAAATATCGCATGTTTCCGCCATATCGTGCAGCCCTAGAAGAGATTTTGATGAATTATTGGAAATGTTTCTAAGTGACAATAAAACATGTTTCTCATTTCAAATAGTGGTATTCAAAATCTGCACTAAAGTAAAATATTGTTGCTTCAGAAGTATTTTTTACTAATACTCAGTGGTGGACAAAAACTCAACTTCATAACTTGAGAAAAGTATACACTAAAATTATGACAAATTCTGACTTAAAGTTACTTTTATTCAACCGGATTTTTTTTTTTTTGACTGGAAATGACCCAGGCTTCTCCCAAAAGATAATAAGACGATGTACAAGAGGTATCATTGTGGAAAAAAATATTTATCAGCTTTCTTTTTTTTTTTTTTCGGTCAAAAAAAAAAATTGCTGGTTGAATCAAAGTAACTTTAAGTCAGAATTTGCCAGGAGTATGAATAATTTTGGGCTTCAGTGTATATACATCTAGTCAAATATTACTCCAATAAAAGTAAAAGTCACTTAAAGTGCTGAGGTATGGGTTCTGCTACATTAACTCCACAGATGCAGCTCAAAAATTGTGAATGAAATACATTTTTATACTTTCTTAATCAGACCCTCTAAAGATGAAATGTCAAACTCATTTTAGTCTAATCCTATAGAGCTTAGAATAACTAGAGACATGTTTGAACAGAATCAGTAAATGGGAAACAGAGGGATCTTTATTTAGTCTAAATCCATTAATGGAACAAATAGGGACTAAAACAGATGTAAACCAGGACTAAACTGAGATGAAGTTAAAATCAGAACTATCCAGATAAAAACTGGAGGTAGCAACAATGAGGAAAGCACTGAACCAGGGTTAAAGCAAGTCTTTAAGTATCAGTGGACGTTAGTAAATTATTATTTTAGAGACGGTAAGTGACAAACCACACACAAAGGAGAAACTACATGAACATAGTCAGTTGTCTTTTGGTTTTAGGGCAATTTCTTGGCAAAAGTTTATAGAATACAGTGGAGTAATTATATTTATCTTCTAAATGTAGTGCAGTAAAAGTAATAAGTTTTCCAAAAAAATACAACTACACTTAAGCACAGTACTCACGTATATTTACAGTACTTCATTACTCTCCACCTCTGCTAATACTCAGACCTAGAAGTGTGCTGCCCATCTTTCCACTAATTACTAGCGATAGGTGATACCACACTTTTTAGATTCAATACGATACTTGATGATTACTTTTGGGAGGAATTTTGTCGATACTGATACTTAAGATTTCTTGTTGGTGACATTTTTTTTTTTTCTTCAAAAAATTGTTATGCTTGAAAACAAATCCCATGACTAATGCTGACCATTTAACATATTTAATGTACACAGTTTAAACTAAATAACTTAAGTGTGCATAGTAGTGAAAACTGCTAACTTCTTGTCCCATGACATGGATAGACCAGAACAAAACGCTGGTCCATCCATTTTGGGAGTTTTGGCACAAAAGTTTCCCCCAAGTGATGCATGTGCTTTTATTTCACATGTAATAATTAATATTGATACTTCATTCAAGTAATCAATACCCAAATGAGTACTGTTTGAGTATTGTACTGAATTTGGCTGATCCAGTTAGAACATTCATTCATTTGTTCACTTGTGAAAGAATCAGACCAGCTTCATATTTCATCATTTAATCTGTGGTTTTCTGTAAACATACAACACAATAAAGTAAACAAACTAAATATCTCATACTAATGTCTCACTGTGCTTTGTAGAATCATTTAGCAACACTAGCTAGCCTATAATATCAACAGGTATAATTCTAAACAATAGGCTACTTGTACTATTAGGAGTGCATATACTTAACTTTATAAACGTCAGTATATCTTATAACTTTAGTCTTACTTGCTAATGCACGCACAGATAATGTTTGATGCTTTCAGAGGACAAACAAGGAGCATAAAACTGTTTTTCTTTAGTCTTATTTACGTGGGTCCTAATGGGGTCCTCTTAGGTGGCCATGAACATGCCTGAATATAATTGCTCACTAGGGGGCGCATGAATGCAAAGAACAGGAACTTTCTGACAAGTATCGATATATCGATACCGCAGTATTGATACCGTATTTTTCGCACTATAAGGCGCATCGGATTATAAGGCGCACCTTCAATTAATGGCCTATTTTAAAACTGTTTTCATATATAGGGCGCACCGCATTATAAGGCGCATAGAATAGAAGCTACTGTAGTGGCTGGGGTTGCGTTATGCATCCACTAGATGGAGCTGCGCTAAAGGGAATGTCAATAAAACAGTCAGATAAGTCAGTCAGTCAAACTTTATTAATAGAATACAAACCAGCGTTCTTACAACTCCGTTCACTCCCAAAACAAGTTAGTGCATTCACAATATGGTACCGTACGTACAGGTAGCTCTTATTTGCGCTGCCCTCGTTGAAAACAATGTATTTCCAACTCCATTTGTCACAGTTCAAAGCTACATGAACAGCGTTCGAGCGCTCAGTTTTCTGTCCCCTCAATGTCGCAACTCTTCTACTGAGATGGAGCAAAGGCCACGCCTCCTTGTTCTTTTGCGGCAGGATCCATAAACACGCCTATGGCACACATGAACAGCTGGGACTGGAATTCCCCTTTACCGTTTTTACCGCTGTCACTTCGGCGACGCCCCCTGAATACGGTAGCCATAATTAACCAACATTGATCCATATATAAGGCGCATCGGATTATAAGGCGCACTGTCGGTTTTTGAGAAAATTAAAGGCTTTTAGGTGCGCCTTATACTGCGGAAAATACGGTAATCCCATTATTACTAATTACTATTGCAATAATGTACAATGTAAATACAAACAACAGCAACTCAAATTAAAGTGCCTTTAGTCAACATTTTTTCAAACTACTAATTAAATTGTAAATTATATTGTAGTCCAGACTCTGTTGCGTGTACGGCCGTGGCCACTTGATGGCGCCAGTGTTCCTCATTTATAAAGCCCCAGAACTTAGCACTACCCCCAAAACAAGCTATCAGCAGAAGTTATTGTGCAGAGTTTAAAATGTGCTTCTCTCTGTCTCTCTGCAGGACATCCTCTCGGCCTGCTGGTCTTTCAAACCCGAAGACCGTCCCACTTTCACTCAGCTCAGCGATATGCTGGAGAAGCTGCCCAAACTGAACCGCCGCCTCTCTCACCCGGGACACTTCTGGAAGACGCCCGAGTACGTATCAGACTGACATACAAGAGACTACAAGGCTCTAAATACGACAGCTTAACATACACACAATGCCCAAGTCTTAAACAAGGACATTAAAGAAAAACAAGGAACTGAACTCACTGTAAATAAGAGTTTGTAAATAAATGTGAATATGAACCGTTGTCCTGCTGAGGCCTTTTTAATGTGATGCTACTTTGGTTTTTAGAGAGAAAATATAAAGTGAATATAGTAGATACCAGTCAGCCATAACATTATGACCACCTCTACTTCACTGTGACCCAGTCTGTCAGGTTAGGTCTGGGCTGTGTTTGGTCAATGCAGCGGTCAATCATCATTTTCTAACTAAAATAACAAATAAACAAAGTCGCATTGGAATAAAGACCTCTGCCAAGGCATTGTCCCTATCTCGCAATGGACCAGACTTGGACTCAAACCAGGGATCTTCTAATTCAGGGATAAATGCTCTATACATTGAGTCACAAAGCCCCATTATATCTCACAATAAGTGCGTCTGTGTGAGGTTGGTGTGTGTCTGTGTGAGGTTGGTGTGTGTCTGTGTGAGGCTGGTGTGAGGCTGGTGTGTGTCTGTGTGAGGCTGGTGTGAGTCTGTATGAGGCTGGTGTGTGTCTGTATGAGGCCGGTGTGTGTCTGTGTGAGGCCGGTGTGTGTCTGTGTGAGGCCGGTGTGTGTCTGTGTGAGGCCGGTGTGTGTCTGTGTGAGGCCGCTGTGTGTGTCTGTGTGAGGCTGGTGTGTGTCTGTATGAGGCTGATGTGTGTCTGTGTGAGGCCGCTGTGTGTGTCTGTGTGAGGCTGGTGTGTGTCTGTGTGAGGCTGGTGTGTGTCTGTATGAGGCCGGTGTGTGTCTGTATGAGGCTGATGTGTGTCTGTGTGAGGCCGCTGTGTGTGTCTGTGTGAGGCTGGTGTGTGTCTGTGTGAGGCTGGTGTGAGTCTGTATGAGGCCGGTGTGTGTCTGTATGAGGCCGGTGTGTGTCTGTGTGAGGCCGGTGTGTGTCTGTGTGAGGCCGGTGTGTGTCTGTGTGAGGCCGGTGTGTGTCTGTGTGAGGCTGATGTGTGTCTGTGTGAGGCCGCTGTGTGTGTCTGTGTGAGGCTGGTGTGTGTCTGTATGAGGCTGGTGTGAGTCTCTGTGAGGCTGGTGTGAGTCTGTATGAGGCCGGTGTGTGTCTGTATGAGGCCGGTGTGTGTCTGTGTGAGGCCGGTGTGTGTCTGTGTGAGGCCGGTGTGTGTCTGTGTGAGGCCGGTGTGTGTCTGTGTGAGGCTGATGTGTGTCTGTGTGAGGCCGCTGTGTGTGTCTGTGTGAGGCCGGTGTGTGTCTGTGTGAGGCTGGTGTGTGTCTGTATGAGGCTGATGTGTGTCTGTGTGAGGCCGGTGTGTGTCTGTGTGAGGCCGGTGTGTGTCTGTGTGAGGCTGATGTGTGTCTGTGTGAGGCCGCTGTGTGTGTCTGTGTGAGGCTGGTGTGTGTCTGTATGAGGCTGATGTGTGTCTGTGTGAGGCCGCTGTGTGTGTCTGTATGAGGCTGATGTGTGTCTGTGTGAGGCCGCTGTGTGTGTCTGTATGAGGCTGATGTGTGTCTGTGTGAGGCCACTGTGTGTGTCTGTGTGAGGCTGGTGTGTGTCTGTATGAGGCCGGTGTGTGTCTGTGTGAGGCCACTGTGTGTGTCTGTGTGAGGCTGGTGTGTGTCTGTGTGAGGTTGGTGTGTGTCTGTGTGAGGGTGGTGTGTGTCTGTGTGAGGCTGGAGCTAAAGCTGTATTAGCTTCAGTAAACAGGAGATTTTCTGGTTTATCGCCAGCTTTCTGTCCATTAAAATCACTTCTCTGCTCCGCTTTAACACATTTTAACCACTGAACATATCACCACATGAGTTTAACTCAGGTTTAATCCAGTCTGAACTAAAAATGAAATGTTCTGATTCTCAAAGTGAGAGCTGTACTGTGCTAAACTGGAAACAGCTGTTTCTAATATACACTAGCTTTATTTTTAGAAAAAGTCGCCACAATATTTAGCTCGTCCTGTCTGAATATGGCTGTTTAACATAAGAACAAGTACGTGTTTGATTAAAAAAAAACTTTTAAAAACTTTTTAAAAACTCGCTTTTATTCCTGTCCATTGACTTGTTATTGTCTGAGTGAGGATTCTGCTGGCCCCCATCATGGAGGAACGCCAAAAGTAGAACGGCTTGGAACGCTTTTTGGGAACACCTTGGAATGCTTTGGGAAGTGGAAACACCCCCAAACTGACCCATCCCACCCTGTTCCGTCCTAGTGGAAAAGCACCTAATATATTCATTGTGCTGGGCCCAAGCACAAAAAAGTTGCACTGAACTAAAGATAAAGTACAGACCTCTGCCAAGGCATTGTCCCTATCTCGCAATGGTAAATGTATAGTGCCTGGACCTGGGTTCAAACCTGGAATCGAAAAAGCTCTGGGGAGTCACACAATGGTAAAAAAAAAAAAAAAAAATCCACTAAAACTTTTCCTTTGTTCCTTTACTTACCCCTTGTGGCTGGGAGTAGTATCTTTGTCTCTATCTTGTAATGGCAGACTTGTAACAGAGAGCTACAGGGGGTCACAATGCACTTCTTGTGCTTGTCCCAAGCCTGGATAAATGTTGTAAAACCTATGCCAAATTAAAAGTGTTGCAAATAGAAAAGCACATAAACCAACCAACTAACCAATTAAAAAGTCATATTCTCCCACTAGAGGTCATAATGTTATGGCTAATTGCGTCCTTTACCACACATTCAATGGCATTAAATCTTCCTCTTTAGCTGTTTTTCAGACATATTTCCTGCAGATTTCTCTTTAATTCCTCTCTCTTTCTCTCTCCTCTCTGTGTTTTTGGGTCTGTCCTGGCGTTACCTCTGCCGCTGCGTGTCCTCTTTTTACCCGGGACGTCCTACTTCCTGCTCCACCTCTTCCTCCTTCGCTTCCCGCTTTTGTTTTCTGTCCGAAGTCTCTGGGATCATCGTCTGTGCTGCCAGGGCTTACACACACACTGTCCCTTCATCTACAAATACAGCTGAGAGGAGACACGGGCAAACTGTCCCAACATAAACTGCAAAATAAGGCAAAGTCTATGCAAATAAGTAGTGGCCTCGTCTAGTAAACATTAACTATTTTGTAACAGTAAAGCAAACATTTAAAGGTCATCCATTATTTTGACCAAGGTCACTGTGAGTAGAGTATGGTCTTGATGTGGCAGGAACTTTTAGACAATAAAGTGTAGGGGTGTAACGACACGTTTTTTCAATGATACGATATGTATTGATTAGAAGTGTTTTGATACGATTCAAGAACGATATTGGCTAATTTGGAACGATACGATTCAACACCTTCATATTGATAATCGATACGACTTTTTGCCAAAAATCATAAAAGTTTACTCTCAAATGTAGCACCGCGGTTGATTATGTCCAGCAGACAGAGAGTGAAGAAAAGTTGAATATAACATTTTATTTAATTAAAAACACAAAATTTATCTCCAAAAAGCCATATCTGGTTTTATTTTATCATACAAATTTCTAATTTCGATATTTCCGATATTATTGATCGATACTTCATGTGTATCGCTATTCACTTCCTAGAAAACTATACGATTCGATACAAGGTCATGTGTAGCGATGTAGTTGTATGAAAGGAAAAAAATCGATACATCAATACAGTTACTGTTTCGTTACACTCCTAACAAAGTGCAATTTTTTTTTTTTTACCATAAATGGATGTGTATAAATGTAGTAAGCTGTTTTTGGGCAAGTAGCAGAAATGTGTAAAGTATTTTAAAGAATGTGATAATATTTTAGAACACGACAGCTACCGGCGTTGTAATGGAGTCGCCATTTTTCGAGTCCAAGTCCCTCTCGAGTCCTCAAGTTGCATAAGACAAGTTCAAGTCGAGTCATGAGCTCTTACAGGGCAAAGTCCAAGTCCGAGACATCAATATACAAGTCCAAGTCTCTGAAATAAAGTCAAGTTCAACAAAAGAATCATCCAAGTCAAGTCCAAGTCGAGTCATTATCACCTGAAAGCCAGTCCAAGTCTCGAGTCCAGACCATTTTAAGCACAACTCAGTAACTATTTAACCTCAAAGAAACAGTTTTGTAGTTTGTGTGATGGTTAAATCAGTTTTTATGGGCTGAAAAGAATCATCCTACCCCAGCGTTTTCAAAAGATTGCGGATTCAGAAAACGGAAACCCTGTCTTCGTGTTTGGCAGAGCGGGCAAATGGCGTTAAAAACTTTGTACCGCTAGGGGGAAAACTAAAGTAAAGCCGAGCAAGGGCCTGATAGGAGTCCAAGTCATCAGTGTGAATCTCGAGTCAAGTCACAAGTCATTGCCCCTCAGAGAAATAACGAGTCCGAGTCAAGTCACGTGACCGGCTTGACCTCCTGTGTGTCTGTGTTAATGTAGCAGACATCCACAGCCCTAATAAAATCTTAAATCTACAGTTTTACATGTCTGCCTTTTGCGTGCTGTGCATGTTTTTTCTTTCATTTTGCTTTTTTCTCCTCTGCTGTGGAAACACTGGCAGGACTTCAGTGTCTTTAAAACAAAGTGTGAATAAAACAAAGACTATATGTATATACAGAACAGGAATACAACGTCTATTTAAAACAAAAGGGTGTATTTTCAGAGTATTTTAGATGGTACTTTGTCATTTTTATGTACAAACTGAACTGTGAGTCGTGGTGGACTGTGTGTGATTTTCTGTTTCTCAAATGTGACGGGTTCGAATGTAGATTATTTTTGTACATAACGTGTTTCTGGTTTAAATAACAATAAAACAATGCTTCATTGACTCACTGTGCTCGTCTGTGTTGTGCATCTGTCTGTTTTGGACAAAAGTATACAGTTGAAACCAGAGACATAACCTTTTTTTTCCTCACTGTCTGACAAGAAATCAGACTTAACTTCTCATGTTTTAGGTTTGTTAGAACAGCCATTCCCAAAGTCAAGACTGTCATGGCCCCCCTTAAATTTCCGAAAAATCCCACAAGGACCCCCAACAATAAAACTTCTCTCTATTCAAAAGACTGTCATGTTTTTCTCCATATATTTTTATAAAAAATATTACAAAAGACACTGACTGTTGGCTAAAAAGG
This sequence comes from Bostrychus sinensis, assembly GCA_020698575.1. Classification (NCBI taxonomy): domain Eukaryota; kingdom Metazoa; phylum Chordata; class Actinopteri; order Gobiiformes; family Eleotridae; genus Bostrychus; species Bostrychus sinensis. Next base: position 8,927,968 of record CM036245.1, on the reverse strand, counting down.
GTTTTAAATATTTTAAACTAGGGCTGCACAATATATCGCAAAATTATTGTTATCGCAATATCTGTATCGCAAGAATCTAAATATATCACAATAACGCTGTGGTCTTCCATCTGACAGAGATTTACACTGAAGAATCATTTTCCACCAGAGCCTTAAAAGAACATGTGTTGTGACTAAATAAAAATGTTTAAAAAGTACAGTTTTAGTGGTAATTTAATTAATTTAGTCACAGCTTAGCCTTGTTTTATTCCTGATTTAGTCTGTGTTAAGTTTTGATTTTGTCGCTGTTTTGACTTGTAAATACAGGAACTTACATTTTTGTGAAATGTAGTGAATTTAACTTACTATGTTCGAAAAGTAGGCTCTATTTTCAAATATCGCAATAATATCATTATCGCAATTTTCAACATAGTTATCGAATATTGCATGTTTTCTCCATCTATTTTATTTTGAACAAGTATACAACTGTAATTCATTTCAAACTAAATTTTTTTTATGCACTTGATATAGACAACCTCTGGGGACCCCCTGCAGTACCTTCGCAGATCCCCAGGGGGCCCTGGACCTTACTTTGGGACCCACTGAGTTAGAATTACCAAAATTATTTCTCTTTGCTAAATACCCGAATAATGACTGAAGAGATTTTTTCATTATTTTCATCAAAGTCACAAGTTTACATACACCTTGCTTTTCACCAATGTGGGAAAGCCCAGACGATGATGTCATGCTCTGAAAGCTTTCTGATTGGCTAATTGACAGTCGCTGAGGTAAACGCACACCTGTGGATGTTTTATAAGCACAGCTCAAACACGCTGCTTGTTTGTTTGATAATATGGGAAAATAAAAAGAACTCGGCCAAGTTATCAGGGAGAGAATTATGAACTTCCACAAGTCTGGTTCATCCTTGGGAACCATTTCCAGAAGCCTGAATGTGCTACGTTCATCAGTTCAAACAAGTTTAAACAACATGGGACTGTTCAGCCATCACCGCTCAGGAAGGAGAACAGTTCTGTACCAGAGAGGAACGAGTTTTGGTGCAAAATGTGTGGATCAACATCAGAAAAAAAGCCAAAGATCTTGTGAAAATGCTGCTGAAGCTGGTCAGAAAGTGTCGTTATCCAGAGTAAAACGAGTTCTGTACAGACATGAGCTGCGAGGACGGCGAGGAAGAAGCCATTACTCCAAAAAAAAAACATGAAAAAGACAGATTATAGTTTGTAAATCATCACAGGGACAAAGACCAAAAATCTGAAACTAAAATTGAACTGTTGAACATTTGGAGGAAAAAGTGGGGGAAGCTTATAAACCTGGAAACACCATCCCTAAAGTGAAGTACAGGGATGGCAGCATCAGGTTGTGGTGTGTCCTGCTGCAGGTGGGACTGGTGCACTTCCCAAAAATAGATGGCATCATGAAGAAAGAACATTGTGTAGAAATACTGAAGCAACATCTTAAGACATGAGCCAGGAAGTTAAAGCTTGGGCTCAGATGGGCCCTGAGCACTCATCCAGATTAGTTACTCACTGGGTTAAGCAACAAAATAATGGACAACAATAAACTTGCTCTCATTTTTTTTTAAATAGTTTTCATTTTAACTATAGTCGTTTTTCAGACATGTTCATGCTGGGCTTTTTTTCCCCACACAAAAACACACAATTGTGTTTTATCACAATGTTTTCGACCCACTTTTATTCTCTGGCTTTTAACTCTACGTGAATTGTGTGGTCCTCTCTTGTCTTTTATTGTTTTGTTTCTTTTATTTAATTCTTGGTATTTATTTATTATTTTATTGTATTACTTTTATTTGGTTTTACTGGTTCTTATTATTTAATGGGAACTGGTGGAGCTGAATAGAGTAATTTATTGTTATTTATTGTTCTATGTGCAGCACTTTGGAAACTGTTTTGTTTGTAAAATGTGCTGTACAAATAAAATGGAGTTGGAATTGTGTTGTCTTAGTACAGTCCACAGAGAAGGGCATGAGTGCACTTTTGCAAGCATTTCATGAGTAAATGGATAACGATGACAAATAGAACAGGCCTCAGTTGTTAGAAATGTTACTGCAGTATGAAGAGTAACCAGCAGATGGCGCCGACTCCTCCAACAAAGAACAGAAGGACATTATCAGAGAAAGACAATACTATAACAGTGTGACAGCTGAGTGGTCCAATCGTAATGTTCTAATGTTTTAAATGTTTTTATATCAGACAGATGTGGGTAGAGCCGCCAAAAATGTGCTCAAGTAACATTACTCAAGCAGAAGTAAAAAGTACTCATCCATCCATCCTTTTTTTTTTTTTATAATCCAAAACTCAGCTGCTTCTCCTTTAAGAAAATCTGTGGCTCTTACATCAGAAAAAACTTCCAGAAGCACGCGTCGGCAGCCAGAGGTGAATGTAGTGTCCCGAGACCTAAATAATATATAATAATAATAAATAATAATAATAATACAAATAAAATAATGATAACAATAATAAAACACAATATAATAATAATAATATAATAATAATAAAAATAATAATGATAATAATAATAAAAAAAATAATAATAATAATATCGCAACAAAAAGTTAAAAAAGCAGTCATCTGGATTGGATTTTTCAAGTTGAAGATGTTTCACGTCTTATCCAAGAGGCTTTCTCAATTCTGAAATGAACTGGTAAGAGCTGGTTTATATTCTTCTAGGAAGGAGGAGTTTAGACCTGAAACTAAATTCTATTGGTCAATGTGACCATGAATAGCCTGAGTGGTTTCAGGTCATTAGGAGTCCTTTGTCCTCAGCTGGAGTGAGTGGCAGAGTGGTTAACTCTCCCCAGCCTGGGCAGCTCCTTCAGATGTAAATGACCTGGGTGAAACTGGTTTGTTTTGTTTGGGTTTCAGGAGACTGTTGTAGACAGAAGGAAGGTTGTATCTGAGACCACCATTTCTGTTTAAAGAAGGTTTATCTTTTTTGACAAAGATTGCTTCTTTCACTCCTCGCTCAAACCATCTTTTCTCTCTGGCTAAGACTCAGACCTCACTGTCCTCAAAGTAATGGTCTGTGGCCTTCAGGTGGAGGTGTACTGCAGATTCTGGTCCACTGGAGTTGGCCCTGCAGTGTTGGTATAACCGCTTGTGCAGAGGTTGTTTGGTTTCTCCAATGTACTGTTCATTACAGTTCTCAGTGCAGTGGATGGAGAACACAACATTGCTCTGTTTGTAACTGGGACTGTTGTCCTTGGGGTGAACCAGTTTTTGTCTGAGAGTATTAACAGGTTTGAACAACAGCTGACGGCCAAACTTCAAATGAAAATGGACTTGTTTTTACAGAGATGGACTTCAGTGACTGCATCTAAATGTTTGACCACTTTGTAAACCCTCTGTCAAGGATTGTTCTCAATGTTTGATCTTCAATGCTGATTATGAGAAACGTTGAATAAAGTTTAAAGTAAAAACAAAAACAAAGATCATTTGTTAATTGAGTCAGTGTTGCAGCAGTGTTTGGAGCTGACTCTTGCTGAAGATAACTCCAAAGTCAATGAAACAACAAAGCCAGTGAGTGAATGATCAATGTGGTGTTTCCATCTTGGAGATCTGATCTTTTCCACTGCTGTGAGGTCAGATCTTACACGACATCTCCTAAAGGGACACTGAAAGTTGTGCAGCAGGTTCCAGAGACAGAGTGACTCCAGTTCACGTCCCAGGACAATCTACTGCTTTCCTCAGATCTCCCCGAACCCCTGGAAAACATAAATAAACAAGGCTACGGTCCCAGGACGAGCAGTGAGGATCAGTCAAACATGCTCTGTGAGAGAACTTCAGATGTTTGTGTCAGTGGTTTGGATTCTTGGAGGTTCTCTCAACATTACAACATCAACAACCAAAGTTATTTACAATATTCACCTTCACTGTAGGCCTCTCATACATTTATTTGAGAAGAGTAATTTTATTGCAGCGTACTTTTTACTTCAATACAATCTGGCTATCCTTTTTTTATTTTTCTTTCACTTTTAAGACCCCTGAGAAACAGGCACAAAAGAAATCTAGCGACCCTTTTGTTTGTCTCCCCTTTTACTTGAGTAATATCATTTTGAAGTAACAAATCTTTTACTTGAGTACAGTTTTTGCGACTTTGTGATTCGTGATACTGTGTTAGTTTCCAAAGCCTTATGTCCTGAAAGAGTGAGAAGAATAGGAAATTAGGGCTGCACGATATGGAGGAAACATGTGATATTCGATAACTATGTTGAAAATTGCGATAATGATATTATTGCGATATTTGAAAATAGAGCCTACTTTTCAAACATAGTAAGTTAAATTCACTACATTTCACAAAAATGTAAGTTCCTGTATTTACAAGTCAAAATCAAAACTTAACACAGACTAAACCAGGAATAAAACAAGGCTAAACTGTGACTAAATTAATTAAATTACCCCTAAAACTGGACTTTTTAAACATTTTTATTTAGTCACAACACATGTTCTTTTAAGGCTCTGGTGGAAAATGATTCTTCAGTGTAAATCTCTGTCAGATGGAAGACCACAGTGTTATTGTGATATATTTAGATTCTTGCGATACGGATATTGCGTTTGCTGATGTTGCGATAACAATAATTTTGCGATATATTCTGCAGCCCTTGTAGGGAGCTCAACATTTAATATGTTTTCTATCTCAGATGATCTTTCCTAAAAGGACTGTTTGTTTCTTTTATATCATGTTATATACCAGAAGGACCACCAGGCATTATAGCATCTTGTGTTTCTTTTTGTTCGTCTCATTAAAAAATTTTGATGAGAAAAAAATAATAATAATGGTTCAGTAAAAGGGTTCACAATAAAATGATCAGTTCCAAATAATCACTAACGTAAGAAACACTGGCCTGGATCTAAGATTTGTGGTAATTCAGACAGGAACAAGACCAGCATTTGGAGAAGTTTTTAACTTCTGTTCCTCTTTCACTGTGACTTTAGCATTTCTGTATTCAAACATGTGTTGGACCTTTACACCAGTACTGTCCCATGACCAGATGTCTTATCTGAAGTACTGACCGCCTTTTATTAAACAAAAAAGTCCCCACCTCTGACCCACAGCGAGGCAGAGACGTGATCACTGGTCACTGATCAACTTCGACTGAATGCTCTGAGGAAGTGAACCCACAGCCCAACGGCACAAAGGGAGGGGCGGAGAATTTAACACAGCACAATCCTCGTGTTATGCCATAGAGCTGTGGGGCTCAAGCTGCGGGTACGGGTGCCACTGGTGGTACACAGGAGGCTTTTGTAATTCAAATGAAGGTGGAGCCGTACCTCTGTGTTAGTCCTGCTCTGGCTGGGGATAAAATTTGAAGTGTAGACCCCAGCTTAGTCCTGGTTTAGGCAGATTTTTAGTCTTCGTTTAGTCCTGGTTTAGTCATGATTTAGACCTGGTTTAGCCCTGGTTTTTTCCTGGTTTAGGTGCAGTTTAGACCTGGTTTAGTCATAATTTAGACCTGGTTTAGCCCTGGTTTAGTCCTGGTTTAGGTGCAGTTTAGTCCTGGTTTAGTCATGATTTAGACCTGGTTTAGCCCTGGTTTTGTCCTAGTTTAGGTGCAGTTTAGACCTGGTTTAGTCATAATTTAGACCTGGTTTAGCCCTGGTTTAGTCCTGGTTTAGGTGCAGTTTAGTCCTGGTTTAGTCATGATTTAGACCTGGTTTAGCCCTGGTTTAGTCCTGGTTTAGGTGCAGTTTAGTCCTGGTTTAGTCCTGGTTTAGGGAGATTTTTAGTCTTCGTTTAGTCCTGGTTTAGGTGCAGTTTAGTCCTGGTTTAGTCATAATTTAGACCTGGTTTGCCCCTGGTTTAGTCCTGGTTTAGGTGCAGTTTAGTCCTGGTTTAGTCATGATTTAGACCTGGTTTAGCCCTGGCTTTGTCCTAGTTTAGGTGCAGTTTAGACCTGGTTTAGTCATAATTTAGACCTGGTTTAGTCCTGGTTTAGGTGCAGTTTAGTCCTGGTTTAGTCATGATTTAGACCTGGTTTAGCCCTGGTTTAGTCCTGGTTTAGGTGCAGTTTAGTCCTGGTTTAGTCCTGGTTTAGGGAGATTTTTAGTCTTCGTTTAGTCCTGGTTTAGGTGCAGTTTAGTCCTGGTTTAGGGAGATTTTTAGTCTTCGTTTAGTCCTGGTTTAGGTGCAGTTTAGTCCTGGTTTAGTCATGATTTAGACCTGGTTTAGCCCTGGTTTTGTCCTGGTTTAGGTGCAGTTTAGTCCTGGTTTAGTCATGATTTAGACCTGGTTTAGCCCTGGTTTAGTCCTGGTTTAGGTGCAGTTTAGTCCTGGTTTAGTCCTGGTTTAGGGAGATTTTTAGTCTTCGTTTAGTCCTGGTTTAGGTGCAGTTTAGTCCTGGTTTAGTCATAATTTAGACCTGGTTTAGCCCTGGTTTAGTCCTGGTTTAGGTGCAGTTTAGACCTGGTTTAGTCATAATTTAGACCTGGTTTAGCCCTGGTTTAGTCCTGGTTTAGGTGCAGTTTAGTCCTGGTTTAGTCATGATTTAGACCTGGTTTAGCCCTGGTTTAGTCCTGGTTTAGGTGCAGTTTAGTCCTGGTTTAGTCCTGGTTTAGGGAGATTTTTAGTCTTCGTTTAGTCCTGGTTTAGGTGCAGTTTAGTCCTGGTTTAGTCATAATTTAGACCTGGTTTAGCCCTGGTTTAGATGCAGTTTAGTCCTGGTTTAGTCATGAATTAGACCTGGCTTAGCCCTGGTCTAATCCTGGTTTAGGTGCAGTTTAGTCCTGGTTTAGTCATAATTTAGACCTGGTTAAGCCCTGGTTTAGTCCTGGTTTAGTCATAATTTAGACCTGGTTTGGCCCTGGTTTAGTCCTGGTTTAGGTGCAGTTTAGTCCTGGTTTAGTCATAATTTAGACCTGGTTTAGTCCTGGTTTAGGGAGATTTTTAGTCTTCGTTTAGTCCTGGTTTAGGTGCAGTTTAGTCCTGGTTTAGTCATAATTTAGACCTGGCTTAGCCCTGGTTTAATCCTGGTTTAGGTGCAGTTTAGTCCTGGTTTAGTCATAATTTATCCCTAATTTAGTCCTGGTTTAGTCCTGGTTTAGGTGCAGTTTAGTCCTGGTTTAGTCATAATTTATCTCTAATTTAGTCCTGGTTTAGTCATGATTTAGACCTAGTATAGCCCTGATTCAGTTTAGGTGCAGTTTACCCCTGGAATAGGTGCAATTTAGTCATGATTTAGAGCTGATTTGGACCTGGTTTAGTCACAAATTAGACCTGGTTTACTCCTGGTTTAGACCTGAATTAGTCCTGATTTTGTCCTAGTTTAGGTGCAGTTTACTCCTGGTTTAGTCATGAATTAGACCTGGTTTAGTCCTGATTTTGTTCTTGTTTAGGTGGTTTAATTCTGGTTAGTTTGTGATTTAGACCTAGTATAGTCCTGATTCAGTTTAGGTGCAGTTTACCCCTGGTTTAGGTGCAATTTAGTCCTAGTTTAGTCATAATTTAGAACTGGTTTGGATCTGGTTTAGTCATGAATTAGACCTGGTTTAGACCTGAATTAGACCTGGTTTACTCCTGGTTTAGACCCGAATTAGACCTAGTTTAGTTTTGCTTTTGTCCTAGTTTAGGTGCAGTTTAGTCCTGGTTTAGTCATAATTTAGACCTGGTTTAGCCCTGGTTTAGTCGTGGTTTAGGGAGATTTTTAGTCTTTGTTTAGTCCTGGTTTAGGCGCAGTTTAGTCCTGGTTTAGTCATAATTTAGACCTGGCTTAGCCCTGGTTTAGTCCTGGTTTAGGCGCAGTTTAGTCCTGGTTTAGTCATAATTTAGACCTGGTTTAGCCCTGGTTTAGTCGTGGTTTAGGGAGATTTTTAGTCTTCGTTTAGTCCTGGTTTAGGTGCAGTTTAGTCCTGGTTTAGTCATAATTTAGCCCTAATTTAGTCCTGGTTTAGACCTGAATTAGACCTGGTTTACTCCTGGTTTAGACCCGAATTAGACCTGGTTTAGTTTTGCTTTTGTCCTAGTTTAGGTGCAGTTTAGTCCTGGTTTAATCATGAATTAGACCTGGTTTAGTCCTGATTTTGTTCCTGTTTAGGTGCAGTTTAGTCCTGGTTTAGTGACAAATTAGACCTGGTTTAGTCCTGATTTTGTTCCTGTTTAGGTGCAGTTTAATCCTGGTTAGTTCGTGATTTAGACCTGGTATTAATGGAAGTCAATGAAACCAAAATGGTACTAAAGAGTGTTTGTACACAGTGTGTCACAGACCTAAACTAACAAATGAGACTGAAATTTTAAACTTCCCATAAAAATCCTCACCCTGACCAAATTTAGTACATTTTGCCTTAACACAGAAAAAAAATTCAATATTTTCAGTGACAAAGTACTGATAAGACACCAAAGGCTGGACAAAGGGTTAATGGTTGTCTATAGAGGAAGCAAAAATCATTAGCAAGTATTTGTACTTTAATAAAAGCTCAGAGACACTGCAGCTCACGTAACAGGAACTAGCTACAGAAAAAGTGTTGCATAGAGAAATATAATAATACACATGCACATAATTTAATGAGCTGTACTTTTGAAGCTATTTCATTTGTAGTAGCCATAAACTTAAACCATAAGCTTTCTCTTAGTTTACCATTTAAGGCGGTAAGCAGCAGTAGCATGTATTTAAAGACTATACTCAGTGCAGTGACAATGAAAGCATAAGTGCCAAAGTCCGTTTATGCAGATTACTCTTATCTCCAGTCTGAGTTTATGAATTAGGCAGGAGTTCAGTGGAGGGAGGAGCAGGAGGAGGAGGATATGGGACAGTTTCATTTCCACCTCAGCTGTGTGGTTACTGCAGTTTATATTCAAAAATACTACAAACGTCCTCCTGTTGTGCAAACGTCGTCACCAGCACCATCTTCATCCAGCGAGTAAAAGCTCTTTAAAAAGGAAGGGGTTGTTCGTTTTGTCTGACAGAGCTGGGACCATTAATAAAAGTATGTTCATGGACAAACACTTTCAAATACTGGGCTTCCCCTTGATGTAGCAGGTCCCACTTCCTCCCACAGACCTGCGAGTAACGGTGAAATGGTGGCTGTAAGGGTGTGTTCACACTTTGGTTTGCTTCAGCTGAACTCTGGTGCGCTTCCTGGAAAAGTTTGGTTTGTTTGAGCAGTGTGAACGCACAATCCTGATGTGGTCCTGGTCTGGTCCTGGTGTGGTCCTGGTCTGGTCCTGGTGTGGTCCTGGTCTGGTCCTGGTCTGGTCCTGGTGTGGTTCTGGTCTGGTCCTGGTGTGGTCCTGGTCTGGTCCTGGTGTGGTTCTGGTCTGGTCCTGGTGTGGTCCTGGTCTGGTCCTGGTGTGGTCCTGGTCTGGTCCTGGTCTGGTCCTGGTGTGGTCCTGGTCTGGTCCTGGTGTGGTCCTGGTGTGGTCCTGGTCTGGTCCTGGTCTGGTCATGGTGTGGTCCTGGTGTGGTCCTGGTGTGGTCCTGGTCTGGTCCTGGTGTGGTCCTGGTCTGGTCCTGGTCTGGTCCTGGTGTGGTCCTGGTCTGGTCCTGGTGTGGTCCTGGTCTGGTCCTGGTGTGGTCCTGGTGTGGTTCTGGTCTGGTCCTGGTGTGGTCCTGGTCTGGTCCTGGTGTGGTCCTGGTCTGGTCCTGGTCTGGTCCTGGTGTGGTCCTGGTTTGGTCCTGGTGTGGTCCTGGTCTGGTCCTGGTGTGGTCCTGGTGTGGTCCTGGTCTGGTCCTGGTGTGGTCCTGGTCTGGTCCTGGTGTGGTCCTGGTCTGGTCCTGGTGTGGTCCTGGTGTGGTTCTGGTCTGGTCCTGGTGTGGTCCTGGTCTGGTCCTGGTGTGGTCCTGGTCTGGTCCTGGTCTGGTCCTGGTGTGGTCCTGGTCTGGTCCTGGTGTGGTCCTGGTCTGGTCCTGGTGTGGTCCTGGTGTGGTCCTGGTCTGGTCCTGGTGTGGTCCTGGTCTGGTCCTGGTGTGGTCCTGGTGTGGTTCTGGTCTGGTCCTGGTGTGGTCCTGGTCTGGTCCTGGTGTGGTCCTGGTCTGGTCCTGGTCTGGTTCTGGTGTGGTCCTGGTCTGGTCCTGGTGTGGTCCTGGTGTGGTCCTGGTCTGGTCCTGGTGTGGTCCTGGTCTGGTCCTGGTGTGGTCCTGGTGTGGTTCTGGTCTGGTCCTGGTGTGGTCCTGGTCTGGTCCTGGTGTGGTCCTGGTCTGGTCCTGGTCTGGTTCTGGTGTGGTCCTGGTCTGGTCCTGGTGTGGTCCTGGTCTGGTCCTGGTCTGGTCCTGGTGTGGTCCTGGTCTGGTCCTGGTGTGGTCCTGGTCTGGTCCTGGTGTGGTCCTGGTGTGGTTCTGGTCTGGTCCTGGTGTGGTCCTGGTCTGGTCCTGGTGTGGTCCTGGTCTGGTCCTGGTCTGGTCTTGGTCTGGTCCTGGTGTGGTCCTGGTCTGGTCCTGGTGTGGTCCTGGTGTGGTTCTGGTCTGGTCCTGGTGTGGTCCTGGTCTGGTCCTGGTGTGGTCCTGGTGTGGTCCTGGTCTGGTCCTGGTGTGGTCCTGGTCTGGTCCTGGTGTGGTCCTGGTGTGGTCCTGGTCTGGTCCTGGTGTGGTCCTGGTCTGGTCCTGGTCTGGTCCTCGTGTGGTCCTGGTCTGGTCCTGGTGTGGTCCTGGTCTGGTCCTGGTGTGGTCCTGGTGTGGTCCTGGTGTGGTCCTGGTCTGGTCCTGGTGTGGTCCTGGTCTGGTCCTGGTCTGGTCCTGGTGTGGTCCTGGTCTGGTCCTGGTGTGGTCCTGGTCTGGTTCTGGTGTGGTTCTGGTCTGGTCCTGGTCTGGTCCTGGTGTGGTCCTGGTCTGGTTCTGGTGTGGTTCTGGTCTGGTCCTGGTGTGGTCCTGGTCTGGTCCTGGTCTGGTTCTGGTGTGGTCCTGGTCTGGTCCTGGTGTGGTCCTGGTCTGGTCCTGGTCTGGTCCTGGTGTGGTCCTGGTCTGGTCCTGGTGTGGTCCTGGTCTGGTCCTGGTGTGGTCCTGGTGTGGTTCTGGTCTGGTCCTGGTGTGGTCCTGGTCTGGTCCTGGTGTGGTCCTGGTCTGGTCCTGGTCTGGTCCTGGTGTGGTCCTGGTCTGGTCCTGGTGTGGTCCTGGTGTGGTTCTGGTCTGGTCCTGGTGTGGTCCTGGTCTGGTCCTGGTGTGGTCCTGGTGTGGTCCTGGTCTGGTCCTGGTGTGGTCCTGGTCTGGTCCTGGTGTGGTCCTGGTGTGGTCCTGGTGTGGTCCTGGTCTGGTCCTGGTGTGGTCCTGGTCTGGTCCTGGTCTGGTCCTGGTGTGGTCCTGGTCTGGTCCTGGTGTGGTCCTGGTCTGGTCCTGGTGTGGTCCTGGTGTGGTTCTGGTCTGGTCCTGGTGTGGTCCTGGTCTGGTCCTGGTGTGGTCCTGGTCTGGTCCTGGTCTGGTCCTGGTGTGGTCCTGGTCTGGTCCTGGTGTGGTCCTGGTCTGGTTCTGGTGTGGTTCTGGTCTGGTCCTGGTCTGGTTCTGGTGTGGTCCTGGTCTGGTCCTGGTGTGGTCCTGGTCTGGTTCTGGTGTGGTTCTGGTCTGGTCCTGGTCTGGTCCTGGTGTGGTCCTGGTCTGGTCCTGGTCTGGTTCTGGTGTGGTCCTGGTCTGGTCCTGGTGTGGTCCTGGTCTGGTCCTGGTGTTGTCCTGGTCTGGTTCTGGTGTGGTTCTGGTCTGGTCCTGGTCTGGTTCTGGTGTGGTCCTGGTCTGGTCCTGGTGTGGTCCTGGTCTGGTTCTGGTGTGGTTCTGGTCTGGTCCTGGTCTGGTTCTGGTGTGGTTCTGGTCTGGTCCTGGTGTGGTCCTGGTCTGGTCCTGGTCTGGTCCTGGTGTGGTCCTGGTCTGGTCCTGGTGTGGTCCTGGTGTGGTTCTGGTCTGGTCCTGGTGTGGTCCTGGTCTGGTCCTGGTGTGGTCCTGGTCTGGTCCTGGTCTGGTCCTGGTGTGGTCCTGGTCTGGTCCTGGTGTGGTCCTGGTCTGGTTCTGGTGTGGTTCTGGTCTGGTCCTGGTCTGGTCCTGGTGTGGTCCTGGTCTGGTTCTGGTGTGGTTCTGGTCTGGTCCTGGTGTGGTCCTGGTCTGGTCCTGGTGTGGTCCTGGTCTGGTTCTGGTGTGGTTCTGGTCTGGTCCTGGTCTAGTCCTGGTGTGGTCCTGGTCTGGTTCTGGTGTGGTTCTGGTCTGGTCCTGGTGTGGTCCTGGTGTGGTCCTGGTCTGGTCCTGGTGTGGTCCTGGTCTGGTCCTGGTGTGGTCCTGGTCTGGTCCTGGTCTGGTCCTGGTGTGGTCCTGGTCTGGTCCTGGTGTGGTCCTGGTCTGGTCCTGGTGTGGTCCTGGTGTGGTTCTGGTCTGGTCCTGGTGTGGTCCTGGTCTGGTCCTGGTGTGGTCCTGGTCTGGTCCTAGTCTGGTCCTGGTGTGGTCCTGGTCTGGTCCTGGTGTGGTCATGGTCTGGTTCTGGTGTGGTTCTGGTCTGGTCCTGGTCTGGTTCTGGTGTGGTCCTGGTCTGGTCCTGGTGTGGTCCTGGTCTGGTTCTGGTGTGGTTCTGGTCTGGTCCTGGTCTGGTCCTGGTGTGGTCCTGGTCTGGTCCTGGTCTGGTTCTGGTGTGGTCCTGGTCTGGTCCTGGTGTAGTCCTGGTCTGGTCCTGGTGTGGTCCTGGTCTGGTTCTGGTGTGGGTCTGGTCTGGTCCTGGTCTGGTTCTGGTGTGGTCCTGGTCTGGTCCTGGTGTGGTCCTGGTCTGGTCCTGGTGTTGTCCTGGTCTGGTTCTGGTGTGGTTCTGGTCTGGTCCTGGTCTGGTTCTGGTGTGGTCCTGGTCTGGTCCTGGTGTGGTCCTGGTCTGGTCCTGGTGTGGTCCTGGTGTGGTTCTGGTCTGGTCCTGGTGTGGTCCTGGTCTGGTCCTGGTGTGGTCCTGGTCTGGTCCTGGTCTGGTCCTGGTGTGGTCCTGGTCTGGTCCTGGTGTGGTCCTGGTCTGGTTCTGGTGTGGTCCTGGTCTGGTTCTGGTGTGGTTCTGGTCTGGTCCTGGTCTGGTCCTGGTGTGGTCCTGGTCTGGTTCTGGTGTGGTTCTGGTCTGGTCCTGGTGTGGTCCTGGTCTGGTCCTGGTGTGGTCCTGGTCTGGTTCTGGTGTGGTTCTGGTCTGGTCCTGGTCTAGTCCTGGTGTGGTCCTGGTCTGGTTCTGGTGTGGTTCTGGTCTGGTCCTGGTGTGGTCCTGGTCTGGTCCTGGTGTGGTCCTGGTCTGGTCCTGGTGTGGTCCTGGTGTGGTTCAACCTATAAAAATACACTTTGCATTGAGAATATAAAAAATAGTTCATTTTATGTTTTGTTTGTTTTGTTTTTATACTAAAAAAATGAGATGCAATAATACATACACTGTTTAAAATTCTGAAAATAATTAAAACATAATGTAATATTTGGTATTTATGATCAGGTTATGAACAAGCTGATTAAAAGATTTATGCAACAAAAAGTAGAAAAAAATATGAATGTATACATTTTTTACAATGTTTTTTCAGGGTGACGCTTTTGCCTCTGAACAAGAGCAGTGTAACAGATTTAGAGTAAACAGGAAGTAATATTAAATAACAGGAAATTAAATTTGTGTTTAGAAAATCAACCTTAGTGATAAAATACACACCTGAGCATATTTCATAGAAAAGTTGAAACCACTGCAAATTTATCAAAATAAAATAAAATAAAAATTGGGGCACAGGGGTTAAAACCTAAAAGATCTGCCTTTGTTTTTTTTTTTGTTTTTTTTTAATATAAATAAGTATAAAATATGGAAAACGTTTAATAAAAAAAACAAAAAACAAAAAATCTGTCATATGTCAAAATAAACAACCTCTTCTACTGAACACACACAAACCCCGTCACACTGCTCCTGTCTGCTTCTCCAAACCGGGCTGACCATTACCTGCTTTAGGAAACAAAAATCTCAGACCCACCCTGACACAACACTGAACCATTTTCTTTAACCCCATGAACACAGTGCGTCCGTTTCACGTGCGTTTTTACTGCCATCAAACTAACACCGCCCACTTTTGTTGAAATCGAAACTTATCTCCTGTAAAAAGCAGACAAAAGCCATAATCGTGGCATTTTGCGAAGCTGCTCCGTCTCCACTCACTTCATCCACGACTTACAAAGAATATACAGTCATAAAAATAACAATAATACAAAGAGAGAGATGGCTTTTAACCAGCAAACGCCCTTCCACAACCCGGTAAGTATGGCTTTGGTTACGCTTTTTGTCCAGTGCGTCTTGATACCGCTATTTACCAAATGCAACCTGAGCCAAACGCCAGATATGGTTAGAAATACGCGCAATTTTAAAATCTACAGGGCCTTTACGCGTCAAAACATGCGTAAAACCATTATGTTAAGACTTCACGGGTTAAACTAGTTTTATTCTCCACTTCGGCCACAGTTATTAGGGTTTTCAGCGCGTTTTTAGGAACTTATCATGCAAAGGAAAGACTTAAAACGTTACATTGCTTCATGCGAGAATATAATGCTGTAAAAGATTAGACACAGAGCGGGTTGGAGTGGTCAGGAATGTACGGCGTCATCTCAGAAGAGTTACGCAAGTTTCTGTAAAGTCCGTTATTTTTTCCGAGCGATGGCCAAAGTATGGAAGTCATCTGAGGACAAAAAGAAAGAAAAAAAGAGAAAAGACAAAAGGGGAAGTTGTAAAGATTAAACTGAGATCAGATGCATGGCGTGAGCCGCTATAAAACATTCAACAAGTTTCTTTTATGTTTCACTTTGCAAAAGTTACATGCGTTTTACAAAAATGGGAAAGACTGAAACACTGAACTCTCTGCAGCAGTGGAAAGAAACAAACAAACAAACAAAAAAAACTTTTACTTTGGATTTTAGTTCTACATTTTTGAAGAAATGTAGTACACATCACATCCAGAAGTTACAGGTTTTTGTAACAGCAGCAACAGCAGTAGTAGTATTACTAGGCCTAGTATTTGTAGAAGTAGTAGCAGCAGCAGCAGCAGCAGTAGTAGTAGTAGTAGTAGTAGTAGTAGTAGGCCTAGTAGTTGTAGAAGTAGTATTAATAGTAGTAGTAATGGCAGCAGTATTCATATTAACAAGTAGTAGAAGTAGCAGCAGCAGTAGTAATAGTAGTACTTAAAACTTTTTTTGACTCATTTTACTTTTACTTTACAACAATTATGCGTTTAAAGTAGTTTTGTTTTCAGTTCTTTTTTTTTTTGTGAGTCCTGTGACCTCTGAGGATGTGAAGTCAGGAGGAAGTGGTTTTGTGCGTTCTGTTGTAAAACTCTCTCCACTTTACTGCAGATGAAATAACAACTGTATTTGTGAAAACGTTAACGATGAGCTGAAGAAATGTGTGTAACCCAGGCTTTACTGAGCTAACACACTCTGTACTGCTACTGCACATCACAGCTCTGAGCCTGAGGATACTTTTGTAAATACTGCAGATATCTCTGCCCATACAGGAACACATCATCTTCAACTGTGGCACAGATTTACTGCAGGGCACTAACTTCCTGAGAAATACGACCTTCAGGAGTCTAGGGTCAACAGATAACAAATAACTTTATATCAGAAATTTGAATCTGAATTTTTCTGCTTTAGTCCTGGTTTAGACCTGGTTTAGTCCTGGTTTATTCCTGGTTTAGACCTGGTTTAGACCTGGTTTAGTCCTGGTTTAGACCTGGTTTAGTCCTGGTTTAGCCCTGGTTTATTCCTGGTTTAGACCTGGTTTAGACCTGGTTTAGTCCTGGTTTAGACCTGGTTTAGCCCTGGTTTAGTCCTGGTTTATTCCTGGTTTAGTCCTGGTTTAGACCTGGTTTAGTCCTGGTTTAGACCTGGTTTAGCCCTGGTTTAGTCCTGGTTTATTCCTGGTTTAGTCCTGGTTTAGACCTGGTTTAGTCCTGGTTTAGACCTGGTTTAGTCCTGGTTTATTCCTGGTTTTAGCCCTGGTTTAGTCCTGGTTTATTCCTGGTTTTAGCCCTGGTTTAGTCCTGGTTTATTCCTGGTTTAGTCCTGGTTTATTCCTGGTTTAGACCTGGTTTAGTCCTGGTTTAGACCTGGTTTAGCCCTGGTTTAGTCCTGGTTTAGACCTGGTTTAGCCCTGGTTTAGACCTGGTTTAGTCCTGGTTTAGACCTGGTTTAGCCCTGGTTTAGACCTGGTTTTAGCCCTGGTTTAGTCCTGGTTTATTTCTGGTTTATTCCTGGTTTTAGCCCTGGTTTAGTCCTGGTTTATTCCTGGTTTTAGCCCTGGTTTAATCCTGGTTTATTCCTGGTTTATTCCTGGTTTATTCCTGGTTTAGACCTGGTTTAGCCCTGGTTTAGTCCTGGTTTATTCCTGGTTTAGACCTGGTTTAGTCCTGGTTTAGACCTGGTTTAGCCCTGGTTTAGTCCTGGTTTAGACCTGGTTTAGCCCTGGTTTAGACCTGGTTTAGTCCTGGTTTAGTCCTGGTTTAGACCTGGTTTAGTCCTGGTTTAGACCTGGTTTAGTCCTGGTTTAGTCCTGGTTTAGACCTGGTTTAGTCCTGGTTTAGACCTGGTTTAGTCCTGGTTTAGTCCAGGTTTATTCCTGGTTTAGTGCTGCATTCCCTTGATTTAGGTAAATATTAGTCTTTCAAAGCCAAATATATAACTGGTCATGTAACTCCATGTACTCCCTGCAATGTGCTCGCGTACCCCTAGGGGTCCCCATCCCCCTGGTTGGGAAACACAGCATTATAAGCCACATACACTCAGAGCCTGACTGCTGGAACAGCTGCGTTTGTATTTTCAAACTCTCTCTGCATAAATGTGGAGGTCGTCTGGATTTTCTCAGGGATTTACTGAAAGTGACTCATTTTTCTGGAACTGGAGGCAGAATCACAGTTTTTCCTTTTTGTACGGGAAGAGAATTTTCCAAATACACTTCCCCAGCGGCCCACATTTGGGACCTGACCCGCTCTTTAGGAAACACCACACACACCTGCACAATCCCTACAGCAGCATTATCAGTATAAGGATGTACTTTTACTGAAATGGAAAGAGTTTAAGTCAAAAATCTGTATTCATCATAGGGGACGGGGACCCCTAGGGGTACGCGAGCACATTGCAGGGAGTACATGGAGCTATATGATCAAACTATGATTAAACACGGTCTAAACCAGGACTAAACTAGGACTAAAACCAGTCTAAACCAGGATTAAACAAGGACTAAACCAGGATTAAAAGAGGACTAAGCCGGGTCCAAACCAGGACAAAACCAAAGGAATGCAACACTACAGAAGTACTAAAGCAGGTCAAAAACAAGGACTAAACCAGGATTAAATCAGGTCTAAAACCAGAACTCAACCAGGGAAAAAAAACTGGTGCAAAACTAGAACTAAACCAGGACTAAACCAGGACTATACCAGGAATAAACCAGGTCAAAACTAGGAACAAACCAGGTCTAAACCAGGACTAAGCCGCATCCAAACCAGGACTAAACCAGGACTAAACCAGGTCTAAACCAGGACTATACCAGGAATAAACCAGGTCAAAACTAGGAACAAACCAGGTCTAAACCCAATCTAAACCAGGATTAAAAGAGGACTAAACCGAGTCCAAACCAGGACTAACCCAGGACTACACCAAAGGAATGCAACACTAAAAGAAGTACTAAACCAGGTCTAAAACCAGGACTAAACCAGGTCTAAAACCAGAACTCAGCCAGAAAAAATAATGGTCTAAAACTAGAACTAAACCAGGACAAAACTAGAAACAAACCAGGTCTAAACCCAGTCTAAACCAGGATTAAACCAGGTCCTAACCAGGACTAAAGCAGGTCCTGGCGGTACACAAAAGTACTAAAAAGGTTGGGAACCACTGATGTACTATAAATTTGCAGTAGATAAATGATAAGTACTGGGCGAGAAATTCATTTGACAGTTTTGTTTTTGGGTAAACTTAACCTATCAGCCTAAAATATATGCAAATTTCAATTGGGAGAGACTATAAACTGGAAGAGGAGAGAGATTAGTCTTTACAGTCTTTACAGGTTTATTACAGGCCAGGGAGCAATCAAACACAGAATACAACAGCAGTCTAACACAAGTTTTTATATGAAGCACACTCGCAGGCGGAACTTGTGGCTTATCTGACCCCTCAGTGTCCCTGACTGCCGCTTTTATTATAATCTTTGTTTACACAGCACTTTTCTAAACATAATTCCAGAGTGCTTTACAGTGCAAATTAGACAAGACCACACAAAAAGACCCATTCAAAATACAACAAAATTACAATAAATGTGATAAAAAAGACCAGTTTGTTTATCTCACCATGTCTCAAAGGGACAGGAAAGACAAATGTAGACAGGAAAGACAAATATACAGCAAAAGGTGACACCTATGCTGCAAATGTGCATCAGAGCATGAAGATAGTTAGCAGAGTGTGTCTTGGTGTTGCATGGGTGCATAATTTTTTCATATAACGGCTATCTTTTTATGGAACTCAGAGGCCTCATAGGTCACAAGTTCCTTTCTGCAGCACAAGTTGAACAGAAGTAATATGTAACTGTGATTAAGTGAGAGTAATACGAGTAATATAATGTAAAAAATAAAAGTTCCAGTACAACTTAATGGTGCTATGGGCAGTATATATTTTTTATATTTAATAAAAAATTACCCACATGTGCCAAAATAAGTAAACATTTTTAAATCAAATATTGGTTTTACTGATAATAATGGTATAGTTGATTAATTAACAATAAAAAATAGATTTTACATAATGGCCAAGTTGTTTGTTTACATTTTTTGTTTTGGTTCTAAAACAATAATACAAAACAAATATAAATACTTTACCAATAAATAATCAAAAAATGTAAGCAGAAGTGTTAAAAAAAACCTAGATTCAGAACTAAAGTGATGGAATGAAATATTGCAGTATATGGTGTAAAATTATGGAACAACCTCAATAAAGAAACCAAAGAATCAAGGTCACTTAATATATTAAAAAAAAAAATTAAATCAAGTGTATTAAATAGTTATCAAAATGTAAATTAAAGTAGTAGTCTGTGATAAAGTTTGTGATGAAGTTTAAAAATTAATTCAGTTAGTTTGAGATGCTAAAATGAAAATTAAATGTGAAATGTAAATATTTTTTGTTGTTAAAAAGGGGCAGAAAATATAAGAGAGGCTGAGGAGGCTGGTGGTTCTGCTGCTGCGGTGGAGTTGGGGGCAGAGGAGGGTGGTGGTGCAGAGCCGAAACAGCAGGATGACTGAGAGGAGAAGGCGTGTTTTTATATGTTTACAGTTTGAGAGGTGATTGGATGAGAGGCAGGTGGCAGGCTGTGATTGGCCGACAGTGACAGGCAGGTGATACATGAGAGCAGCCAAGTCCCCGCCCCCTTTTGAGTGAAAACATCTCTATTCACTCAATGGTGGCAAATGCAAATGGTTTAATCTTTTCTTATTTGGGACTGAAAAAACTAAACACAAGCTCCCAGAAGTACAGCAAACATGGCCAGTTAAGCTGACGGTTCTATTCCCTCACTGACAATGAAAGATCAATGTTGTTTTTTGAAGAAACTTAGTGAAATATGAACCTCTGTCACAGAAGAACGACCCCACAGTGGACATATTTTAGTGCAACAACAATATACTTAGTTGAACATAATTTGTGACAAATACAATATCAGTAAAATGTTGGCCAACTTAAATTCGTTTAGTGTTAATAACATCAACATTTATATTAAAAAGACAGCAGAAACTCTTACATAGCATAACATGAAACCACTGAGTCATCTACATCTTAAATCTTGAAACTAACTAAAGTTAATAAATGTTTATGTGGTAGGAATATTGTTTCAGATATGAACATTAACAGAGTGAAAGGTTTCATTTTGCCTGTATATGTAAACAGTGCCTTTCATTGTTTCCAGAGGATCCCATTCACTGGTTCGATCCACGGAGGTCTTCAGGATGGGAAGTCTATCACTTTGGTTGGACGAGTGTTGATGGGAGCCGACAGGTCTGAACTTTATTTTTTATTTTTATATATTTTGGGGCTTTGTGTGGTATGCGCACTACCAGTTGAGCCGCAGAGATGCCAGATATGATGACTCCTGTCAGACCAGTGGAGAAGCATAAATTGAATGCAGTTTTATAAATAGAAAGTACAGTATCTCTTCTCTACCAGGCCCAGATAAATGAAGTGGTTAAGTCAGTATGGGCCAGTGTAGTGTACCCATTTGAATTGCTGACTTTCTAATGCCTATTTGATGTAAATACACTTAACTGCACGATAATCCCAGAGTGTAGTTATGTGAATATTGATTTGGCATACATTTTAAACCAGATGCCCTTCCTGACGCAACTCTTTTCATTTATTTGGGCTTGGGACCGGCACTAAGCGTACAAAGCACTGACTTGTTACTCTCCTTGTCATTGGATTAAAGGGACCGCAAATCAGTCTTTACCAATGCGATATGAGGGTTTAGTGGCTCAATAGACAAAGCATTTACCCCTGAACTAAGAGATTCCTAGTTCAGGTCCAGGTCTGGGCATTAGATCTGTAACATTGTGAGATAAGGCCAAATTTTTTGATGTATTGTGATTATTTTGAGGCTAAGTACAACAGCCACCCAATGTAGCAAAAAGAGGTCTACACTAATTACACTATTTAATTTATTTTATTTAATTTTATTTAATTTTTTATTATTTTAATTTATTTTATTTCATTTTACTTTATTTTATTTTATTTCATTTTATTTTGTTTAATTTAATTACTTTTTTTTTTTCCTCCAGGTTCCACATAAATCTCCAGTGCGGCTCAAGGCAGAATGCGGACGTAGCCTTTCACTTTAACCCTCGATACGACTCTCACCCCAACACCGTGGTTTGCAACACTTACCAGCACGGGAACTGGGGAGCAGAGGAGCGCCAGTACAACCTCCCCATCCTGCCAGGATCAGGCTTCAACATCACCTTCACCGTCCGAGCGCACGCCTACCAGGTACCAACACTCATCCTACTGCACTCCTCCTCAGGCCCAAAGTCCAGCCCCAAAAACCTCCTTAGAGAAAACAATTGAAATTAAGTAACTGAAGTGCCCAGACCTGGACTCAAACAAGAGATCTTCTATTTCCGGGGTAAATGCTCTATCTCTTGAGCCACCTTATGTCTAATAATGTTAATTTTGATTCTATACCATACACAAATTCTAACTCCAGCCAGAAGGGGTCAGTAAAGTCTTATGAGGGCTTTGTGGCTCAATGGACAGAGCATTTACCCCTGAACTTGAAGATCCCGGTTCGAGTCCAGGTCTCGGCATTATATCTTTACCATTGCGAGACGGGGACTAATATACCAACAAAAGCCTCATGCGATCAGTGAAGAAACAAAGGATTAGTTGCAATGGGTTCTTTACCATTGAGATATAATGGCTTTGTGACTCAATAGATAGGGCATTTACCCCTGAACTAGAAGATTCTTGGCTAAAGCAAAGGTGTGGGCACTTTATCTTTACCATTGCGAGACGGGGACTAATATACCAACACCAGCCTCATGCGATCAGTGAAGAAACAAAGGATTAGTTGCAATGGGTTCTTTACCATTGAGATATAATGGCTTTGTGACTCAATAGATAGAGCATTTATCCCTGAACTAGAAAATTCCTGGTTAGAGTCCAGGTCTTGACACTATATCTTTACCATTGCGAGACGGGGACTAATATACCAACACCAGCCTCATGTGATCAGTGAAGAAACAAAGGATTAGTTGCAATGGGTTCTTTACCATTGAGATATAATGGCTTTATGACTCAATAGAAAGAGCATTTACCCCTGAACTAGAAAATTCTTGGCTCAAGCAAAGGTATGGGCACTGTATCTTTACCATTGCGAGACAGGGAGTAAAATACTAACACCAGCCTCATGCGATCAGTGAAGAAACAAAGGATTAGTTGCAATGGGTTCTTTACCATTGAGATATAATGGCTTTATGACTCAATAGAAAAAGCATTTACCCCTGAAACCTTAAATAAACAGTTTTGGAGTCTGTGTGATGGCTAAATTAGTTGTTATGGGGTAAATGAAGCGTCTGGCATCTCCCCTTGGTGTCTCTGGGCTAAAAATGACACTTGCAAGTCTGAGCATTGCCGATCCGGTGTCACAGAAGTCTCAAGTGTCGCGAGAAAGCAGCACATCGCGGTTAGCAAAACAACAACCTAGAGATGGCTTTATTTATTGATTTTTGCCAAGGCAGAGTGACCAGATGGCAGAAAAAACTTTGTATAGTTACGCGGAGGGGAAAACAAAAGTAAAGCCAAGCGATGGATCACAAGGAATCAACTGAACTTATGAACTCTTCAGGGGAAAGTAAGCGAAGAAATGAGTTACTGAGCTCCACTTTAAAGTCCAGTGTTTGCATTTGCTTCAAGTTTATGACGCATATCCTGAAAACCCTAAACTGTAATAGTGCCATGATGGTAATACTGCCTTGTCTATGCAAATAAAAAGACAGCCTGTTTAACTCTTGTGTCTGCTCTGCCCAGGTGTCCATAAACAATCAACACTTCCTGGAGTTCAGGCACCGAATCACTTTTCAACAAGTGGACACCATCAAGGTCGATGGCAAGGTGGAAATCTCCTCCATCTCCTTCCAAAACCCTGTGGTGAGTTATATTAACGAGTAATGCACACCGATGAGGCATAACATTATGACCACCTGCCTCATATGCAGCCCCATGCGCAATAAACTTCCTGTCAGAACCAACATTAACTTCTTCAGCAGTTTGGGCTACAGTGGCTCATCTGTTGGATGGGGCAACACGCGCTTCAGCCTTTGCTCCCCATGTGCATCACCTGTCGCCCCATCTTGGACCACTTTTGCCAGATCCTGACCCCTGCAGACTGGGAACACCCCACAAGAGCTGCAGTTTTGGAGATGCTCTGACCCAGTCGTCTACAGCCATCACAGTTTGGTCCTGGTCAAACTCTCTGAAATTCTTTAACGCTTGACCATTTACTTTGTTTCCAACACATCAACCTGTCAGTGGTCATAATGTTATGCCTGATTGGAGTATATCTATAACTTTTTTGCATCATGAAGTGACTGAATTGTCCTTTTCCTTCTCACACAGGCGTCGTTCCCCGCTCAGCCTGGGTTCTTTGTTCCCCAGGTGGCTGTACCGTCATTTGCAGGTTTTCCCTCTGCTCCGGCCTTTCCTCAGCCTGGATTTCCTGCTCAGCCTGGATTCCCCGCTCAACCTGGATTTCCTCCAGCCATCCCTGTGAGTTTAACATGGAAAAGCTTCATATAAAAATAATTATTCTCTGCATTGTGTGCCAAAAGTATGTCAGAATACAAAATATACTGTTATTATGTATTGCTGTTTTCTGTAGGCCGTCCCGTACCGCAGTGCCATCAGTGGTGGACTGATGCCAGGTCGAACCATTACGATCCAGGGGTCTGTCCAACCACACGCAACCAGGTAGGATGACACTGTAGGAGGCTTTAACTGCAACAGGCATCTGGCTCTTTTCGTGGGTGGGTGTTCTGGTTTTCTGCATCAACCTAAAACAATTTCTCAGCTGAGTATTCAGACCAATATGGAAGAAGTGGTCGAATGCATAAAACAATTTTTCCTATTAGGGCAATACAATCTACTTTAATCCCCTTAAGATAAATTAAAGGTCCCCTATTCTGCTACTTTTTTTTTTAGCTTTTAACCATGTTATAACGTTTCCTACTCAGAAACATAGCTGGAAAAGTATTTTTTTATTCACACATGTTTCAGGGTTCGTACAGTCATGGAAAACCTGGAAATGTCATGGAATTAAAAATGCAATTTCTAGGCCCTGGAAAAGGTTTGGAAGTTTAGATTTTGATGAAGAGTTTTGGAAATGTAAACAGTCTGAGTAACAATCAGCCACTCCTAGTTAAACCTGCACAGCTAGAACACAGTAAATATAAGCGTTCAGTAAAAACGCTGTCTTCTTGGCCTCTTCTAGACACTCAAAGTCACTTTACAATTTGGTGCATTATTCCTTCTCTCCTCAGTCACACAGTTGCTTTGGGGCAGATTGACAGAAGCGTGGCTGCCATTGTGTGCCTATGGCCTCTCCGACCACCACCAAACACAGTCACACTGACACATTCATACAGACAAAGTGGGTGAAGTGTCTTGCCCAAGGACACAATGACACTATGCATTGCCGATTGCGGAGCTTGAACCGCCAACTTTCGGGTTAAGCTGGGGACACACTACGATTTTTTTGCCTGATTTTATATCAATTCACAGTTGCGCGAGTCTGTACCAGTCAACACTAGCTGCAGGGAATCGTAATCACCTGTCGGCTCTGAAATCCGTTAGTGTGGGATGTTCAAAGACTTGAATCGGCGCAAAAACCCGGCCTGACGTCAGCGGCAAGCAATCAAACATGTTTGAATTTTAAAGCCGACTCTGGACCACACTCCTGTAGTGTGGGCTGTTTACAGATGCAACTACAAACACATGGAGTCCAGCGGCCAATGAAAAACAGTTGATGGGACACAGGAAATAGCGTCAGAGAACGAAGACGAAGCAACAGGAAGCGGTAGGAAAATATAAACGGAAATTTGAAGAAAAAGAAAACATAAACAACCATGGCAAACACTGAAGAAAGTTGAGCGCTACCCAAGTGAAACTGGATACATAGACGTTTTTTCTTTTTCCTTTTTTTTCCAAACAGAGAGCTGCACACAACAACAACAACAGCGACCCAGGTAGCTCCATGTTTGTTTACCTTTTAGTTCTCGAGAGTTCCCTGCGAGAGTTTGCAGCGTTTGGTTGGCGTCAGCTGCGGCCTCAGCAGATCTTGTAGTGTGTGAGGCGCAGTCTTTCAGTCGTCAGAACTAAATCTGCTGAAACCAGTCGTTAGTGTGAGCTCCTAGTCTTTACAGAATCTGTAACGACTCAGAAAATCTTGTAGTGTGTCCCCAGCTTTAGTTGAAATTAATAATTTTTCCGCTGGTCTTTGGCTCTTTTGGTTTTGGTAATTCATTAAAACAGAATAGATGACTATTTTATATCTAATATAGCATAATTATCTTTTAATCACTGGTGTAAAGGGTATAAGTCAGTAAAATTAGTGAATAATATATTTCTGGGGAAGAAGCCCCAACAGTTTTTTTTCCAATTGACTAATTTCCAAATTTAACAAATGCAGCAAAAGTCTGTTTCTCATGTACTACATTGAACATTTTGAATACTATTTAAACACGTGGAAGGCATTTTTCAGGTTTTGGAAATTTGGTCAAAAGTTTTGAAAAAATCATGGAAAATTCTTGGTAAAAAAGTGTATGAACCCTGATGTTTGAGTAATCCTGTATGCTGAGGCCTTCCCCTTCTCAATGTCTGAAAATGCTCGGTCTCACAGCTCTACATAGAAACGTGAAACCAGGAAGTGCTCCTGCATGTTTCTAAAGCCCAGACACCGTCACCGGACTCATTCTGATCATTTCAGCCTTAAACCTCCTTCACTACGAAGCTCATTTATCTGTTAGAGTTGTGTTGCTAATAGCCGTGCTAAATAGCCATGTAAGGATGTAACAATATCGCAGTCTCACGGTACAATATTTACTGGGATATTGTGAGGAGGCTCACAACAAAACATTTTCTCTGCCAGGACAAGCCTTTGGTGCAATAAAGTATAATGAAGTATAATCTTTGTCATATTTCAAAAGATTAGGACTAAAGAAGTGTGTAATAATGGTCATTTCTTCAACAGTGCACAAATTTAGTCAGGAAAAAGGAGCAACAATTGGAGACAGAAATGAAAGAGCGACGCGGGGCCACATGTGACCATTTGATATCGGACGATTCTGCAACAATATCGTGAGACTTTTGCCATCACGATATTGCCAATATTGTAACATCCTTATAAATTAACAATATCTTTTAAAAATTATTATTAAATAAAAAAAAAATGAAACGTGATCACTGATATCTTATGATACCTACAATCCATACACGTGTGATTTTTCCAGGTCACAAGTTAAGTTTTTTTTTTCTTCTGTTGTCAGTGGTGGCGTTGGCTGAAAATATTGGTCTGCTTCCAGCTATTGTGGATGTAAACCAAAAGAAAAAACCTTTTACTTTTATTTGATGAATCTCTGTCACCACTGATCAAACTCTAGCATATTCTTCTTGACCTGGATGGTGTGAATTTTAGTTCACTTTTCTCACTTCCTCCAAATCTGTAATTTTACTTATAGATGCCCTAATTATCGGCAGAGATCATAGCAGAAAATTCTAAGTAATGACTCAGCATGTGATTTCCTGAAACAGCCCGGTTTCATTGTCTTCTTTTTAACAAATCATGCTTTCACAACACGAAGTGATGAGGTTTTTCCAGTTAGTCAGACCACAGCTTCCTGAAAACTGCCCTTTCACTCACTTTACTGTGTGATAGAGAGGAGATTAACTACAGTTCATCAGTTTGAGGAAGGCGAAAAATCTTCCACAATCTCTGAACTGAGCAAACTTCCTGATTCCTGAAGTCTAAAGCCATACTCAGGGGCAGGCACCAACATATTTCTGCAGCTAAAGATGAGATAGTCAGACCAGTTAATCCTGCTTCTGATACATTTTTCCTGATTTAGATGCAGGTTCTGTTTGCACAGCACCTTATTTGCACAAACTTGAACCTTTGTTGCACACCTCATCTGTGTTTACAAAAGACTTTAATAGATAGCCGAACACCTGGGGTGCGCTTGCCTCCCAGCAAGGAGGTCGTGAAGTGTGTATGCTGAGGCGCTGCCCTTCTCCAGAGCTGAAAACGCTTGGTATCACAGCTCTACCTAGACACCAGGAAAAGCTCCTGCGCGTTTCTAAAACCCATACACCATCTCCGGACTCATTCTGATCATTTCGTTGCTTAAATTTCCATAACTACGAAGCAGTCAACTCATTTATCTATCTGTTAGCGTCACGTTGCTAATAGCCGTGCTAAATAACCATTTTATGCTCTGTCCATTCCCATTCGGTGCCACCAGACACTTACTTCAATATTTCTCTGCAAAGTCAAAGTAACAGCTCCCCAACAGAAGATGTTTTCCATACAAATACAATATATATATAAAAAATATCATTTTACCAAGATATAATATGAAATAAATGTAAATGGCACTTTGTCCTATATTTTTGTATCTCTTTTATTTGTATGATATGTTGGGTTAGTGGCTAATGGGATATTATGTAACAGGAAATATTTTGTGATGTTGATATTTTAGAAATGTATTTTTTGAAACTTAATAATTTTGTAATATATTTTTATTTTAGTTTTTTGAAATATGAACTGTTAAGTGTCTTTTAATGGACTCCAGGAAGAATTGCTGGCTCTAGGGCACAGCCAGTGGGGATCCAAATAAATAAACAAATAAACAAATACAATATATTACATTATAAAACCTTAAATACTAATGCAGAGGTCAAATCAAATCATGATTTGATTTGATTTAATGCAGAGGTGTCAAAGATTTTATCAAAAAGTCAGAAAAAAGCAGAATATGGGACCTTTAATGGTCATGGCCAACAGAAATAACATCATACTAGTGCTCCTTTCCCATTTCACTGCAAAATCTACTACTACTATACAGAAAATTAGAGATACCATCACCCAGCAATTAAATGAATTAAATTGTGTTAAAATGAGCAATTCTGAGACAATAGATCAAAAGACACTTACAGAAATTGTATCTCACCTCAAATCCTCCACGTGCTGCCTACTGATTTTCTAAAGAAGGTTTTTCCTTGTCTGGAGAAAGATATTCTACAAATTGTGAACATTTCTTTGGTTTCTGGTGTTTTTCCCAAGGTCCTTAAAACGGCAGTGATCAAAACACTTTTAAAAAAGACTAATCTGGACCCAACTATCCTTAATAATTATAGGCCTATATCAGATCTGCCATTCACCAGCAAGATTATCAAAGTGAACATGTCGCCCACTTTTCCACTGAGGTCAAAGTAAAAAAAATCCTCTAAAATATAATGTGTCTGGTTTCTTTCCAATTCTGTGTCTAAAACGGTTTATATTGTAATCTATTTTGGTCACTCCTTTTTTTTTTTTTTTTTTGTTCTTTTGTTTTCTCCAGGTTCAATGTGAATCTGTGCACTTCGTCTGGGATTGCCCTCCATTACAACCCCCGCTTCTCTGAGAACTGTGTGGTGAGGAACACGAAGGAGAGAGAGAGATGGGGCCAGGAGGAGAGAGGAGGAGCCATGCCCTTCCAAAGAGGACAGGCTTTCACTGTAAGACACACTGAAACTAACTGTAACACAACATAACAATCATTCACATAAATAAATACAACAGCAGCCCTGCAGGGACCTGCCGTTGTTCATGGACAAAAACACTTCTCAGCTCTTGTTAAGTCAGAAATATAATCTTTCTTAATAAAGTAGAATTGAAGAAGAAGTCAATAATAATAAAACCTTAGTAATGGGGCTCATTTTGCTGTGTAGGACTGTGGCTCCTCCTAGTGCTTGACAGAATAAATACAACAGTTATAGTTGCATGGTTCCTGAAGGAGGTTATGTTTTTCCTGACATTGGTTGGTCAGTCTGTTAGCAACATAACTCCAGTCATGGGGCAAGGAAGAAATGATTAATGTTTGGTGTCACTGTCTGGATTCAGGTATTAGGCTTTTGTTCATATTTTTAAACCAGTCTTGGTCACCTCCAGGAAAGCATTGCATGTTTTACAACCTTTAAAAAACAATGTTTTTAAGTAACATTGGTTTTAGTACTGTGATGCCCCCTAGTGGGCACTCGGGGTTGTATATCTGGCCTGGCACACCTGTGGGCCCCAGGACGTCCAGGTCAGGTGTCTCTTTAGGTAAAGCCCATACAACACTCAGTGGGTACGAGGTCGGCCACAGACCACGGCCACTGGCACGACCTGCTCTGTTTTTGGTTTGGTTTAGTTTAAGTTATGGTGTAGCTTGGTTAACTATTTTTGCTACTTAGTTAAGGTATGTTTTGTTTGACATTTGACTTAGTTTTGCACCTTTAACAACATGGCCCACTCATTCACCCCCACCTTCAACACCACTACACCACTGATACTACTTTCACTTCATATTCTATTATACTTCTTTTTCTAATTTGACACTTTAATTCTTATTTCATAGTAAACTTAATTTGGTCCAATTTGGTTTGGTCATACTTAATTCGGTTTGTTGGTTAAATAAAGATTATTTTTTTTGTTAAACCTTATTTTTTGTCTGGTGTGTCCTCCTTGGTTGCGACCCCTTGAGACAGGGTCGTAACAGTGCTCCAGCAGAGGGCAGCAGAGGGCAGAGTCCATTTTACTACAAAATGAAAAATGAGTTTTCCACTCATTGGCAGTGTTGTGCAAGTTCACACTTTTCCTGAACTTGTTCAAAGTTCAGTTCACACATGTTCAAAGTGAACTGTTCACGTTCATAGTTCACAGTTTTAATTTTGAACTAGTTCAAAGTTCAGTTCATTTTATTTTTAGGTGAGATATGTAAATGAAAGGCTGAACTTGTTTTTCAAACTATGACTTCTATCACTATACATCTACCTTCTAGCCTCACTGTAGATCTTAAATTCTATCACACAAAATGGACGTTTTTGCATATATAAGCTTGCACAGAAAGGTAAGGTTTTTTCCGTCAGAGTCTTTGTGTGACAATGTGTAAAATGTCTGTAAATGATCATAGTTAGAGGCAGCATCGTCTGTGTTCTCTGTGCCTTCACTTGCACTGCCATTGTCAGACTGCTGCTGCCCGCTCCGGGGTTGCTATGAAGGCTACGCTCGTTGTAATGCTTGCGTGTGCAGTGCATCATGGGTAACGTAGTGTGAAGCCAAAGATATTAGATTCGACTATGTTTGGCTTCACACTACGTTACCCAAGATGCATTGCACACACAAGGGCCCTCTGGTGAAGCGGTGCAGTTTTGGAGTGGAGCCCGTGGGCAGTGAGGGACAGCGCTGTTGAAAAAGTGCGATCAGACCTCGTCACTCGACTCAGGTGAAAACAAATTCCGACGTTTAATTGACGTGACGTACGTCGTTCATCTCACATAATCTGAACAAATTCACGTTCAAGTTCTTGATTTACAAATGTGTTGCATTCAGTTCAAAGTTCACATAAAAATGAACGTGTTCAGTGAGCGCGTTCATTTGAACTCGTTCATGCACAACACTGCTCATTGGTGATTGGTCAGTGCTTCTGAGGCCTCAGAAAGTTAACGCCAGAGAATACAGGATTACTCAAACAGACATTAATGAAACAAAACACAACTGCAGGTATATTTTTGATGAGGGAACAACATTATAACATGGGAGAAAGAGAGAAAAGATCAAATAGAGCTCCTTTAATTAATTCACAACAAGACACGTCTGTGAAGACACTAACTAGATCCTAGATAACAATCAAGTAAAGGTTAACAAGAAGCTGTTTACAAAGCGCTGTGTAAGACTAATGCATTATTAATGTTATAAATGTTTTACATTATATATTAATGTTATTAATTATATTAATAATGCATTAGTCTTACACAGCACTTTTCTAGATACTCAGCTCTCTTGCTTTAAAATTTGGTGCTTTATTAATTCACTCGTTCATCTTTTGTCACACTCGGTGGCAGTGAGCTGTAGACAGGGCCTCTCCAACCACCACCAAACACACAATCACACTAACACAAGGGGGAGGGAGTCTTGCCCAAGGACACGTCAGTGTGCCGTGCTGGTGGCGGGGATTGAACCACCAACCTCCCTGTTAGTGGGCAGAAGGCTGTGCCTACTGAGCTAGTGCCACCCCAGTAGTAAAAGCTGAATGTTGTTATTCATCAGATTATTTGACTCCCACGTATCCCACTGTACCTCTCTGATACCTGCACCACAAGTTGAGAACCACTGTTGCTTAAGCCTATAGATAAACCCCTGTATAACTGATGTGTGTCTGTTGTCTGTCAGCTGACGATGTGCTGCGAGCGCCAGTCCTTCAGGATCATCGTGAACGGGATGCAGGCTCACGAGTACAGGCACCGCCTCCAGCACCTGCAGCACATCAACCTCCTGGAGATCGACGGAGACGTGACGCTGACCTCGGTCGTGGTTTAGACCTGCGACAACACCACAGCCATTCATTAGCTTTCTCATGACATATACTTGGAGACAATTAATGTAGTCACTTCATTTATGTTTATTTCTTAAAGTAGTCATTGTAACTCAAGAGAGAAATCTTTTATTAAGCAGCTGGAGGTAGAGGAGGTGCCACACTGACCTCTGTCATGGTCTGAACAAGTCAGACTAATGACAAAAACACAGTACAATAAATCTGCGGCTTTATAACATCATTCATGTGTTCACTTCATCTGTTTTTACATAGCACCAATTTATTATCTCAAAATCATGTATCTCAAGTCACAATTAATCTATTAAAGTGATGGTGATATTTGTAGATAGCGATATAACTGCAGTAGTTATAGTAAATGCTATGGAGAACTGTCTAGGCTCATAGAAGTAAATACAAAAGAAAAACATTCTTTTAAATAAAAGCAGACTTTGCTGTTCAAAAAATATCTGAGTTTAGCTGTGGCTGTGGACTTGGTTGACTTTTCCTCTTAACAATAAGCAGATAGAAAATAACACCAAAACATTATGGCTTCCACCTAGTGGTGTAATTAGTAAATACAACAGCCGATAATTGTTTTTACTCTGTCAAGCCTAGAGTGACCACCTGTCCCTCTTTTGGTTGTACTGCACAGCCATTTAGGCATCTGTCCCTCTGTCCCACTTATTAAGATAATGTCCCACTTTTTCATTGGTGCTCAGTGGATCTTATAAAAAATGAGAAATTCAAGTTAAGAACTAGAAGGTAAGGTCACTATACATTTTGTAAAATATAGAATAAATATTTGTGGGTGTCCTATTTTGATTTGATTTGGTTGAATATATGGCTGTTGTGTTGCTGCCTCTGTGTTTCAGGACAGGCCTCTCCTGGAGCTGTGAGCTGGGGTTGGTGCTGGTTGTTTTGAGAAAATGCAGACTGAAAGCTTTGATTTTTTCTGTTCCACTTTTGTTATTCCAATGAATAAAGTCTCAATAAAGACATTACTTTGCAAAATGTGTGTTCTGGGGATGAAAGCAGCACATTAAATATGTTATAGGCCCTAAACTGTAGTAACTTGTATCTCAGTAAGTTGGTAAAGCTAGATTTGTATCAAAAGATTTCTCTCCTGAGTCCGTCCCACCTTGTCCCACTTTTTGTACTTTTTGAGGTGGTCACCCTAGTCAAGCCAGAAAATATTACAATGAGGTGAAAAGTAGCCAATATTATTCAATATTATTGTGTTTTGTGATTGTAGAAGATGATTTAGTGCACCATTAGGTATCAGAAAAAGTATCGCTCTGGTACCGATATTGAAAACCAGGTATTGTTTAAGAATATATGGAAAAAATCTGAACGGTACCCAGCTCTACACATCGTCAGGAAGACTGTTCCAGATTTTAGCTGCATTAAACTTTTACTTTAATGAATTGATGCTACAGGTAGTAACAGTAGTTAGTGGTATCAGTAGTAAACAACACAGTGGTAGTAGTAGTAGTAATACATGTCAAAGGTAATTGTCTGCAGAAAAATACTGCCACTGAACACACTTTTGTACCTAAAATTATGTTTTAAGTAAATTATAACTACATGTTTTTAAGAATTTGTACTTTCTGGGTATATTTTCAACATACTTCAACTTTTACAAATATTTTGCCTTGACAGTTCTCCAGAATGGATGCATTAAACAGAAATTTGTATCATTATCATGTATCATGCCCAGTTTACCTGTGGAATATCACTTAACATAAACATTACAAAAATACCTAAATAACTTTCTCTTTTGAATGTTTTATGTGTAAAATATCAAAGATCCTATCTGAAAAACGCCCCATGTTTGCGCCGATCGAGCGCTACAACGCACACATATTTAATTGTAATATCTGCATATCAGTTTTTGGACATTTAATGTTAAATAACTGTGATTCTTGCATCTATAAACATAAAACAAAGACTGGCATAAGGCTTAAAGTCTCCTCTGTCAGGATAAGTTAGTTACATGTCTTTAAATTGAACTATTTTTACTCCATCTGTGCAAAGGAGAGCTTAACCCTTTCTCTTCCGTGCCAAATGAAAACACGGCGCTTGATGAGCGACACGTGAGGATCTTGCGGTTTACACATGAGTGAAACTGTGAGGCCAGAACCAAACGGTTCAGATTTTTTAAGGAACGTCCCATCCCTAGTTCTGACAGAGAAGATGTTTAGCTTCCTTACAGTGTTTGTTTCATGCAGATAGGCCCAGGTATCACTGAGATATAAACTGCTAAAATCTTACTACCGCTCTCTCTCAGGGTGCCAAAGGCGTTGGCGACCATGGACCGATAGCGCTCGCGTTCTCCGACATTTTTCAACAGGGAGATAAAATAACCATCTGCTGAGGCTATCAGTTTTTCTCGTTGATGGCCTCGACTCCTCTTCCCTTCTCTTTTGCCTGTTGTGACCAGATGTTCCAAGGTCTCCTTCCTCATCACGTGACCAAAGGATGTTTCTTGGCTCTGCCTGACTTTATTGCAGAGGGCCCTTTGGGTTCCTGCTCTTCTTAGAACATCTTCATTGGTGACTTTGTCAATGTATGAGCTCTGCATCTTCCTCATGAACCACATTTCTGCAGCATTGATGGTGTTACATGTGGCTTTATTGATGGTCCAAGCCTTGCTGCTATATTTCAGAATTGGGACAATGTAGATGTCTGGGACTCTCTGCCTGGTCTTAAATGAAAGACGCCTGTTTGTGAGGATCTTGCTGAGGTCAGAGAAAGGTTTTTTGCTTGGGCTACCCTTGTTTTAGCATTGTTGGTTGACTTTCTATCTGAGTGTAGCATTAGGCCTCGCACGTCCACTGGTGAGGCAGTAGCGTGAGACCCTAGTCAGTATAGGGAGTGTGTCCCACCTGGTCTGCTCTCTTTGTTTTGATCGGAGTAACCCATAATATAAATAGTTAAATCCGAAATTCTACATTTTGCCTTCTAGGACTCGTACAGCAGCGTGCCTCCCCTTTTTGTCTCTCTTTTTGGTTTCTCCTTCTCCCCCATTTGGATCCTGTTGCATCTGCATCATTCTCCTCATCCTCACAGACTGTATAGGACCTTTATGCATTGTGAGGCAGAAGTCTCATAACGACATCGTAACATTTAAGTTGCGGACTCTCACATGGAGTCAACCACACAGCTGGTAGGACAGTTCCTATTTGTTCAATTAAAGCTGCTGCTGATAGTATTCAAAGTGAATACTGTGACTAATCAGGCTTTCATGCTTGTTTTATGTGTGTGAAAGTGTGAGTGAGTGAGGTTTTAATTTATTTAAATAAGAAAGTATGTTTGCATTTAGGTAACTTAAATGTAAATAAATTGTTGTCTATTTTCCTTATTATGCCTGTCGTTCATTCAGTTCACA
This sequence comes from Bostrychus sinensis, assembly GCA_020698575.1. Lineage (NCBI taxonomy): Eukaryota > Metazoa > Chordata > Actinopteri > Gobiiformes > Eleotridae > Bostrychus > Bostrychus sinensis. The sequence goes on along the minus strand of CM036245.1, from coordinate 8,893,560 downwards.
AACCTGTGTGACCTGTGGGGTAACTTTAGATTCTCCAGGCAAAAATCCTGGGGTGGCATTGTTGCAACTTCGATAAGTGCTATTGGACCTACTGTTTGGGGCACCAGGAGGTCGTTGTGTTGTGCTGTCCCTCCCTGTGCTGCTGTGGATGCCACACCTTGGCGTTGTTGGTTCAATTATTCCAAATGTACCTATTAAAAATCACCCTCCTGCTGCATCTGCTCAGCAATATTTGAAGCTGTTGACTTGTTTCAGAGGATTTCCTTTAAGGTTGATGTTACATGATGGCATATCTTTTATTTTTGATATGACCATAGTCTCTGTTTTATTTATGTTAAAGACCAACTGCTTCACTTTCTCTGTCAGTGATGTTGAGGATATTCTGTAGATCTTTCTCAGCAGTGGCAATGAGCACTGTATCATCGGCAGAGCGACGGTTCTTGATGTTGTGGCCCCCAACACTAATGCCTGGCAGTCCTCTTATTGACCTCATAATGAACTCGCTGTACAAAGAGCAGAGGTCCAGTGATAGAACACACTCTTTGTCGAACCCCTCTCTTGATCTTGACTGGTTCTCCAAGCTCGTTTTCAAACTTGATGTCAGCCGATTGCTCCCAGTACAAGTTCTTTATAATTCTGAGGCCTTTTCCATCAATGTTTAACTCTTGTAGAAGTTGGATTATATTCTCATGCTTGATGGTATCAACGGTTTTTGTGTAATCTATAAAACACAGGTACAGGTTTTTTTGGACTTCAATGGCTCTCTCAGCAAGAGTCCTCAATATGAAAATAGCATTTTGTGTGCCTTTCTCTGCTCCTCTGCCAAACTCTGGCCAGATCTTACTCCTGATTCTCAGCATGATCATTTTTTTGTCACATGGCTCATGAGGCATACTGTGTGATATTGAGCACATTCTGTTACTCATGGATTTTTGGGTATAGCAATGAACACTGACTGTTTCATCTCTTGTGGGATCTTTCCTGTGTTATAGATCTTATTGAGCAATCTTGTAATGAGTTTGACGCCGAGCTCTTTTAAGGCTGTGATCGTTTCAGTAGCCGTCCCGTCTGAACCCATCGCTTTCCCTGTCTTCATTTTCTTAAGTGCATTTCTCACTTCACTCTCCATTATCTCTTGGCCTTCTGTGTTACACTCCACTTCAGAGTTGTCTCTTGTGCCGCTATCATACAGCTCCAGAAGATATTCTGTCCATCTTTCTCTTATTTTGCCTTTCTCAATGATTTCTTCATCTTTTGACTTAATGCATCCTCCAAATGTTGTCCTCTTCTTTCCCCTTTGTTGTCTTACTTAACGATGTATGGTTCTCGTGTAGTTTTGATGTAGTCTGTCCAGCTCATCACATTCTCTGTTCAACCACGCTTCCTTAGCCTTGTCACACATTCTTCTGATCTTCTTGTCTATCTCTGCGTACTTCACATGGTTCCTTTTGCTCTTACGCCTCCATTTTATCCAGGATTTCATCAGTCATCCACTTCTGCTTGCCTCTGGTCTTTATTACAGGCACGTTCTTTTCTGCTGCCATCCTTAAACTTTCTTTCCAGATGTTCCACTCTTCTTCTTTTGTGATAGAACTTGAAACCGTTTTCTGACTTCAGTGGTATACTTTTGTCTGATGCTTGGATTGGGCTTTAGCAGTTGAAGATCTAGTTTCTTCTTCTGTCTGCTCTTTCTTAGCTTCCGAAGTTTCATCTGAGTCACTCCCACAGCCTGCTCCTGGGTAGGACCTGCATGATTTAAGAGCATTTCTGAACTGCTCCTTTATTAGGATGTAATCAATTTGGTTGCGGATGTTGTTGCCAGGGTTCCTCCATGTCCACCTCCTGTGATATGGCACTTCAAACCAGGTGTTGTCAATCAGAGTTGTCTCAATCTGTTCATCATAGAACTCATCTGGCTGCTGCCACTGTCTTGTGGGTGCATACACTTGAATAAGATTTATGTTCAAGGGCTTTGCATTCAGTTTTACTAGTATGACTCGATTTGATATTGCCCAATATCCAGGTGCCAATGATGACATGCTTGGCTTTGTTGTCCACAGTCATGGGATGACGGTCGGGTGTCACCTGGGAGGCATGACGATCCCTACCAAACACAGCTCCTTGTGGTGACAAGGATCTGTTTACATTGTTAAATCAAGAAACAAACTCTGTTTTGGCCATGGTTGTGCTGGGGAAGAGATACAGCAGTGGTTTCCCTGTGCCTTTTGCCGAGTGCCTTTTCAGGACTTACCCCAGGTCTGGATGCAGTTTAACATCGTATCCAGGACACATTCATCATGTTACAGTATTAAAGTATTCAGCAGTACATCCAGGGTTTAAGTCCCAGGTTCATAGTACACACAAAGCCGTTTATCTCATAACAGTCTTTGTCTTTAGGTTCACTGTGGATCTGTGCGCTGGTTCTGTCGTTGCTCTTCATTATAACCCACGCTTCGGTGAAAACACAGTTGTGCGTAACACAAAAAAGGACTGTAACTGGGGCCAAGCGGAGAGAGGAGGACCCATGCCTTTCCAACGCGGACAGGACTTCACTGTAAGATGCATTATATTGATTGATTTATTTCCAGGGAGGGTGCATATGAATTAACAGTACAATTGTAAAATATCTGAAGTTCCTGGCAGATGTACAGAATGAACCCTAGAGATTTTTTTTTTTTTAAGTTCACATATGGGATGTTAAAGAAGACAACAGCAGCTATTATGCTGCGTTCACACTGGACGCGTTTGAGGCGTCTGGTTACCATGTTAAGTTTATGTAAACGTGCGTCTGAACGTCCTTCGGCGCGAATCAAGCGTCCAGCGCGTTGCGAATCGGGCTTTGACATGCAAATAGCACGGTGCGAATCGAGCGTCTGATGCTCTAGACTCCTGAGTTGAAAAATCTGAACTTTGCCGAATATTTGCGGCGCGTTAACCAATCAGGATCTAGCTCCTGCAGTGACGTGGGAGGACGTAGGAAGCGGCGATCCATCAAAACAATCACGGTGGACTTATCGAAGCTGTCACTGTGAACCTGGAGCTATAAGCTACAGCCTACAGCAGCTCTACTACTTTTATAAAGACAGCAGTCAAAAAGACAGTTACAAGATTTAAAAGGGACCTTAACTTTAGCGTGTGCTGAGCTGAGCTCGTTGGATTAGCAGTTACTGCACTCTCCCCAAAACAACTGGGAAAACTGAGTCTGTGCACTGAGTACTAGCCTCGCCTATAACCTGCTAAAACCACTAGAGGCCGCTGTTAAACAAGAAAAATCTCCTCCATGTCTCAGCTCTGCTGCTTGTGTTGAGTTCTTAAATACAGCAGTAGTGTCCTGGGGACATGTCCTTGTACTGACACGGGACAACAGGAAAGCAAACTGGCATGGCCTCAGTTGGAATTAGCCCTGAAAGAGCGGCCATTATCCTGGCACAACAGACTCCTCCCATGATGCGAATTCGTGTCTGAACACATTTGTTTTGACGTGCGAACAGAGCGAATTGGACACGCAAATAAAGCGTCTGACTTCAAGATGTTCAAGTGTCCAACTTTGACGCCTCAAATGCGTCCGGTGTTTAGACAAAAAGTTAACGCTGAATAAAATTAGCTCCTACCATTTTACTAAAATGAAAAATGTCTGTGAAGAGTCAGTGGAAACAGAGCACACAGTGGAATCAAAAACACAGTTTTTTTGTATAAATGAATGAGAGCAGCCTGGAGGTAGAGGGCTTCGGGGGTTCATGGAACCAAGCATTCTGAGAACTCAGAAACTCAGCGCCAGAGAATACAGGATTAGTAAAACTGGTGTAAGTTAAACAAAACACAACTCCAGGTCTGTTTTTGATGAGGGAACAACATAAAAATGAGAGAAAGCTCTGAAAAATCGATTTTGCAGAGCATAGCTCCTTTAAGTAAGAAACCCAACAGGGCTCTGTTGACTGTGGCTCCTCCTAGTGGGGGATTAAGTAATTACAACAGAATACAAGCAACAAGTTGCAGCTACAGTTAACTCGATAATGATTCTATTCATATACTATTCTACCACATAGACATCAGTAGCACAGACGCTCCAGTGTCCCTCACAGCAGTAGTGTCCTGTAGATTGGCTCTGTGTGGAGCTGTGACTGTCTCTTCTCTTTCAGATGGAGATCCACTGTGAGTCCGAGTGCTTTAGGATCGTAGTCAACGGGGTCCAGGTTCACGAATACAACCACCGCCACAAAGCCTTAGATCAAATCAATGCTTTAGAGATCTACAGAGATGTAACGCTGAGAAATGTCATTATGTAAAGGATTCAAAACAAACACACTTCACATTATGTTCTAGTTCATATAGTAAATTCATCCATTCAGATTGTAAAGACTTTCCACACAAATCCATCTGACCAACCTTAGTCTTAGGAAGCTTTCATCTTAACCCTCCTGCACACCTAACTTTTTAGGTTCCCCGTTAACCTTAAGGCACAAAAAAAATAAAAAAAATAAAATAAAATAAAAAATGAATAGTCGATAATTCAATTCTGTTTTCATTGTTGCATTGGTCAACTTCAGTCCTCAGCATACATAGCAAAAAATCATTCTGTTTATGAAATTTAACCCCTTAAATTCCAGTTTTTGTGATTAAAAGTGGATTTCAAATCATGGTAAAAATCACAAAGAATAGATATTTTTCCTATTTGTAAATGCAAATTAGATTTTTTTTTTGTGGTGGTGGTGGTTTATCAGAGGTAAGGAGTGTCAATTTTTGTGTACTGACAGATAGGGTTGGGCGATAATTAAAACATTAATTTAAAAATTTAACTACGTTTTTTCCCATATTGGTCGATCTCAATTTTTGTATTCGATTTTATGTTTACAATTAAAAACTAATAATCATGGCTTTGATTCCTCCTTAGATTTTATTGTAAAAGGAAAGTGAGAGATTTATTGTAACACCTTTCATTGCAAGTTTTAGTTTTTATACAATAATTACAGTAATAGTTTAAACAATTAAAAGAGGCAAGATGATATGTTGTGAGTTTTAGATTAAAACAACAGAAAATGTCCAGTTCCTTGCTCCGTGAGAGCAGCCTCCAGTGCTGCTCCAATGATGAGGGCAAGAAAAACTTTTGTTTCTGACTGTCCTGTCTCCACTTACAGCCTGGATTATCAGTAAAATCACCTGATTTAACTTTGGTTTTTAATGCTTTTTTGTCTTTAAATGCGTAGTGCTTTTGAGGTATTTATTCATCTGAACTGCACGCTTGTTGTCTCTGGCTCAGGCTGTAACACGAGGGCAGTAACCGTAAACATAAGTGCACTCCTCAGCCTCTCTGTTTTCTGCTTCTGCTCTGTCTGTAGACTTGTCCATATCGAGTTAAAAGGCTCTAAGCTTATCATCGAGAATGACCTTACACTTAATGGCGATTCAACTTCAAATTAAATTTTTGGCACAGCCCTAGTGTCACATAAAACATTTTTAATCACACCTTTCCTCCTAAGGCACAAAAAATGCACTGCCATAGAAAAAATAATCAAATAATGGATCCAGTGATTAACTTAAGTCCTCACCATACATAACAAATCATTCTGGTTATGAAATGTAACCCTTAAATCCTAGTTTCTGTGGTGCACACACATCCAGCTCACACAGAGGCCTCTGCACTGATGCAGAGCTCAGTAAAGACTACATTTGGGATTTGTGCACACACAAACACAAATAAACTCATTTCTCAACGCACACTTTCAGACCAATTTATGACAACCTAAAACACACTCAAATAATTTTAGTCGAGATTTCTTTTATTTGCTTTGCAGGCACAATCATTTATACAAACATTAAATCAATAATCACTTAATCCCTCACTATCATAAATCCATGAAATTCTAGATAAAAATGTGAAATTATATTGCAATGATAGTGTATTATAAAAATGTGGTTTGAATGGGAGTCAATGGCACAAAAAAAGGTTTTAGGGGTAAAGGTGTGACCATTTTCTTTAGAGAGGATCCCCAAATACACACCAGAGGAAAACTCTGTGCCATTTGAATCAACACAGCCAAAGTTATCCACAAAAAAATTGTCGCAAAACATAAAAAAAAAAGAAAAAAGACTGTCTTTGGGTGCAGGAGGCTTAAGTATAGTTAAGATGATTTTACTAAAAAGAAATTTGATGGAAATGTTTGAATGCTCGTACAACTGAGAGGGCCAGGCTCCTGTGGGAAACTGACCTGGGAGTGGGTTGCCATGAAGTCCACTCCCCTGACCTCAGATTTCCTCTCTGTGTAAAGTCTTGAACAGAGGTAAGGACGTACTCCCTCTGTATCTGGCACTGGCTGCGTCGTTACCACTCGATGATCTCACCATGAGTCAATTATAAACGTACACGCTTCCAGTTTAGTCCAGGTATTACTAATTCATAACCACTGCTGCTTTGGCTGATAAAGTATCCACAACATGTCTGTTTTAAAGCTGAAAAGTAGCTCATTTTAAACAAAAGTCTGCAAAAGAAAGCTTTACCAGTAAAAAAAGCAGCTGGAGAAATATTTTGCAACTAATTATGTTAACGCTTCAGTGAGATGTCTGGGTATAAAAGCAGCATTATGTATTGTTAGTATTGCTCTTCATCCTCAAGCAACACTGCATTAGGCATAAATCAGTGCTAGAAATCACTGCATGGATCAGAAACACTTACAGAAGTCTGTCTGTGAAATGTGGTTGTAGAAGCAGCATTATAGATACTGACAACAATAAACTTGAACAACATTATAACATGTATAAAAATATAACATGTATAAAATATAAAATAAAAACATAAGGACTGAGGACCCCTGTTTACAGTGAGGTTGAATTTATCTCTCAAGAGGGTTTTCCCAGCAGCCATCACAAGAGGAGAAATACATACTGTTTTTCTTTATCAGAATAAACATATTTTCATTATTGTTACCAGTGCTCCCACTGAAAATGGTAAAGATGTCAGGATGAGGAATAAAGCAAAGGTCCCTTGCTTCAGTTTCCTGTACTGTCATGGTTATTTCTTACAGTAGATATACTACAGTATAAAGAATACATCACTGTAGGTTTACAGCATAGTAACCAAAGACTTGTGTTAAATAATGTACAGTACAGTACAATACGTAAATGAGTAAAATGCACATTCTGTATTTAGGTAAAATATTTTGTTTGTATTTTTCCTGTTTCAATATGAAAATGGTCAGGTTTTAGGAAGCAAAAATACCCATAGTCCCCTGTACATTCATTTGTGTGAAGTATGAACCAGGATGGTCTCTGCAGTAAATCAGTGACAGCTGCAGTTACTGAGAGCAGGACTCAGAGTCTGAGCTGCTGTGTGAATGAGTGAATGTGTGCATGAAAACATGTGATTGCAGTTTTTGTCATGACCCTTTCTGTCTAGCAGCTCCTCCCTTTTCCTACTCCCTGCTCCCCTCTCCTTCTGTGCGTTTGTCTTGTTTGTCATTAGGCTCGTCCGAGATGAACTGCGCCTCGCCTGGATTGTGAACGAGAGTGCACGGCCGCAACAGGAGGAGGGGAACTACGCCTGTAGTGAAGTCAGACAGTTTGTGGCTCAGATCACACACCATCACGCCCAAAATCCACTTCTCGCGTGTGTTGGATATGATTTTGAAAATAAATGCATTAAACTGATTTGTAAGAACTTTTCTGTCCCGTGCTTGACCACAGTCTGTGCATTAATGAGGTGCTCTTTTGGAGCTCACACATTCAGCAGTGGTTCTTAGCTTTTATGTCTAAGTTTACACATAAATGTTAAACAGCCTCCTATAACAGCAGATATTATGCACAATCTTTTTAATAATATTCTACTTCACACTGAGCAGCAGGTCAAACTGTAACTTTAGTCAGTAGTTAAAAAAAAAAAAAAGAGACAGGGGATTAGGAGAGGAGGGAAGTGAAGTGTCGTGCGTTACGTTTCTGATCAGCACTAAACTCAGATCCAATCACCTTTCTGTTCACCGCTGACAGATGGGTGTTTTCCCATCATGCACTGAGCCAAGCAGCCTCTGCAGTTGCTCCTGATGAACTGCGGCGGCTCAGACGCTGGTCTCGTTTGGATCTCACGAGCTTTCGGTGACCGTCGCACTCATGACATCAGAGCAGGTCTGGAACAAGTCGGACACAAATCTAACCGGCGTGCACTGCGCACAGACCGACACTGATCGAAACTGCGCAGGTCTGGCTCATCTCGAACGAGCCTAGTCTCTGTGATCCTGGGCGGTGCCTCCATTATCCCTCACCTGCTGAGCTCCACACCTGATTCTCATCCAGCAATCAACTCCTGCAGTATATAAGCCCAGCAGATCTGCACTCCAGTGCCAGATCGTCCCGTCACTCTGTGGTGAACTGCGTCCAAGCAATGTTTAGAGATTTTGCTATTTTTTGTGTGTTGAGTACTTACCAGCATTGTTTTCTTACCTTCTTCAGAGCTCATTGGTGGAACCAGCCTCTGCACTACTCCTGCCTCCAACTTTCAGTCCACGCTTCCAGACTTACCTCCTCTCTGCTGCCGTCGAGGATCCGTCCACTCTCCGTCCACTCTCGGTCCACTCTCGGTCCACTCTCGGTCCTAAACTTGCCTTGTGTCAAAATAAACATCTTGTCTGCATTTTCTGGGTCTGCCAGTAATTAATTGATTGTAACAGTTTGATCATTTTGATACAAAAACTTGCTTTTGAGGGATAATTTTGATTTATTTTTTAATCATAATCAAAATTTGAGTTTTGATTATAGAACCTTTTGCAAAGGCCTTTCTTTTGAGAACCTGAAATCCTGTTTGGATTTTTTGTGTGACCTGTTTTGCAAATGACATTTCTGAACGGAGAAATATGGCAAAGTGATTGAGAAAACATGTAATATATAAAAGTCTAATGACCCTGAACCTCTCACATGTGATGCCCTGCCTTCTCTCTTTGAGACACAGCAGCTCCTCTCGCCCCCTTCTCTTTTTTTGAGTAAAACATTAAAGATATACAGAAGAGGATTAGGGCCACAGTAAAAAGAATGAGTTGAGTTTGAAGATGAGTTTTGAGATTAAAATCAGAATTCTGAGAAAAAAGTCAGAATTCTGTGATTAAAGTCAGATTTCTGGGATTAAAGTCAGAAGTATGGGTGCCTGTAAGGACTGACTCTGTGGGAGAAATAGTACAAAATCCCAACAATAAACTATATAAACACAATTATTGATGTTGTCTTTGTTTGATTCACTAACTTAAGGTTTCAGAAAATTCATTTTTAACACGCTCTTAAGGACTTTCTCCTGCACGACAGTGGTAGACGGACCATTGCCATGGCAACAGTAAAAGTGCAAATCCTAAAATCAGCAAACTAAATATATACAAGGTGACTATTTCCTAAAGTGCAATTGCCTCTTTTGTGATCCCTTGAGCACACAAAAACTGGCTTATGTTGGTATTTTCTATGTTAGTTGTTTGGACATGTCTCAGGTTTGTTCCTTACAGGCACCTGTAGTGAAACTACGGTGGCCCGTTCCTGCCATGAAAAAATGCATAGGATAATCATTGTATGTAAAAAATAAATATGCATGGACAGAAATACACAAGAATACACTTAAACACTTACTGGGAAAGTAGTCACCTTGTATTAATTTAGTTCATTTAGTTTAATTCACTGATTATTTGTGCTTTATTTATTGTTGCCATGGAGACGGCCGTCTACTATCGCTGAGGCAACAGCACAAGAAAGTCCTTAAGAGCATGTTAAAAATGAATTTTCTGAAACCTTAAGTTAGTAAAACAAAGACAACGTCAGTAGGTGTTTATATAACTTATTGTTGGGGTTTTGTACTCTTTCTCCCACAGAGTCAGTCCTTACAGGCACCCATACTTCTGACTTTAATCTCAGAACTCAACCCTCAAAAAAACATTTTTTTTTCTTACAGTGGCCCTAATCCTCTTCTGTAGAGATACGATCTGAAAAAGTCAGTGTTGAAGTGCTGAAGGAGCCATCCAGAGCGTAAAGTGAAGTGATTTACCTCATTTTCACTGTTTGTACATGTTACACTAAATAAACAAGGCTAATCATAGAACTGCTGAGTTTGCATATTGTGTAAGTTTGGTTAGTTTGTTCATTCAATATAAACATTGTAGGGAAACTAGTCTGAGTTTGCCCAGGATTAAATGTTTTGAGCTTCCCCTGTACGAAAGTTCAGCAGCTGCCACTGTTGTGGACTGAGAAAAAGATGGAAATGAATCACTTTATAATGTCATATTAATATTGTTGCCTGTATAAATTACAGTGGCTTCGACTTTTAATCCAAGATGATTTTACATTTGGTAAGTTTTTCTACCAAAGGCACCACACAGAAACACATTTAAAGTTACAGCAGTGAGCACTCGGTGTGTGTCTATAAACCTACTTTCATGACTCTCCTTCCTTCAGTGGTTCATCCTTAGAGGCTCGTAATAATAACTCATAATAATAACTCATAATAATGACTCATAATAATGACTCATAATAATGACTCATAATAATAACACACATATGCAGAGGCGGCCTGGCATACGGTACTTGTGCATAACTGTATGTTCTGGTCTCGTTCTATGTGTGGATTACTTGTGTTGTTACGACATCTGGTAAACATTTCCTGTCAGTACCATGTTAGAAATATGTTGTTGAGAAAAGCGCTGATGTGTTCAATACTTATTTTACCGGCTGGCACAGATTTTATTCAAATAAGCTACAGCTCTGCACTGTTTTGACAAATATACCTGTCATTTAGTAAAAGAATTGCCACAAAGCATCACCATTAATGCCACGTTTTATTAAAACATAACATGTTTCTTTTAAAGACATGGTGTACAAACTGTATCCGCCAAATCAACAAACATTTTCATTATGACTCATGTTCAATTTTCAGAGTTGCAGTTCTCTCTTTACTGGTTCTGCTCTGCTCTTAGACCTGGTATAGCCCTGATTCAGTGCTGGTTTAGGTATATTTTAGTCCTGGTTTAATAATCAAGTTGCTGTTTTGGTTTAGACATAGTTTAGTCCTGGTATAGACCTGGTTTAGACCTGGTTTAGACATAGTTTAGTCCTGGTATAGACCTGGTTTAGACCTGGTTTAGACATAGTTTAGTCCTGGTATAGACCTGGTATAGACCTGGTTTAGACATAGTTTAGTCCTGGTATAGACCTGGTTTAGACATAGTTTAGTCCTGGTTTAGACCTGGTTTAGACATAGTTTAGTCCTGGTATAGACCTGGTTTAGACATAGTTTAGTCCTGGTTTAGACCTGGTTTAGACATAGTTTAGTCCTGGTATAGACCTGGTTTAGACATAGTTTAGTCCTGGTATAGACCTGGTTTAGACATAGTTTAGTCCTGGTATAGACCTGGTTTAGACCTGGTTTAGACATAGTTTAGTCCTGGTATAGACCTGGTATAGACCTGGTTTAGACATAGTTTAGTCCTGGTATAGACCTGGTTTAGACATAGTTTAGTCCTGGTTTAGACCTGGTTTAGACATAGTTTAGTCCTGGTATAGACCTGGTTTAGACATAGTTTAGTCCTGGTTTAGACCTGGTTTAGACATAGTTTAGTCCTGGTATAGACCTGGTTTAGACATAGTTTAGTCCTGGTATAGACCTGGTTTAGACCTGGTTTAGACATAGTTTAGTCCTGGTATAGACCTGGTTTAGACATAGTTTAGTCCTGGTTTAGACCTGGTTTAGACATAGTTTGGTCCTGGTATAGACCTGGTTTAGACCTGGTTTAGACATAGTTTAGTCCTGGTATAGACCTGGTTTAGACATAGTTTAGTCCTGGTATAGACCTGGTTTAGACATAGTTTAGTCCTGGTTTAGACCTGGTTTAGACATAGTTTGGTCCTGGTATAGACCTGGTTTAGACCTGGTTTAGACATAGTTTAGTCCTGGTATAGACCTGGTTTAGACATAGTTTAGTCCTGGTATAGACCTGGTTTAGACATAGTTTAGTCCTGGTATAGACCTGGTTTAGACATAGTTTAGTCCTGGTATAGACCTGGTTTAGACATAGTTTAGTCCTGGTATAGACCTGGTTTAGACATAGTTTAGTCCTGGTTTAGACCTGGTTTAGACATAGTTTGGTCCTGGTATAGACCTGGTTTAGACATAGTTTAGTCCTGGTTGATTCCTGATTTAGGTCCATTTTAATTCTTTTAAAGATGGTAGTTGGCGGGCCAAATATTTTCTGTCCTTTGGGTGAAAAGTTTGAGAATGAATGCTGTATACAGTATGTTATGGGGAGGCTAGTATATAGTAAAGTTGTTCTGCCATTGGTCTAACAAACCATGACAGAGGTGAGTATCACATCTTTATAAATCTCCAAGAGGTTGATCTGCTGCAGGTGGTAGAAGCGGTGCTTGTACTCGTGGGTCTGCGTCCCGTTCACGATGATCCTGAAGGACTGGCATCCACAGAGGATCATCATCTGACAGAGACGAGACAGATGTCAGTCATTCATCAGGATACACAGCCTACACAGAGCCATGCAAAAAAAGCTACAACTTTAACATGTGGGTAAAGTCATGTCACTTTAGTTAAGGCAAAAAAGTATTGAATGCACATTTTACTGAAGTAGGAAGTACTTGAAGTAAAACACCAACAAATAATACTACTACTGCTCTTACTACTGTCCCCATCATTACCATCAACTATCATTACACACCACTCTGTACACTACAGAAGCCACAACAGGGACTAAAACAAACATCAGAGACACCTGTTAGTGTCTGTAGAAATCATAAGAGTTACATTTTAAGCCTACAGTAAATAATATTTCATTGGACATTATACTAAATACTGTATAAAGTTAGTGTTATGACTTACAGTGAAAGCCTGTCCTCTCTGGAAGGGCATGGCTCCATCTTTCTCCTTGGGGCCCCACTCACCGTTCTCCACTGTGTTTCTCACCACACAGTTCTCAGTGAAGCGGGGATTGTAATGTAAGGCAATCCCAGACAAAAACCGCAGATTCACATCGAACCTGTCCACAACAAACAACGAGGGAGACAGTGACCAAAACATTAGCATAAAAAATACATGATTAAAGTAGATTTAAATTACCACTGTTATGAACTAAAGGTGGCTTTGTGGCTCTTTAAAACATTACTTGTGTTGTAACAACATCTGGCTTTGGCAGCAATAACCTCAACCAAACGTTTTCTGTAGTGAACATCAGACCTGCACAATGGTCAGAAGAAACTTTGGACCATTCCTATTTACAAAACTGTTTAAGTTCAGCAATATTCTTGGGATGTCTGGTGTGAATCGCTCTTCTGAGGTCATGCCACAGCATCTCAATTGGACTGAGGTCAGGACTCTGACTGGGCCACTCCAGAAGGAGTATTTTCTTCTGCTGAAGCCATTCTGTTGTTAATTTGCTTTTATGTTTTGGGTCAGTGTCCTGTTGCATCACCCATCCTCTGTTGAGCTTCAGTTGGTGGACACATGGTCTTAAGTTTTTCTGCAAAATGTTTGGATTAACTTGGGAATTCATTTTGCTGTTGATGATGGCAATCCGTCCAGGCCCTGAGGCAACAAATCAGCCCCAAACCATGGTGCTCCCTCCACCACACTCTACTTCACAGTGGGGATGGGGTTTTGATGTTGGTGTGCTGTGTCTTTTTTCTCCACACATAGGGTTGTGTTTCTTCCAAACAACTCAACTTTGGTTTCATCTGTCCACAGAATATTTTGTCAGTAGTGCTGTGGAACATCCAGGTGCTCCTTTGCAAACTTCAGACGCACAGCAATATTTATCCATTGTGTACCCATTGTAGATTTGTCAACAAAGATGTTAGATTGTGCCAGAGATTTCTGTAAGTCTTTAGCTGACACTCTTGGATTCTTCTTCACCTCATTGAGCTTTCTGCGCTGTGCTCTTGCCGCCCTCTTTACAGGACAACCACTCCTCGGGAGAGTAGCAGCTGTGCTGAACCTTCTCCATTTATAGACAGTCGCTCGTACCATGGACTCATGAACATCAAGGCTTTTAGAGATACTTTTGTAACCTTTTCCAGCTTCATGCAAGTCAACAATTCTTACTCGTAGGTCTTCTGAGAGCTCTTTTGTGCGGGGCGTGGTTCAGATCAAGCAATGCTTCTTCAGAATGGCAAACTCAAAACTGGGGTGTGTTTTTTATTGGTCAGGGCCACTTTTAACCCATAAATACAATCTTCTCACACTGATTGGACTCCAGGTTGGCTGACACCTAACTATAATTAGCTCTTGAAGAGGTCATTAGCCTAGGGGTTCACATTTCCCATCCTGCATTGTAAATGTAAATGTTCAATAAAAACATGAAATATATTTATAAGGGCTGGGGAAATTATCGCGTTAACACAGTGCGTTAATTTATTGATTTAATTGCGTTAATTTCAATTGACACATCAATTAATTTGATCACAACAAAAATATTACGACGACACTGACAGAGGCAGCAACATGCCACCAGTCTTGCACCTGGGCAGAAATGTTAGAGAAATGTGTATATAGGTTATCTACTTTTAAAATCCTAAGTACAATATGTGTGTTATGAATGTATTAATCATGTGCTGAGTTACAGAGTGTTCCAGTAAGATAATGCTGACGCACGACTGACTGCTTAATCTATACTGACCATACAGATTAAGCATGGCATGGCCGCAGAAGAATGACCAACTGGATAAGAAAGTGCGGCCTCAGAACTGATAACCAGCGTTGTTATGTTAAATTATCATATGTAGAGTTGATGACTGTCTCTGTCCTAGTTCCCCAATTCCCTTATCGGACAGAGACGGTGCATGTAAACAGGGGCGTGATGTTTAATAAAAAGCATGAGAGCACCAGGGAGCCCAGAGCACATGGAGGGAATGTCCCCGGTGCATGTCACTGGGTCTTTGTCTCTGTCTGCTCTCCTTACAAGTAAACCATTTAACGTGTCTGTGTTTCTTTTTGTTTTAGTATTATATAGTTGGATTTAACCAGCTCCAACAATTGGTCCTTCGAGCCGGTGCCTCAAGATGCCTGAGGACTCCGGAGGGCAACTGAGACCCAGGAAGACAGCGGCCGCTGCACAAATACCGTTTGACCGGCTGGCTCTTCGTTGTCGACTGGAGTCTGACGGCTGACGAGAATCCGAAGGAGAAAGACAGACACGCAAAGAGTGAGTAACCGTTGTAGACTGAATGTGAGTGTGAATGGGGGAGAAAAGACGCGACGCGCAGTAAAAAAGAAACCTGTGGCATCCTAGGCTCTGGCAGGGTAACAGAGAAGTCATCCAACAAGTAACTCGAGGTTACTAGTAGTTGGTAAATGCAAAAAAAAGGGCTGAACCACCCTCCGACGGCAGATCGGTAAACGTTGGTCTACTAAAATATCGCGTTTTTAAAAAAAGAGAAAAAAAAAACAGATAAGTAGACACAGGCCATGCATGTGAGCGTGAAAGGAACTGCAACGGTGAAAGTTCATGTAAAACAGTCAGAAAAATACAGTGAAGTAATACAGATGTGCTAGACAAGATTTCTCCGCCTGACCGCAGGTAGAAGCTTGAGAAATACTGTATTAACTATTGTCACTGTCTGACTGAAATCTTTTCCTCTTTAGAGGGACCTTAGGTCCCGCCAGGAGGAACTAAATTATAAAAATGGGAAACAACCAGGAAAAAAGGGCGACCGACCCGGAACAACTAAAACACAAAGATTACAAAGTAGTACAAAACCATGACCCTAAATTAAATAAATATCTCCGCAAATGGAGAGAAAAATATAACTTCAATGGTAAACTCAGCACAATAGAGCTGGCGCAGCTACAAGAAAAAAATACATGCAAAATGTAAGGGAAATGAAGGGAAAATGAGAAAACAAGGACTAACCGAATTAAAAGGCAAGAGAAAGTGCAGCCCTGGTGCTCACCTCTGAAGAAGGTGAAGCACAAGTTTACTACATGGAAGGAGTAAGTAAGAGAAGAGGAAGAGGACGAGGAAATTTTGGAAGAGGACGAGGAAGTGCAGGCAGAGGACGAGAAAAAGGTCAAACAAGCAATGAGTGGGGATCAGAAGATAAGGACCTTGAATGTTGGTATTGTGGAAAACTAGGCCATAGGCAAGCAGAATGCAGAAAGCTGAAGGGAGACAAAGAGAGATCAGAGAGAGAGAGAATAGAATGACTAGACAAGTTGCAGAAAGAGTTGGGGTACGATGAGGAAGATCAGGAAGTAGTAACGGATATCTATGCAGCAATACATTTCGCAGATGACCCAACATATATTGATGCTATAGGCGTTCCTCGGGGTGTCCCAGATGAATATAAATTGGCAGACCAAATTGCAACAGGTTTCGAAAACATACCTATAATAAGCGCCATAATACCCATCACCCCTAATAAGAATGTAGATAGAATAAACTACATCCATTACAATGTGCAGAAACTAGGAAACTACACGGAAAACGCTCTGAGAGCTGTTCATGAACAGCTGGCTGCGACATCCCTAATGGCTTTCCAGAACAGAATTGCTCTAGACATGCTGTTGGCTGAAAAAGGCTCGGTGTGCGCCATGTTTGGAGATCAGTGTTGTACTTTCATCCCTAATAACACGGCTCCACATGGTACCTTGACCAGAGCCCTGGAGGGGCTGCGCACAATGAATAAACGCATGAAAGACCAATCTGGAATAGATCGTTCTATGTGGGATGGTTGGATGAATTACTTCGGACAATGGAAGGGCCTAGTTTTGAGTGCACTGGTATCAATAGCAGTGTTTATTGCGGTGCTCACATTGTGTGGATGTTGTTGTATTCCCTGCATTAGAGGATTAGTGAACAGGTTAATTACTACTGCCGTCGCTCCTACACCACATGTGGAGCAGATGCCTTTGCTGACAGTAGAAGAGGGCCCCGAGGACGTTCATGGGCAGTTAGCAGAACTTTTCAATGAAGACAATGTCTAAACACCCCTCTGAGTGTAAAACACAATGATTCCGTAGCTAAAAATCTACTAGAAGTGGTTATGAGATGATAAAATAAAAGTTGATAAACAGGAGGGAAATGTTAGAGAAATGTGTATATAGGTTATCTACTTTTAAAATCCTAAGTACAATATGTGTGTTATGAATGTATTAATCATGTGCTGAGTTACAGAGTGTTCCAGTAGATAATGCTGACGCACGACTGACTGCTTAATCTATACTGACCATATAGATTAAGCATGGCATGGCCGCAGAAGAATGACCAACTGGATAAGAAAGTGCGGCCTCAGAACTGATAACCAGCGTTGTTATGTTAAATTATCATATGTAGAGTTGATGACTGTCTCTGTCCTAGTTCCCCAATTCCCTTATCGGACAGAGACGGTGCATGTAACCAGGGGCGTGATGTTTAATAAAAAGCATGAGAGCACCAGGGAGCCCAGAGCACATGGAGGGAATGTCCCCGGTGCATGTCACTGGGTCTTTATCTCTGTCTGCTCTCCTTGCAAGTAAACCATTTAACGTGTCTGTGTTTCTTCTTGTTTTAGTATTATATAGTTGGATTTAACCAGCTCCAACAAGAAATGCACCGCGCGAGCATAGAAGACGACACATTTCCATTTCCATCCATCAGGAGTGTTCGAGATGAGCCAGACCTGTGCAGTTTTGATCAGTGTCAGTCTGTGCGCAGTGCACGGCGGTGAGATTTGTGTCCGACTTGTTCCCGACTTGCTCTGATGCCACATGTGCGACGGTCACCGTGAGATCCAAATGAGACCAGCGTCTGAGCCGTCGCAGTTCATCAGGAGCAACTGCAGAGGCTGCACGGCTCAGTGCATGATGGGAAAATGCACACCTGTCAGCGGTGAACAGACAGGTGATTGGATCTGAGTTTAGTGCTGATCAGAAACGTAACACATGACACTTCACTGCCCTCCTCTCCTTCTTCCCCCACCTCTTTTTTTTTTTTTTAAATACAGACTAAAGTTACAGTTTTGACCTGGATAAACCAACACACGCGAGAAGTGGATTTCGGGGGTGATGGTGCGTGATCTGAGCCACAAACTGTCCGACGTGTACGTGAATTCATAATACAATTAATCGCGATATATATAAGCCAAAAATTATTCAAACCCCTGGCAAATTCTGACTACTTTTATTCAACCAGCAAGTTTCTTTTTGACCAGAAATGACACAGGCTTCTCCTAAAATAAGACAATGTACAAGAGGTATCATTGTGTAAAAAAAAAAATTTCTCAGCTTTTTTTAAAAATTTTAACCTTTCCAAATAGTCCATGCTCTTCTAAAGCATCCTATTTACCCTGATTCATTGGAAACAGCTGCTTTAATCAACACAACAGGTGAAAAACAGAAGTTCTCTGCTGTTGGTTTGTGGACAGTCATGGCTAAGACAAAGGAGCTCTCTGAGGACCTGCGACTACGCATTGTGGCTGCTCACAAGTCAGGAAAGGGCTGTAAGATCATATCAAAAGGTTTTGAAGTTCCAGTGGCTACAGTGCAAAGTATTATTAAATACATACAAGACCTTCTGCACTGTGACAAATCTCAGAGGATGTGGTTGGGAGCCAAAAGTGACACCTGTGCTGGCCAGGAGAATAATGAGAGAAGTAAAAAAAGAATCCAGGGATCACCACCAAGGCCATCCTGATGAATCTGGGCTCTGCTGGTGGCAACATCTCAAAGCAGACAGTCCAACGCACACTGCACACCACTGGGTTCCACAAACGCAGACCAAGGAGGACACCACTTCTCCAGATAAGGCACAAAAAGCCCACTTGGCCTTTGCAAATGCTCATCTGGGCAAAGGAGAAGACTTCTGGTCTTCTGTTTTCTGGTCAGATGAAACAAAAATTGAATTGTTTGGCCACAATGATGTATCCTTCATTTGGCGTAAAAAAAGAGAATCCTTTAACCCTAAGAACATCATCCCTACTGTCAAACCTGGTGGTGGGAACCTAATGTTTTGGGGGTGTTTTTCAGCTGGTGAACCAGGGAACCTAATCACAGTAAATGGCAACATGAAAAAGGAGCAATACATCAAAATTCTCAACAACAACATCAGGCAGTCTGCCTTGGGCACCAGATGACATTTCAGCACAACAACAACCCAAAACACACAGCAAAAGTGGTGAGGAAATGGCTAGCAGACAAAAACATTAACATTTTGCAGTGGCCCAGCCAGAGTCCTGACTTGAATCCAATTGAGAATCTGTGAAGGGAGCTAAAGATCAGGGTGATGGCAAAGAGACCCTCAACCTGAAAGAGTTGGAGCTCATTGCTAAAGATGAATGGGCAAAAATACCAAGGAGACATGCAAAAAGCTGGTCAGCAATTATAGGAAGTGTTTGATTGCTGTAATAGCCAATAAAGGCTTTTCTTTTGATTATTGAGAAGGGTATGAATAATTTTGGACATGCCACTTTTTGGTCAAATGTAAATAAAAGCTGAGAAGTATTTTTTTCCACAATGATACCTCTTATACATCTATACGTCTTATTTATTTATTTAACCAGGTTTTAAATGTTTGAGAACCAAATTCTCATTTGCAGCATCAGGAAGTTGGCTCAATTCAGAGATATCTCAAACTGTAGTTCATCTCTTCTCAGTGATGCAGTGAAGTGAGTGAATGGGCAGTGTTTCTGTGGAAGCTGTGGTCTGACAAACTGGAAACAGCAGGGGCCATATATAGACGATCTTGGCGGTGGCAGTGGGGAATGTGTCCAGATCGAGCTTGTCCCTACTTAAACGGCGTAGACGTTGGTCTGAAGAGGCTGAACTTGGCCTGGGAAAAAGATCAAAGAGGCCGCGCTTCATTGTGAGAGGCGTGTTTGCTCTGAACCAATCAGAGCTCTCTCACAGTGCCACTCACAGCACATGAAGAGAGGATCTGTAACATGAGAATGAAAGCATTTAGCATTTTATAGACTTCGTGGGGCATTTAACCACCACCATCATCATAGCTATGATGATGATTTAAAATCAACAGTTTTTATTTGCAGTCATGAGGCATTTACAGTGAGGAATCACAAAATAAGTCAGCTGTGATTTACAGCAAGCATAAGAACTGTGCCATTTTACACAAACTGGATGCGTTTGTCTCTCTCTCTCTCTCATCCAAGGACCGTGTGATTAATTACTGCGTCTTAATGAACGAGACCTGTACCGCAGGTTAGAACAGTGCAGTGGGACTTTGCTCTACAGAATTTTTCAGTTGGATTTACGCTACATTTGTGAACTTGGACAGAGGGGAAAGGCCTCGGGTTGAAGTGCTGCTGCTGCTAAAATAAATTATTATTGGAGAAGCTTTTATGCACCACTGGTGAGTTTCATATTATATCCTCATGTAGCCCAGAGGGTGCCTTATTGACTCCTTTCAGCTGTTTTATATTGAAAACGAACATGTCCATGAGACGATGCACAGCAAGTTGTATCTTCGATTTGCATAGATTGTAAACAGGTATTTTTCAAACATGAGTTTTACTGTCACATGCACTGCTCCATGTGCAGATTATAAATGAATAAAAATGGTGGAATCAATGTGACATTTCTGTCCAAGTGTGCAGTAGTTCAGACATATTTTTTGTAATGCTTCTGACTTTTATTTGAATGACTTTATGTGAGTATGTCTGCACATGCAGTGCTTCTCTGAAATCACCTGCTTCAGATACAAACCACTGCTTTAGTGACAGCAGTCTCCCTGCTCCACACCACGCCCTGGTGTTAGATCAGGCTGCCTCTTGTTCAGACCGACACACTTCATGTTCAGACCACCACGCCTCCCGGTCTTGGCAGGGACATAAACGTAGATAAGATAGCAAGATAGCAAATTACCACTGTCTCCGCCAACGCCATGCAGAAAATAGGGCCCCAGGTGTTGTGCAAGAGGCTACAGCCTCATTGTTCATTTGGTTTTACAGGAAACAATGGCAAAGTTATTTATCTCCATCTTGTGGGTTACTGAGTGAATGCATTGCCAATATTGATCCATGTTTGTTATTCCCTTTTTCTCACTTTTTTCTGTGTAAGCAGATACATTTGAATAGGATTATTTAATGCTACCATCAATTCATGTTTTTCGATCTGTAGTCAACATCCAATGAGGCGTCCTGAATGGGAACTTCTTGTATGGAAGTGTAGCCCAGGGTTGAAATCTAATTGTATAGGTAATAGTATTCCGCGCTCTCAATGTCTGTGAACACACCACGTCAGTCACGTGACTGTTGCGTACTCTAAATTACCTGACGCTTACGTGCTCAATTGGTCCGCTTGTGAGACCATGCTCGACCAATCACATTCTGTGCAACGCATATTAAAGCAGTCTTGTGCCGTTCCCATTCAGAAGTGTGGGGGACGGACGCATGACAGCTGCTTCAGGTTCGCAATTTAGCAAACGCTTGCTTTTTACTCTGTTAATTCTCAACTGTTCCTTAACTCAAAGCAACCGCTTGCCATTGTAGAATCCATCTGCTGGAGCCGTAGAAGCCGTTCTGTGCCGCAGAGTGTGTTTTGTTCATGGAATTGGTGAGTCTGTTGCCCAATTGTTTGAAAGGTGCTAATGCTAACACTAGCATAACAAACCCAGCTCGACGTATTCTGTCGAGCTTGGCGTTTTCCGGGGTTTAGTTGTGCTCGTGAATCGTTTTTCTTAATTGACTAAGCACGTGAGATAATGTGAACCTGTTGTGAATGTTTTATCCAGTGCTGTATTTAATGTACTTTAAAACTATTAGTGTTGTAATTTGAAATAATTTTGCTACTCCTATAGGCCTATTTTAACATGAAATGTATGCAAAGCTAGCTAGTTAAAAAAGCAGTTTACTGAATAATGGTCCTGTCTTATTAATGCAGGCCAGGTGAGCCTTGTATGGTTCCCTAAAGATGGCGAGCTAATGGACACACGGCTAGGAGCCTGGAAAAACTACTACTCAGCTAACAACATCCTCCTGCTGGTCTGGTAGGAGGCTGTGGCAGCCAGTCCCCCCACACTTTCTCCAACACACACACTCTTATGAGGCTTGGCCTCAATGGACAACGGGCTATAGGACTTTGTCCTACCATACGAACTTTTAATCAGGACTGTCCCAGTGCGTGCGGGCTGTTACTAGTCCAGTACCAGTACCTTTTTTTTTAATTTTGTGGGAGTTGATACTTTCCAGTCAAGGTATTGTTGTTTGTTGTTGTTGTGTATATCAGTGCACTGAACAAAGTGACTTCATCTGCAGATTGTAAATAATATAAGGGGGTAAATGTTGTATGTTTTTCATTTTGTTTCATTATCAATATATGGTGCCAGCAATTACATTTTGTCTCTGTGTGGTTACTATACCAATTGCTCCCAGAGTTGAGCCAAGTCTTCTGATCCTAGCCCAAAATTTGCATAACTTATAACTCTACTTCTTTTCCACCTTAAGCTCATAGCTTGAAGCAGGATTAGCCCACGCAGGTGCTACATAAGTGGCGAGCTAGCCAGGAGCTTTTGGTATAGTAAATTGCATGCAAAACCCCTTATTTTTATTTGGTTTGTTTTGGTAACATCCAGTCTCACCAATTCCAATGTCGGGTATGGAGGTTTTTGAGTCTCTCGCTATCAAAATGCCTAACTCAGTACTGGTAAGTAGGGTTTGTGAGTCTGATTTGGACACAGTCGTAGATTTTCTCGAACAGTATGGCGCGATTAATCGCAGTGTTACTGTTGACTCACTAGAGTCTGAATTTCACAACATGCTTGTCGTCGAGTACATTTCGGGGTCGGCTTTAGTGTCTTTAAATCCAATTTTACCATATACTCTAAAGTTGGACTCAGGTAATGAATGTCTCATTAAAAATTTGTCAAAAATTTATACCTCAAAGGTGGGGAGCTCTAAGACTGAGACTTATTTATCAGACTTGAAACAAGTTGCTAAAATGACTGGTAAGGACTTTGCAGAAGTACTCCAGGAAATGATGGCTCATATTCATCACTCCATTGCTGAGCTGCACCCTGTTCATCCTGTTAAAGGTGAAGGTTCCACAGAGGACTTAATTGCTCAACTGCCACCCAAAATGGCTGCCTCCTCATCTCCTCTGGCTCACAAAATGGCTGCCACTGCTTCTCCACTGCCTGCTACTTGTCTTAATATGGGAACAAGAGAGCCACAGCCATCTATTAACATGTCTGCTTGTGACTTAAATCCACCTGAGTTGCAGAGGTATGTGGTAGAACACATTGTTAAGAGTGAGGACAGTGCGATGTACATGCGCTCATCCCACAGATTGCGTGTGTTTTCGGGCAAGGTGCCTCGGCCCCAGCATGAAGTGGATTATGACACTTGGCGCTCTGGTGTCGAGCTTGTGATGAAGGACCCTGCCGTATCTGAAGTTCAGCGGTCAAGGCAAATCCTGGACAGCTTGCTGCCTCCTGCTGTAGACATTGTGAAACATTTGAGTCTGGACATGTCTGCTGAAGTTTACATCCAACAGCTTGACTCAGCCTTTGGGACTGTACAAGACGGGGAGGAGCTTTATGCAAAGTTTATGGATACTCTTCAGGATGCAGGTGAAAAGCCTTCCACCTACTTACAACGCCTACAAGTAGCCCTAAACTTAGCAGTGAAGAGAGGAGGAGTCCATGAGAGCCATGTGAACAGACACCTGCTTAGTCAGTTCTGCAGGGGTTGCTGGAATAACACCCTCATTTCTGAGCTCCAGTTGAAGCAAAAGAAGCACAATCCACCTCCGTTTGCTGAACTACTGCTACTTCTGAGAACAGAAGAAGATCGTGAAGCTGCAAAGGTTCAAAGAATGAAGCAACATCTGGGAAATGCTAAGCAAAAAGTCACTGCTCAAGCCCAGTTTGCCTTTGAAGGAGAGGAAAGGGGAATGTGTGCTGCTTTAACTGACCTCACTAAACAGCTCACCCAGCAGATGGCAGCAATACAGCAACAACTAGCAGCTCTCTCAGCAACCCAGACCCATGGCCAAAAGTCTTCAGGCCCAAAGTCTAGTCAAGTTGTAAAGCCACGTGGTAATCGGAAGCCAGCAACAACTGTGAATCCTGTTTCTCAGAACCCTAAACCTGGATTTTGTTTCCGTTGTGGGGAAGACGGTCACATAAGACCCCAATGTGAAAATGATCCTAACCCGGTGTTAGTAAGTGCAAAACGCAAGCAGCTCAATGAGAAAAAGATGAAATGGCAGAAGAGAAGTCTGACTCCATCTGAACAGTTAAACTAGTCTCAGTTCCTGTTGAGGGACAAAGAGGAGCTGACCTGGACCCACACTGTCCCGCGAAATCTAGTGAACCTGTTCAATGTGCGGCAGTGCATCATTCCACTTCAGTGGCAACAGCTAAACTGCCTCGAGGGCTGGTGGGATCCCAGTGCACAGCAGAAGTGGGCATTGCTGGTCAAACATGTCACTGTTTGCTGGACACTGGCTCACAGGTGACCACGATACCCGTGTCTTTCTATAATGACTTCCTTCACCATCAACCAATTCACCCATTACATGATTTATTACAAGTTGAAGGCGCTGCTGGACAGTCCGTTCCATATGTTGGTTATGTGGAAATGACAGTAAAAATTTTCAAAAGACTTTCTGGGCAATGATTTTGACGTCTCCACACTAGCACTTGTTGTTCCAGATGCACGCCCTGACTCTCCATCTTCTGTTCTTATTGGGATGAATACGCTTGAACCTTTGTATGAGCAGTACATTCACAGCAGCCGCTCAACATTTCAGCCTACTGCTCATGGATATAGAGCTGTTTTGAAGACTCTACAACTGACACACCAACTGAGAGACCATGGCTCCATAGGAGTAGTGCGACTTCAAAGCAAAGTCCCAGTGCGTGTTCCGGCCGGCCGCACTCTCGTCATCGAGGGCTCTGCTAGAGTCTCATCTCCCTTTCCAAGCCAGAGTGTTCTCCTTCAACATCCTGGTTCTGCCTTACCTGGAGGGTTGTGTGTCAGCAGCTGCCTAATCACTCTTCCGGCTCATTCACCCTACAAAGTTCCTGTAGTAATTGCCAATGAGTCAGAGCAAGATATCTACCTTCCACCTCTAAGTGTTGTGGCTGACCTTGAGACATATTATTGCATCCTTGGTCAACATGAAGTAACCAACCTTCCAGACAAACCACCACCTGACACTCTGCATTTTAACTTTGGTGATTCTCCGCTACCGTCAGAGTGGAAGGAACGAGTTGGTGAGAAGCTACGTGCAATATCAGAAGTTTTTTCACATCATGACCTAGACTTCAGTTGCACCAGTAAAGTACAACATCATATCAAGCTTCACGATGAAACCCCATTTAAACAGCGCGCCCGGCCAATTCACCCGCAGGATCTCGAAGCTGTCCGGCAACATCTGCGTGAACTGTTGGAGGCCGGTGTCATCCGTGAGTCCACTTCTCCCTTCTCGTCTCCGATTGTAGTTGTGAGGAAGAAAAATGGTGATGTCAGGTTATGCATTGACTATCGCAAGCTTAACCTTCAGACAATCAAGGATGCATATTCTCTGCCTAACCTGGAAGAATCATTCTCAGCTCTCACTGGTTCCAAATGGTTTTCAGTTCTCGATTTGAAATCTGGCTATTACCAGATCGCTATGAATGAAGCTGACAAACCCAAGACTGCCTTTGTCACTCCCTTGGGATTTTGGGAGTTCAACCGCATGCCTCAAGGGGTGACTAACGCTCCCGGCACGTTCCAGCGGTTGATGGAGCGTTGCATGGGGGACCTCAATCTCAAAGAAGTCTTAGTGTTCTTGGATGATTTGATAATTTTTTCCAATACACTGGAAGAGCACGAGAACAGATTGCTTCGAGTTCTGAACCGGCTAAAAGACTATGGGCTGAAGCTGTCACCAGAAAAATGTAAATTCTTCCAGAGTTCTGTCCGTTACTTGGGTCATATTGTGTCAGAGAGAGGGGTAGAAACGGATCCAGAGAAGATCACCGCTATAAAATCCTGGCCAATTCCAACAACCCTAAAACAACTCCGGTCTTTCCTGGGTTTTGCAGGCTACTATCGCCGGTTTATTAAAAATTACTCCTTCATCGCCAAACCCCTCAATGACTTGACCCGAGGATACTCACCTACTCGAAAATCCAAGACCCGGGGAACACATAAACCACTCTACAACCCGAACCAGTATTTTGGTGCCCGCTGGAGTCCAGATTGCCAGCTTGCTTTTGACACCTAATTGAGAAACTCACCACCGCTCCAGTCCTTGGGTTTGCCGATCCATCTTTACCATACATTCTCCACACAGACGCAAGCACCACTGGACTGGGAGCTGCGCTATACCAGGAACAACAAGGGAAGCTCAGAGTCATCGCCTATGCAAGCCGTGGATTAACACAGAGTGAGAGCCGATACCCAGCCCATAAATTAGAATTCCTGTCACTTAAATGGTCCGTGACAGAGAAATTTCAAGACTACTTGTATGGAACAAAATTTACAGTTGTAACAGACAGTAATCCGTTGACCTATATTCTGACCTCTGCTAAATTGAATGCAACAGGTCATCGCTGGTTGGCTGCCTTGTCTACCTTGTCTACCTTTTCCTTTAAACTCTTGTACCGAGCTGGGAAACAAAATACCGGCGCTGACGCCCTCTCTCGTCGTCCTCATCTGTCTCTCTGTGATGACGCACCTCCAGACCATGAGCTTATCCACCAATTTGTTTTGCAGCATATGGCTGATTCTGATGTACTTTCCCCAGAGATTGTTGACGCTATCTGCCAGTGTCACCTGGTTCGAGCGGCACAGTCATCTGATTCTGATCAAGCTGACTTCACACTAGTAGAGTCACTTTCCACCAAGGCGGACGCTATTCCTGACAGCTACACTACAGAGTCCCTCCATCAGCTGCCAGTTTGTTCTGCCCTGTCACCTATTAACATCAGGGAAAAGCAAAGAGCTGATCCTAGCATCCGGGAGCTTATTCATCAGTTGGAGACACGAGAAAAAGTCCTGCCAACAGTTAGAGCTGAACTGTCTGAACTTCCTCTGTTGTTGCGTGAATGGACCAGACTGGAATTAGTGGATGGTGTCCTGTACCGGAAGCGGCATGATAACGGAAGCCTTTTGTATCAACTTGTTCTTCCTGAGGAGCTGCGTCCATTTGTCCTCCAAAGCCTCCATGATGAAATGGGCCACATGGGAATTGACCGAACACTTCATCTTGTACGTGCCAGATTTTATTGGCCTAAGATGGCTTTGCATGTAGAGCGGAAGATTAAGACCTGTGGCCGCTGTGTCCGTCGGAAGGCCCTTCCAGAAAAAGCTGCTCCACTGGTCAACATCTCAACCTCACGTCCCCTTGAGTTGCTTTGCATGGATTTCCTCAGTCTAGAACCCGATACCAGCGGTACCCATGACATCTTGGTCCTGACTGATCACTTTACCAAGTTTGCAGTGGCCATTCCAACGCCAAACCAAAAAGCGCGAACTGTGGCAAAGTGTTTATGGGAGAATTTCATTACCTATTATGGTACTCCCGAACGACTTCACACCGATCAGGGACCAGACTTTGAGTCTAAACTAATAAAGGAGTTTTGTGAAGTTGCTGGTATTCGGAAGAGTAGAACCACACCATACCATCCTAGAGGTAACCCAGTGGAGCGATTTAACCGGACGTTATTAGCTATGTTGACCCTGGAAGAGAAGCAGAAGTCAAAGTGGAAAGAACATGTTAAGCCATTAGTGCACGCATACAACTGCACTAGAAATGAGGTCACTGGTTACACTCCTTATGAACTCATGTTTGGAAGGACGCCTCGGTTGCCGGTTGATCTAGCTTTTAACCTGCCGCTGAGAGAGAAACCGCAGAAGAGTCACACTCAGTATGTTCAGGAGCTGAAGTCCCGCCTGGAAGAAAGTTTTAAAATTGCTTCCAAAAATGCCTCAAAGTTGGCAGACCGAAACAAAAGCCGTTTTGACCAGAGAATCCTGCCTTCTGTCTTGAAGGTAGGAGATCGAGTGCTTGTAAGGAGTGTCCGTATCCGTGGAAAGCATAAACTATCGGATAAATGGGAGTCAGACGTGTTCATTGTGGTTAACAAAGCTGGGGACCTCCCGGTTTATACAGTTACACCTGAGAACGGGGATGGCCCAGTGCGGACCTTACATCGGGACCTCCTCCTCCCATGTGGGTTTCTTCCACCTAGTGATGCCGAACCGGCTGAGCCTGTTTCTGCTCGCAGACCTCACACCCGTCAGCAGAACCACCGTCCAGATTCCTCAACCAGTTTTCCTGATGGCAATGAGGATTCTGAAAGCTTGGTCTCATTTAATGTTAATCCGCCTACTCTGCATTTCACAGTAAAGAGACCTTGTCCAGCTCCTACAAATCCCTCTGGAATTCAGGATCACAGTTTTCATCCTCCCATCAGTACCCCAGCCTCTGTTGTGGAATCTGAGCTGGAGTTCAGGAGTGAGCAAGACGACTCTGGTGCGAATGAGAGTATAGCAGCTGAACCTTTTGCAGAGAATCGACTTGTGGACTTACCTGAACATGAGACCGAGTTGCCTGAACCTGAGAACATACTTACTGAGATTCCCCTGGAAGATGGTCTACTCGAAGAGCCAGGTGTACTAGAAGCCAACGTTGTAGAGCCATCTGCTGACGATGAACCTGACCTAGTTGACCATGACCTTACTGTACGACGCTCAACACGTCAACGAGCACCACCACAGCGACTCAATTATTCCTCCTTGGGTAATCCGTTACTCTCGAAAGTTCAGATGTTGCTCCATAGGGTGTCTGATGTATTGGGGGTCAGTACTGTCGCCGACGCAAGCCGCGCTCCGCCTGTTCACGTCGTCTGATAGGTTACATGCGACGAGACGTGCATGTTTAAGGCGGGGAGGGTGTAGCCTAGGGTTGAAATCTAATTGTATAGGTAATAGTATTCCGCGCTCTCAATGTCTGTGAACACACCACGTCAGTCACGTGACTGTTGCGTACTCTAAATTACCTGACGCTTACGTGCTCAATTGGTCCGCTTGTGAGACCATGCTCGACCAATCACATTCTGTGCAACGCATATTAAAGCAGTCTTGTGCCGTTCCCATTCAGAAGTGTGGGGGACGGACGCATGACAGCTGCTTCAGGTTCGCAATTTAGCAAACGCTTGCTTTTTACTCTGTTAATTCTCAACTGTTCCTTAACTCAAAGCAACCGCTTGCCATTGTAGAATCCATCTGCTGGAGCCGTAGAAGCCGTTCTGTGCCGCAGAGTGTGTTTTGTTCATGGAATTGGTGAGTCTGTTGCCCAATTGTTTGAAAGGTGCTAATGCTAACACTAGCATAACAAACCCAGCTCGACGTATTCTGTCGAGCTTGGCGTTTTCCGGGGTTTAGTTGTGCTCGTGAATCGTTTTTCTTAATTGACTAAGCACGTGAGATAATGTGAACCTGTTGTGAATGTTTTATCCAGTGCTGTATTTAATGTACTTTAAAACTATTAGTGTTGTAATTTGAAATAATTTTGCTACTCCTATAGGCCTATTTTAACATGAAATGTATGCAAAGCTAGCTAGTTAAAAAAGCAGTTTACTGAATAATGGTCCTGTCTTATTAATGCAGGCCAGGTGAGCCTTGTATGGTTCCCTAAAGATGGCGAGCTAATGGACACACGGCTAGGAGCCTGGAAAAACTACTACTCAGCTAACAACATCCTCCTGCTGGTCTGGTAGGAGGCTGTGGCAGCCAGTCCCCCCACACTTTCTCCAACACACACACTCTTATGAGGCTTGGCCTCAATGGACAACGGGCTATAGGACTTTGTCCTACCATACGAACTTTTAATCAGGACTGTCCCAGTGCGTGCGGGCTGTTACTAGTCCAGTACCAGTACCTTTTTTTTTTATTTTGTGGGAGTTGATACTTTCCAGTCAAGGTATTGTTGTTTGTTGTTGTTGTGTATATCAGTGCACTGAACAAAGTGACTTCATCTGCAGATTGTAAATAATATAAGGGGGTAAATGTCGTATGTTTTTCATTTTGTTTCATTATCAATATATGGTGCCAGCAATTACATTTTGTCTCTGTGTGGTTACTATACCAATTGCTCCCAGAGTTGAGCCAAGTCTTCTGATCCTAGCCCAAAATTTGCATAACTTATAACTCTACTTCTTTTCCACCTTAAGCTCATAGCTTGAAGCAGGATTAGCCCACGCAGGTGCTACAGAAGCCTGTGAATGATCAGAGCTGAAAACTCTCATGTTTTAATTTCTTGATAATTAAGTCGACTGTAGATGTTGTTAAAGGTCCTAATCTGTTAAATCACAGGTGTCACAATCCTTTCAAATGTCCTGGAAAGGTCTTTATACAACAGTATCTGTGATTTTTATTTCATGAAGTCACCTCCTAATGAATTCATCTTGGTACATCAGGGTACAGGTCATGTGACTTTGTGTTTGTGTAGCAGCTTGGCAAATGTGCCAGAATTATTGATAAGAGATAAAAAAAAAACATTTCAGTATTCTAATGCTTACGTGAAATGGGATTTATTTTAAACTGCTGTGAACACATTTCTTTAATAAAAAACACAATTACAAACAATATGTTTTTCTAAAAAAAACAACAACAACAGCAACAAAAACTATTAAATAATTATGTGCCACTTATCGGTGGCCCTGATGTAAAACTTTTTTTTTCACTAGAAAAATAAAAGCAGAGGTATATTTTTTAAAATTATGTCTTAAAAACAAACCCATCCCTCAAATTTAAAAAAGAATACACGAAGAATTCAAATAAATGTCTATATAAAAAAGGAGCATAATGAAACATTTTTTTGTCAACTAGAAAAATAAAAGCAGAGGGACATTTTTAAATGTTTTGTTCCAAAAGAGAAACCCAACTCTACAAATTAAAGAGTCGATTAAAATAAAGCCATGTCTTAATTTTTAAAAGCTTTAAAATTGTCAACAAAAAAAGAAAAAAGAAAAAAAGCACTCCACAAAATAAAAAAGCATGTTACAAAATGAAAAAAACCCTTTTCTGTAAAAAAATTAGACACTCTACTATTTAAATAAAAATAAAAAGAGGGCGGTGTTTCCCCAAAGTGTATCCCACTTTTAAATTAAGCCTTCCAAAAAAACAAAGCCCTGCCTCAAATTTTAAATGCATTCAGCTAGTTATTTAAATTTTTTCTTTTTTTAAAAGTTTATTTAAATACTGACATACTATTTTAAGGAGCGCTTTTTATTTTTAAACAAGTTTCAGTTTTTTTTTTTTTTTTTTAGAAAAGCTTTTTTAAAATTAAGACATGGCTTTATTTTAATGGACTCCATTAAAATAAAGCCAAAATTATGGTGGCACCTCTGGGTCACCGTAATTGCTGGCACTTTTTTCATCAATATTTTGTGCTGCCTTTATTTGCCAAAAAAACAGCTCAGACTCTTCTCCTGTAACTGATGATGAGGTTGGAGAATACACAGCAAGTGATCTGAGACTTTTGCTCCTTACAGAATCTGCCCAGGAACTTGAAACACTTCACCATAAAATACTTCTACCTTACAGCCAACTTAAGTTTAGAGCTTTGAGCTGCAGCCACACCTTTGTGAAAAGTCTAAAGCCATTTATGTTCTCTCCTTACCTTACTGCGTCTGAGGGGACAGTCCCCTCGATGGTGATCGTCCGGCCTGGCATGAATCCACCGCTGATCGAAGTCTGAAATGGGACAGCCTATAGAAACAGAGAGCTCAGGGTCATTATCAAGGAAAAACAGGCCCAAAATCAGTGTTATTAGTGCAGATACTAATTTCTTGAATTCAAAAAACAGTATATACTTTAGTCAATCACTTTTAAAATAATGTGTTAGTGTCTAGTCTTTTCTGAAGCAGTGAGTCTGTGTAGCCTATGATACACAAACATCTTTACAGGATGGATATGTCACAAAATACTTTTAATGGAAGTGTATTTTCACTGTATCTTAGAAAAAAGCTAAAAATACAAAATAGGATAAAAAAAATGGGAAAATTGGAATAACTGCCATTACTACAAAGCAGTCAGCTCATTGCAACAGGTGAGTTCAAGAGTTCGCTGTAAAGTCAAAGTAACAGCTCCCCAACAGAAGATACATATACATTATTTTAAGTTGTAAAAGTGAAATACTAATGCAAAGATGTCCAAGATTATTTTTAAAAGCCTGACAAAAATGCATCAGGTATATGTAGAGCTAATGGTAATCTTCAAAATACAACAATATTGTTGCGAGGCTAGTTTCACTTCAGCGCCTTGTTTATGAATTAGACAGTGTTCACTGCTGAAGCTGCACAGTGCCACTAGCCACGTCTGAAAATGCTTGCCAGCTAAAAAATCAAAACAATTTTAAAATGCATCAGGTATGTGTAGTGCTAATGCATATTTTCTATGTATTTTGGGTAAAAAAAAATAAATAAATAAAAACAGGGCAGCTAAGATTTTGTAGCTGTCAGGTGTTTTCAGACACAAAGACAGTAAACACACTCCTATTCATCATCTATAGTCAGCATAGATCTATGTGGATACGCTCATACTGACTTTGAATGGCTTTACTGTAGAGAAACTCAGAGGCAGAGCAGCTGCTGTGAACAACCTCACATCTCTGCTAAAATCTGAGAGTAAGGCTCTTCTCTTTAGGACACAGGTGTCAAACTCTGGCCCGCGGGCCAAATGTGGCCCGCAGGATAATTTCTTTTGGCCCGCGAGATCATTTCCATTTTATATTAATAATGGCCCGCCGATATATTGTGCTCGATCTATTTGAACTACATCTCCCATAATGCACTGCAGAAGCAGCGCCGCTGCACGCCGGCACTGCCCCTCCCCCGCTGTTTTAGCGAGCGGCATTTAACGAGCCGCAGGAGCAGAGAGAGAGTGAAGGATTCTCCAACAGGAAATTTAACTTTCCACAAAAGAAATGGGCAAAGAGGGGTCAGTGAGAGCAGGAGCTTCTTAAACAGGTGGGACTCTCTGTAAACGCTCTACACTTTGTTTGTTGAGCTCATGTAGCAGTAATAAAACCACGCTCCAACAGCACAGCAGTGTAAGAACATCTCCTTTACAAACCGTACGTCTTCAAAAACAGAAAACCAAGTTGTGTCAGTAAAACCAAGTTATCAGCAGAGAGTTGTTTAAGTTCATTCACAGCACTGCCCTCCGTCGCTCTTTTTCCTTTCTCTCTGTCGCTACTTGTGCTAATGCACTCATTAACACACAGCGAGCTAAACCTGCCCAGAAAGAGGTATCATCCTGCTCACACTGTGTCCTGCAGAGGACAGAGAGGTGGACAGTAGTTTGCTCAATAAATGTTAAATAAGCCTATAATACATGTTTGTGTGTAGGAGCTGACTCAGCTTAAAGTTGTGCTGGGCTTACATCAGGGGCATGACATGCACCTAAATATTAATCTGCTGGTAGTACCACAGTCACAGTAAAACAGAGTGGACCTGATGAAAACACCTGTCTTATATGAGGAGTTAGGTAACTGTGGCAGTACATAATACTTCATAAATAATTGGCCAGTGTTAGTCAGTAGTCTGTGGCCTATTTGTTGTTATTTGTTGAGTTCTGATTTAAAACAAAACTACAAAGCCCGTTAAAACCACAAATCTACACCTGTAGTTCTGTGGGGAAGTATTATTCTATGTTAAAAAGCCAATTGTAGCCTAACTGAGAACAAAAATACAGTAGGCTGGCTTTATTATTTATACAATTCTCTTATTCGGCCCACGACCAAGACTGGTTTTCTAATTTTGGCCCCAGCTCCGATTGAGTTTGACGCCCCTGCTTTAGGACAACTCTGATGTTTGTAAATCTAACCCTGGAAGTCAGAATCTTGGTTTATTTTTCTGTTGCGTATTTCTAACCAACTTCGGCCTTTGGTTTTTGCCTCACTGTTTAATTATTTCATACCCAAAACACAACATGAGCCACTTACCATATTGGCCATCTCTGCTTAAAGTGAGTGGAGACGCAGCAGCAGCAGCTTCCTTAAAACAAAACAAAACCCTCTGGCAGTGCACAGTGAGCCAGTATCTAACTGTCTGTCCTTTTATAATGGACTTTTTGAAGTGGGCGGAGTTATGTTTCTCAGGAGTTCCAAAAGCTTTCTTACACACCTGGGTTTATTCATTGGTGAGACAATCATTTACCAAGAAAAATATTTAAACATGAAAATGAGATTAGATGTGATGTGAGACAGACTCTCTTTCCTTCAGTGGTTCATCCTGAGAGTCTCATAGTAATAACTCTATGTGTGTGTCTTTGTTCTGGTCTCTGTATGGATTACTTGGGTTGTTATAGATGTCTGCTGAACATTTTCTGTCAGTACCACATAAAAAATATCTGTGTTCAATACTTATTTTACAGGCTGTATGGGCACAGTTTTTATCAGGGGTGGGCATGTTAACGTGATATTATTGCACATTATTTTATCACACAGTAATGAAAGTGATTGGTCGGTCGCTAATGAGCCAGTTTACAGAGCCTCTGTCAGCGAGCCTCTCTCTCTCCCTGCAGCTCAGCTTTATGTGAAACCAAGAAGGGAGCAGGATGTGTTTGTAAATGGGTGCACACAGGATCAACATGATCTCACAGGATAAAGTGTAAATAACACACCAGGTTTAGTGCCATTTTGCGTGTTATATCAACACATTTTTCCCTTTGGCGTGTCTCACGCCACTATGTCCCCATATATTTCTATTGCTGATGTGAGGTGCGCCATTTAACGCTGATCAGAAAGTGATTCAAAAATGGAACTTAATTAACTTCAATTCAGTAAAAATGTGTTGAGATAACACACAAAATATCACTAAATCTGTGGTGTTATTTCCACGCTGTCCTGTGAGATCACGGTGGGTGGAGGGGTTCAGGGGCCATGTGTTGGAGTTTGTATGAGAGAGTCACGTCCCTGCGCCTTCAGGTTAGAGACAGGTCTCTCACTGTTGTCTCGCCTTACAGCAGTGCAGAGTACCCGGCCTTCTCTGGGCCCCTGGGAGGGGCGCTGGAAGGTGGTGTTCTGTTATTGGACTTCTGTGCTTGTCACAGAAGTCATGCCATGACAAACACCATGTTCATGCACAAGGGTGTCCATCAGTGCACGTGGCACCAGGACACCCTCGGCCAGAGGTCGATGATTGACTTTGTAGTCGTGTCATGTGACCTTCGCTTGTGTGTCTTGGACACTAAATCAGGATTGAACTGCAAAGGACTTTACTGCAAGAACAAACCCAACTACCATTAGTGGTACCCAGACCACAGTTTGAGAACCACTGATCTAGGTCTTACATTTTCAAATTGCATGTAATCTTAGTCTAGCTTTTTGTTGCAATTAAATTGTAAATTACTCATCTGCCATTTTTGCTCAAGTCATTCAAGTTTTCTGCCTGACGTCATTTACCTTGAGCAGGATTTGTAGGTTCACAAATTTACAAAAATGAGGGGTCATGGGTGGCTGGAGCCTCTCCCAGCAGCTATGGCCTAAGGTGAGCTAAACCCTGTACAGTGCTGTAGTGCTGTCACAGAGACACACAGACACACAGTCACATTCACGGTCAGTCAAATTGGGCAATTTATGGTTCAACAATTCAGCTGATTGCCTCTCTGACCTTTGCCAAATAAGTTCCTAGGAAGTTAAAAAGCCTCATCATTCTTGATAAACATGACTCATTTGCTCTTTACACATAAGGCACACTAATAAAAATTAACATAAATTAGCCCACATCTTATTTTATGACTATGAAATAAAGCTGCATTACCAAGATAAGAAAATTCTTATTTAACAAACTTAAAAAGGGTTTGTGATACTGCAGTAGCATTTCTTACCACTGTACTGACAGTGGTTTGTTGGTGCTGAATGAAAATAAACTGTTTGTAAAGTATATTATTATTTACTACTGACGTCTTTCACACGTTCATCTCTTCATCTGCTCCAGACAGGTTGCACTGCTGTGTTCGCTCTCTGGCAAACACTAAATAATCACTGCCAATTTTTGTGCAGTTTCTCCTAGTAAGTTACACACAACATGCCAACAAATATCAAATGCTTTTTTTCAATCTGCACTTGCAGTTTAGCAGTGTCTTAGTAAATATGTCCCATAATGTTATGCTTGATTGGTGTAAAACTAAAACACTGTCTATAAAGTAGTATTTTATTTGCCATTTTCCTAAACTGGGACTTTTATTTTTACAGGAAACACTTTGTGGCACCTACGCTCTCTGAGGGTTTTTTCTGAGATACTGCAGGTTCACTTTGTGCCTAACTTCAAAGACAGCCAATCAGAAGTTCTGCTCAGGCAGTTCTCTGAAGGATGATTGGACAGATTTACCCATCAGATTCAAAGGACAAAAAACACAAAAAGCAACTTTGTAGAAACACTGACAAGGAAACTAAAAGTGACAGACTGACGTTTATCTGTGGACGTTTGTAAAAGACTTGCTCGCTGTCTGTTCATTTAATTTTCAGGAATTAATAATAAATACTTAAAAACAGCTCTCCTCACGTCTTCCTCCACAAAGACATGCATGTGTGGGTGAACTGGTGAATCTAAATTACCCCTGGTGAATGAATGAGAGAGTGAAAGGTTGTCTGTCAGTGTGTAGTGTATCTGTAAGCGTCAGCCCTGTGACAAACTGGGATGTACCCCTTTGACCTCTGAGGCTGCTGTAGTTTGTGTTTTGACTCTCTGAGGCCGCTGTAGTTTGAGTTTTGACCCTCTGAGGCTGCTGTAGTTTGAGTTTTGACCCTCTGAGGCTGCTGTAGTTTGAGTTTTGACCCTCTGAGGCTGCTGTAGTTTGAGTTTTGACCTTCTGAGGCCACTGTAGTTTGAGTTTTGACCCTCTGAGGCCGCTGTAGTTTGTGTTTTGACCCTCTGAGGCCGCTGTAGTTTGTGTTTTGACCCTCTGAGGCTGCTGTAGTTTGAGTTTTGACCCTCTGAGGCTGCTGTAGTTTGAGTTTTGACCCTCTGAGGCCACTGCACTTTGAGTTTTGATCCTCTGAGGCTGCTGCAATTTGAGTTTTGACCCTCTGAGGCTGCTGTAGTTTGAGTTTTGACCCTCTGAGGCTGCTGTAGTTTGAGTTTTGACCCTCTGAGGCCACTGCACTTTGAGTTTTGATCTTCTGAGGCTGCTGCAATTTGAGTTTTGACCCTCTGAGGCCGCTGTAGTTTGAGTTTTGACCCTCTGAGGCAGCTGTAGTTTGAGTTTTGACCCTCTGAGGCAGCTGTAGTTTGAGTTTTGACCCTCTGAGGCTGCTGCAATTTGAGTTTTGACCCTCTGAGGCTGCTGTAGTTTGGGTTTTGACCCTCTGAGGCTGCTGTAGTTTGAGTTTTGACCCTCTGAGGCAGCGGTAGTTTGAGTTTTGACCCTCTGAGGCAGCGGTAGTTTGTGTTTTGACCCTCTGAGGCTGCTGTAGTTTGAGTTTTGATCCTCTAAGGCTGCTGCAATTTGAGTTTTGACCCTCTGAGGCTGCTGCAATTTGAGTTTTGACCCTCTGAGGCTGCTGTAGTTTGAGTTTTGACCCTCTGAGGCAGCGGTAGTTTGAGTTTTGACCCTCTGAGGCAGCGGTAGTTTGTGTTTTGACTCTCTGAGGCTGCTGTAGTTTGTGTTTTGACCCTCTGAGGCTGCTGCAATTTGAATTTTGTAGCTTGGAATATAATCCAAAGAAGAGCTTAATAAATGCATTGCCTTTGAGTAGAAATAGTAGTTACAATGACAGAGAATAGTATGTTTTTCAGAAAAAAGTTAAATGTAGAAATGTTAGCGGAAATTGTCTCATAAGCTATAGGCACAGTCTTTAGCTGTTGCTGTCCACTACTGGTCATTAAAAAGTACTACACAGACTGAATGTACACAAAGCACATTTTCATATGGATGCTTCAAACCTACCAACATCAAACATGTTAGTTGGTATGTTTTTTGGTTTATTTGTCTGTTAGCAAGGTAACTCAGAGTTGATCAACTATTCACAAAAGTTCAGCAATGAGCCAAGAAAAAATTACTACTTTTTGTGTGAATCAAGATAAATACTAACTCCAGCCTTAGGATGTGGCTTTTTTTTTTATCGCAATGGATAGAAAGAGCATTCTTGAGCACCCATTTCTAGTCGCAAAATTTTCTATATACTTTGGATAAGATGAACCAGTTTCAAAGTTTTATAGATTTTATTATTATAATAATCACACTTAAAACCTACAATACATGCAGTTCGCAAAATAAGGTGATGAAGAACAGACCTGAGAGTATTGTATGAAATATTAACAAAACTGGTTCCCTTTTCAAAGTTAAAACTTGTGTTAAACAGTTTTTTACTCATTTACTTATTAAGAGCAAGGTACAGAGCCATTTCATAAGATCAAATGAAACATTTTTCTGTCCATTTCTTTATAATAGCACAGTGGTTCTCAAACTGTTGTACAGTTCAAGTCCTTTTTTGTTTTCATTACTGTTTTAGTCCTGCTGTAGTTAGGGTTAGTTCTGGTTTAGACCTAGTTTAGTCCTTGTTTAGAGCTGATTTCATTCAGGTTTAGTCTTTGTTTGGTCCAGTGTTAGTCCTGGTTTGAAGATGAGGAGGTGCTTGGTGTGAAAAGTTTAAGAAGAGTGGTAAAAGCCATAATTTTTGTTACTTATCTAGTTTTCATTTATGATGGTCAGATGGCAACTTATTCTGGTTTAAACATTGAAGTCACACAATAAATTTGTTAAATAAGAATTTTCTTATCTTGGTCATGCAGCTTTATTTCATAGTCATAAAATAAGATGTGGGCCACTTTATGTTAATTTTTATTAGTGTGCCTTATCTGTAAAAAGCAAATGAGTCTGGTTAATCAAGAATGATGAGGCTCTTTAACGTCCTAGGAACTTATTTGGCAATGGTACAAGGTCAGAGAGGCTACTGTCCAAACTCAGGCAATCAGCTGAATTGTTGAACCAAAATTTACATTTTAATTGCAACAAAAAGCTAGACTAAGATTACATGCAATTTGAAAATGTAAGACCTAGATCAGTGGTTCTCAAACTGTGGTCTGGGTACCACTAATGGTAGTTGGGTTTGTTCTTGCAGTAAAGTCCTTTGCAGTTCAATCCTGATTTAGTGTCCAAGACACACAAGCGAAGGTCACATGACACGACTACAAACTCAATCATCGACCTCTGGCCGAGGGTGTCCTGGTGCTACGTGCACTGATGGACACCCTTGTGCATGAACATGGTGTTTGTCATGGCATGACTTCTGTGACAAGCACAGAAGTCCAATAACAGAACACCACCTTCCAGCGCCCCTCCCAGGGGCCCAGAGAAGGCCGGGTACTCTGCACTGCTGTAAGGCGAGACAACAGTGAGAGACCTGTCTCTAACCTGAAGGCGCAGGGACGCGACTCTCTCATACAAACTCCAACACATGGCCCCTGAACCCCTCCACCCACCGTGATCTCACAGGACAGCGTGGAAATAACACCACAGATTTAGTGATATTTTGTGTGTTATCTCAACACATTTTTACTGAATTGAAGTTAATTAAGTTCCATTTTTGAATCACTTTCTGATCAGCGTTAAATGGCGCACCTCACATCAGCAATAGAAATATATGGGGACATAGTGGCGTGAGACACGCCAAAGGGAAAAATGTGTTGATATAACACGCAAAATGGCACTAAACCTGGTGTGTTATTTACACTTTATCCTGTGAGATCATGTTGGTCCTGTGTGCACCCATTTACAAACACATCCCGCTCCCTTCTTGGTTTCACATAAAGCTGAGCTGCAGGGAGAGAGAGAGGCTCGCTGACAGAGGCTCTGTAAACTGGCTCATTAGCGACCGACCAATCACTTTCATTACTGTGTGATAAAATAATGTGCAATAATATCACGTTAACATGCCCACCCCTGATAAAAACTGTGCCCATACAGCCTGTAAAATAAGTATTGAACACAGATATTTTTTATGTGGTACTGACAGAAAATGTTCAGCAGACATCTATAACAACCCAAGTAATCCATACAGAGACCAGAACAAAGACACACACATAGAGTTATTACTATGAGACTCTCAGGATGAACCACTGAAGGAAAGAGAGTCTGTCTCACATCACATCTAATCTCATTTTCATGTTTAATTATTTTTCTTGGTAAATGATTGTCTCACCAATGAATAAACCCAGGTGTGTAGGAAAGCTTTTGGAACTCCTGAGAAACATAACTCCGCCCACTTCAAAAAGTCCATTATAAAAGGACAGACAGTTAGATACTGGCTTACTGTGCACTGCCAGAGGGTTTTGTTTTGTTTTAAGGAAGCTGCTGCTGCTGCGTCTCCACTCACTTTAAGCAGAGATGGCCAATATGGTAAGTGGCTCATGTTGTGTTTTGGGTATGAAATAAT
This sequence comes from Bostrychus sinensis, assembly GCA_020698575.1. Lineage (NCBI taxonomy): Eukaryota > Metazoa > Chordata > Actinopteri > Gobiiformes > Eleotridae > Bostrychus > Bostrychus sinensis. The sequence goes on along the minus strand of CM036245.1, from coordinate 8,853,239 downwards.
TAAACAGTGAGGCAAAAACCAAAAGCTGAAGTTGGTTAGAAATATGCAACAGAAAAATGAACCAAGATTCTGACTTCCAGGGTTAGATTTACAAACATCAGAGTTGTCCTAAAGAGAAGAGCCTTACTCTCAGATTTTAGCAGAGATGTGAGGTTGTTCACAGCAGCTGCTCTGCCTCTGAGTTTCTCTACAGTAAAGCCATTCAAAGTCAGTATGAGCGTATCCACATAGATCTATGCTGACTATAGATGATGAATAGGAGTGTGTTTACTGTCTTTGTGTCTGAAAACACCTGCCAGCTACAAAATCAGCTCTCTGCACTGTTTTTTTTTTTTTTACGTTCAGTGAAAATACATAGAAAACATGCATTTATTGTAATATTATAATTACAATCAGCACTACACTTACCTGAAGGATTCTTTTAATATCTTTATTTTCTAGCTGACCAGTGTTTTCAGACGTGACTCGTGTCACTGCACAGCTTCAGCAAATGAGACACCACTGAAAGCTAAAATGGGCCAGGCCTCTTTGGGAAATTCATTCCAATATTTTTATCTCTATAACATGTACATTTTTAAGGGACAGTGAAATTACACTTCATTTAAACTTTTTTGACATATCCATCCTGTAAAGATGTTTGTGTATCATAGGCTACACAGACTCACTGCTTCAGAAAAGACTAGACACTAACACATTATTTTAAAAGTGATGACTATAAAAGTACAACGAATGGAGCATATACTGCTTTTTGAATTCAAGAAATTAGTATCTGCACCAATATCACAGATTTTAGGCCTGTTTTCACTTAATAATGACCCTGAGCTCTCTGTTTCTACAGACTGTCCCATACCAGACTGGAATCAGAGGTGGATTCACGCCAGGCAAGAAGATCACCATCAGTGGAACTGTCCCCGTTGATGCAGACAAGTAAGAAGAGAACATAGATGGCTTTAGACTTTTCCAAAATGTGTGGCTGCAGCTTCTGATCTCCAGTGTTGTGTCTTTTATTTCATTTTAATTAAATAGGCTCTAAACTTCAGTTAGATATAAAGAAGTATTATGTTTATGAGCACATTCATTATGTTACAGTATTAAAGTATTCAGCAGTACATCCATGGTTTAAGTAAAGCCTCACAGTCTTTGTCTTTAGGTTCACTGTGGAGCTGTGCGCTGGTTCTAAGATCGCCTTCCATTATAATCCACGTTTCAACCAAAACGTGGTTGTGCGTAACTCATATCTGGGAGGAAAGTGGGGCCCAGAGGAGACAGGTGGACCCATGCCTTTCATGAGAGGACAGTCCTTCAATGTAAGACACTTTTTTTTATTGGTTTATTTATTTACAGGGACAATGCATATGAATTAACAGTACAACTGTAAAATATCTGAAGTGTCTGGCAGATATATATATCCTGATATAACCTGATATGGCTCTGTCTCTTCTCTTTCAGATGGAGATCCACTGTGAGAATGATCACTATAAGATCATGGTCGACGATGCCGAGGTTCACACATACAACCACCGCTACAAAAACTTTACTCAAATCACTACTTTACAAATCAGGGATGATGTAAACCTGGCATATGTTGATGTTTAAAGGCTTCAAAACAACCAGACATAACATACAATATGTCACAGCCTACATACTATATTCATGCACTTAAAGTGATTAAAAGTGATATTGTTCTTTAATTAGGTGGTGGGCTTTTCCTTCTGACCTGAATATTTGTTTATTTTAGGACTGGTTTTTCATAGGTTTAGGATTTGTCTGTGATTAAAAATGATTTAAATCTTAGAACCAGGTCACTCCTGTGAGGACAGTAATATCCAGATTTTAGCCAGAGAGAGTGAATGGTACAAACGCGGTGTTAGGGAGGCTGTTTTTGTAAAAATGGAAAATCTAAACAGCAGAGGAGGCCTAAGATTTAATCTTCCTCCAGTTTACAGCTCAGTGCTGAAACAAAAACATTCTCATTTGATAACTTCTGTGTGAGTAGAATCTTACATACAGGAAACTACTGTACATAAGCTAATACTCACACAGCAGTTATCACTAGAAACGACTAAGCCCTTTGGAGAAAGGATGAAAAGTCTTCTAACAACGAACTTTGTCCAGATGACTTTCTTGTTTAACTCTTTTTACTGAATTCTCCTGGATGACTGAGCACCTACACAGACTGTCTGTGATCTGTTTGAAAAAGAGTGTGTTGGAGCCACTATAAACCATTTTTAATCATTATTAAAAATATTATTTTGATAATAGTTATTGTGATCTACAATTAGTTTATAATTAAATTGTTTATGGAATGATCAGCCTTATCTGCCCACTGTGTTGTTGCTGTGAATAAACTGAAGTCTAAAGGATCTCTGCGAGTGGTTTTTATTTTTTGTGAGTTACAAACCTCCTCTAAGCTGAAAGGCTGACCTCGTCCCAACAGCAGTAGTGATTTCAGAGATCGGTGACATGAGCAGCTGCCCAGGGCGGCGTTCTCAAGGGGACGGCACGAGAATGAAAAGATAGAAAAAATGACATTGTCTTCACTCAGCTGTAGTACAAAACAGTTTTACTAAGAGACAAGCACTTGGAGAAGAGTTTAAGCTTTCTAAAGTTTGTGTTTCATGTCAATAGGCCCAGGTATCACAGAGATATTATCTGTTATGGTGTTAAAACTGTTCGAGATATTAAACATGACGATGAAAAAGATGTAATTTACCCTCTATTAGCAGAATATGCAGCGTTTACAAGACAGTCTGATAAAACAAGATATTTACTATTTACTCATAACTCAGTTTTAATGGCCAGAAGCACAAGAGGAGAGAGAGGAGAGAAGCTGTTTCTCTGAGCTGGGCTCATAACCTGATTTTAGGATGATAAGGAATATTTTGTGTTCATCTTTCTAAAAAAAAAAACAAAACTGGGTTTTTGTTTACAAAAAGGCCATAAAAACTAACTAAATATTAATAATCGATAATAAACTTCATATCTATGGTTAGGTCTGAAGCTGAAGAAAAGATTTCATGCATAAAGAATAAAAATAAACATCTTTATCATGTGAAAAAAGTATATATATATATATATATATATATAAAGTATATAAAAAAAAAAAATTGTCCTCTCGCCCTCCATGGGCGGTTTCATCCATCCAAGCTCGGGTCCTCTACCAGAGGCCTGGGAGCTTGAGGGTTCTGCGCAGTATCTTTGCTGTTCCTAGGACTGCGCTCTTCTGGACTGAGATGTCTGATGTTTTTCCTGGGATCTGCTGTAGCCACTCTTCCAGTTTGGGGGTTACTGCCCCGAGTGCTCCGATGACCACGGGCACCACTGTTGCCTTCACTTTCCAGGCCTTCTCAAGTTCTTCTTTGAGGCCTTGGTACTTCTCCAGTTTCTCGTGTTCCTTTTTCCTGATGTTACAATCGCTTGGTATTGCGATGTCAACCACAACGGCTTTCCTCTGCTGTTTGTCCATCACCACAATGTCCGGTTGGTTTGCCACTACCATTTTGTCTGTCTGGATCTGGAAGTCCCACAGGATCTTAGCTCGGTCATTCTCTATCACCTTTGGAGGTGTTTCCCATCTTGACATCGGGACTTCCAGACTGTACTCTGCACAGATGTTCCTGTAAACTATACCAGCCACTTGGTTATGACGCTCCATGTATGCTTTCCCTGCCAGCATCTTACAGCCTGCAGTTATGTGCTGGATTGTCTCAGGGGCCTCTTTGCACAGTCTGCACCTGGGGTCTTGTCTTGTATGGTAGATCTGGGCCTCTATTGCTCTGGTGCTCAAGGCCTGCTCCTGTGCAGCCATGATCAGTGCCTCTGTGCTGTCCTTCAGTCCAGCCCTTTCTAGCCATTGGTAGGATTTCTCGATGTCAGCCACTTCAGTTATCTGTCGATGGTACATCCCATGTAGGGGCTTTTCCTCCCAGGATGGTTCCTCCAGCACCTCGTCCTCTGTTTTCCACTGCCTGAGACATTCACTGAGAACTTCATCTGTTGAGGCCATCTTCCTGATGTAGTCAAGGATCTTGGATGTTTCATCCTGGACAGTGGTTCTGACACTCACCAGTCCTCTGCCTCCTTCCTTGCGCTTAGTGTACAGTCTCAGGGTGCTGGATTTGGGGTGGAACCCTCCATGCATGGTTAGGAGCTTTCGTGTTTTCACATCTGTGGTCTGAATCTCTTCCTTTGGCCAGCTTATTATTCCCGCAGGGTATCTGATGACCGGCAGGGCATAGCTGTTGATTGCCCTGACTTTATTCTTGCCATTGAGCTGACTCCTTAGGACTTGCCTTACTCGTTGGAGGTATTTGGCTGTGGCTGCTTTTCTTGTGGCCTGGTCCAGGTTGCCATTTGCTTGTTGGATTCCAAGGTACTTGTAGCTGTCCTCAATGTCTGCTATTCTGCCGTCTGGGAGTGGGACCCCTACTGTATGGACTACCTTCCCTCTCTTTGTCACCATGCGCCCGCACTTCTCAAGTCCGAATGACATTCCGATGTCACTGCTGTAGATCCTGGTTGTGTGGATCAGTGAGTCAATGTCTCTCTCGCTCTTGGCGTACAGCTTGATATCATCCATGTAGAGGAGGTGACTGATGGTGGCCCCGTTCCTGAGTCGGTACCCATAGCCAGTCTTGGTGATTATCTGGCTGAGGGGGTTCAGACCTATGCAGAACAGCAGCGGGGACAGAGCATCTCCTTGGTATATCCCACATTTGATGGACACTTGTGCAATTGGCTTGCAGTTGGCCTCAAGGGTGGTCTTCCACTGCCTCATCGAGTTTGCAATGAAGGCTCTTAGAGTCCTGTTGATGTTATACATCTCCAAGCATTCCATGATCCATGTGTGTGGCATTGAGTCATAGGCTTTCTTGTAATCAATCCAGGCGGTGCACAGATTAGTGTGTCTGGCTTTGCAATCCTGAGCGACTGTTCTATCTACAAGCAGCTGGTGTTTAGCTCCTCTGGTGTTTTTACCAATGCCCTTCTGTGCTGTGCTCATGTATTGATCCATGTGCCCACTTATCTTAGCCGCTATGATGCCTGACATGAGCTTCCATGTGGTGGGGAGACAGGTTATTGGTCGATAGTTGGATGGGGCCGTTCCCTTCAGGGGATCCTTCTGGATCAGGATTGTCCGGCCTTCAGTTAGCCATTCAGGGTGGGTCCCATCCTTTAGCAGCTGGTTCATTTGTGCTGCCAGGCGCTCATGGAGTGAAGTTAGCTTTTTCAGCCAGTAGGTGTGGATCATGTCAGGCCCTGGTGCTGTCCAGTTTTTCATACCTGAGACTCTTTGTTGGATGTCTGCCACTGTGATGGTTACTGGTTCTTGTTCAGGGAGGTTGCTGTGATCTGCTCTTAGATCCTCCAGCCACTGTGCACTGTTGTTGTGTGACGCCTCCTTCTCCCATATGCCTTTCCAGTATTGTTCAGCCTTGGTGGGTCTGCTCTGTTGTTATTACCCTGCCACTGAGAGTACACTTTAGCTGGTTGAGTTGAGAACAGCCGGTTTATTCGCCTTGCTTCGATTTCTCTCGTGTACCTCTTTAGTCGGGTGGCCAAGGCTTGGAGTCTTTGCTTGGCAGTTTCCAATGCTTCAGGTATGGACATCTTGCTGTACCTCTTGGGTGCTTGTTGTTTCATTGCACCTTTCTGGAGCTCTGACAGTTGGCTCACTTCTCTCCGAGTTACCTTGATTTTAGCTTCTAACCTTCTTTTCCATGGTGGATATGGATCTTTATGGTTGCTCTTTGGTTGATAGCCAAGCTCCTCAAGGATCACTGCTGCTGAAGTGTATATCAGCTCATTGGTTTCAGTGATGGTCATCGTAGGTATTGTTCCCAAAGCTGCATTCACATCTTCCAGGAGACTTTCTGAAGGTACTTCACTCAGCCTGTGTAATTGGTGTCGGGGTTGCCTGGTCTTCATTTTAGCCATGATCTTATCTCTCAGGTCAGTTGCTGCCTCGCTCAGCTTGATGGTGCTTATTGGGGCTTCGTACCCAAACTCTGGATGGGGAGTTGGTGTTAACTCCCCTCTGACCTTGTGTCCTCGCTCCCCCTTGCCGTAGCATATGTGTTGTATCTCGTCAATCTCAAGTTGTGAAAGCAGGTGCCGCTTGTGGATGTTGGAACACTGAGCTACTAGTTGTTTAGCAGTGAGTGTTGATTGTGGGTTTCGAAGTTGCCATATTTCCCACATTCTCTTCATGTAACCCCTCTGACTAGGGTTACTGGAGTAGTAGCATTCCAACAGAGCCTTGTTCTCGCATCTCGTCCACTTCCGTCTTGTTCCAGTAGCCCACTTCTCATCAGGCTGCTCTGGTTCCCCAACACCTGACGCAGACCTTGTTTGACCGGGCAACGTCTGAGCCGGTATGTCTCGTAATTCATTGTCTCTCATCATCATTATATATATATATATATATATATATATATATATATATATATATATATATGTACATATTTTTAACCTTTACTTGATCCTTTACTTGATTGTTATCTAGTATTTAGTTAGTATCTTCACAGACGTTGTGTTTTGTTGTGCATTATTTAAAGGCGCTCTATTCGCCCTTTCTTTCTCCCATGTTATAATGTTGTTCCCTCATCAAAAATATACCTGCAGTTGTGTTTTGTTTCATTAATGTCTGTTTGAGTAATCCTGTATTCTCTGGCGTTAACTTTCTGAGGCCTCAGAAGCACTGACCAATCACCAATGAGTGGAAAACTCATTTTTCATTTTGTAGTAAAGTGGACTCCGCCCTCTGCTGCCCTCTACTGGTCTCTGCTGGTCTCTGCTGCCCTCTGCTGGTCTCTGCTGGTCTCTGCTGGTCTCTGCTGCCCTCTGCTGGTCTCTGCTGCTCTCTGCTGCTCTCTGCTGCCCTCTGCTGGTCTCTTCACCTGTTTCTTTACAGCACCAGTCGAGCACTAAAACCAATGTTACTTAAAAACATTGTTTTTTAAAGGTTGTAAAACATGCAATGCTTTCCTGGAGGCAAAATATGAACAAAAGCCTAATACCTGAATCCAGACAGTGACACCAAACATTAATCATTTCTTCCTTGCCCCATGACTGGAGTTATGCTGCTAACAGACTGACCAACCAATGTCAGGAAAGGTGAAGCATCAGAGGTGAAAAGAAACAAGATTAGAAAGAAAGTTTGATACAGTTGTGGGTATGTAGTAGAAATAATAATAATAATAGGATGTGTTGTGAGTTGTGTAAAAGTAGACAAAAATAGTAGTCACAGTTTACTGTTTACTGATACAAATGTGAAATTATATTGCAATGATAGTGTATTATAAAAATGTGGTTTGATTGGGAGTCAGTGACACAAAAAAAATGTTTTAGGGTTAAAGGTGAGACCATTTTTTAGCGAGTATCCCAAAATACACACCGGAGGGAAACTCTATGCCATTTGAATCAACACAGCCAAAGTTATCCACAAAAAAATAGTTGCAAAACATCAAAAAACTGTCTTAGGGTGCAGGAGGCTTAAGTATAGTTAAGATGATTTTACTAAAAAGAAATTTGATGGAAATGTTTGAATGCTCGTACAACTGAGAGGGCCAGGCTCCTGTGGGAAACTGACCTGGGAGTGGGTTGCCATGAAGTCCACTCCCCTGACCTCAGATTTCCTCTCTGTGTAAAGTCTTGAACAGAGGTAAGGACGTACTCCCTCTGTATCTGGCACTGGCTGCGTCGTTACCACTCGATGGATCTCACCATGAGTCAATTATAAACGTACACGCTTCCAGTTTAGTCCAGGTATTACTAATTCATAACCACTGCTGCTTTGGCTGATAAAGTATCCACAACATGTCTGTTTTAAAGCTGAAAAGTAGCTCATTTTAAACAAAAGTCTGCAAAAGAAAGCTTTACCAGTAAAAAAAGCAGCTGGAGAAATATTTTGCAATTAATTATGTTAACGCTTCAGTGAGATGTCTGGGTATAAAAGCAGCATTATGTATTGTTAGTATTGCTCTTCATCCTCAAGCAACACTGCATTAGGCATAAATCAGTGCTAGAAATCACTGCATGGATCAGAAACACTTACAGAAGTCTATGTCTGTGAAATGTGGTTGTAGAAGCAGCATTATAGATACTGACAACAATAAACTTGAACTGAGAAATACTGTCTGAGTCATGTGTTTTTACTGCTGGCAACACCAAGAGACCACTCCAATTTATAACTTTTATATTTCTTGAAAATGGGTTCACGAATGTAAGTTATATGAAAAACACAAATAAATCAGAGACCAGCAGAGGGCAGCAGAGGGCAGCAGAGACCAACAGAGGGCAGCAGAGGGCAGCAGAGGGCAGCAGAGGGCAGCAGAGACCAGCAGAGACCAGCAGAGGGCAGCAGAGGGCAGCAGAGGGCAGCAGAGGGCAGCAGAGGGCAGCAGAGGGCAGCAGAGAGCAGCAGAGGGCAGCAGAGGGCAGCAGAGGGCAGCAGAGACCAGCAGAGGGCAGCAGAGGGCAGCAGAGAGCAGCAGAGGGCAGCAGAGGGCAGCAGAGAGCAGCAGAGGGCAGCAGAGGGCAGCAGAGGGCAGCAGAGACCAGCAGAGGGCAGCAGAGGGCAGCATAGACCAGCAGAGACCAGCAGAGACCAGCAGAGAGACCAGCAGAGGGCAGCAGAGACCAGCAGAGACCAGCAGAGAGCAGCAGAGACCAGCAGAGGGCAGCAGAGACCAGCAGAGGGCAGCAGAGACCAGCAGAGGGCAGCAGAGGGCAGCAGAGACCAGCAGAGACCAGCAGAGGGCAGCAGAGACCAGCAGAGGGCAGCAGAGACCAGCAGAGGGCAGCAGAGAGCAGCAGAGAGCAGCAGAGGGCAGCAGAGGGCAGCAGAGACCAGCAGTGGGCAGCAGAGACCAGCAGAGGGCAGCAGAGGGCAGCAGAGACCAGCAGAGGGCAGCAGAGACCAGCAGAGGGCAGCAGAGGGCAGCAGAGACCAGCAGAGGGCAGCAGAGAGAGCAGCAGAGGGCAGCAGAGACCAGCAGAGGGCAGCAGAGGGCAGCAGAGAGAGCAGCAGAGGGCAGCAGAGACCAGCAGAGGGCAGCAGAGAGCAGCAGAGAGCAGCAGAGGGCAGCAGAGGGCAGCAGAGACCAGCAGAGACCAGCAGAGGGCAGCAGAGGGCAGCAGAGACCAGCAGAGACCAGCAGAGGGCAGCAGAGACCAGCAGAGGGCAGCAGAGACCAGCAGAGGGCAGCAGAGAGCAGCAGAGAGCAGCAGAGGGCAGCAGAGGGCAGCAGAGACCAGCAGTGGGCAGCAGAGACCAGCAGAGGGCAGCAGAGGGCAGCAGAGACCAGCAGAGGGCAGCAGAGAGAGCAGCAGAGGGCAGCAGAGACCAGCAGAGGGCAGCAGAGGGCAGCAGAGACCAGCAGAGGGCAGCAGAGGGCAGCAGAGGGCAGCAGAGGGCAGCAGAGACCAGCAGAGACCAGCAGAGACCAGCAGAGGGCAGCAGAGGGCAGCAGAGACCAGCAGAGGGCAGCAGAGAGCAGCAGAGGGCAGCAGAGGGCAGCAGAGACCAGCAGAGGGCAGCAGAGAGAGCAGCAGAGGGCAGCAGAGACCAGCAGAGGGCAGCAGAGGGCAGCAGAGGGCAGCAGAGGGCAGCAGAGACCAGCAGAGACCAGCAGAGACCAGCAGAGGGCAGCAGAGGGCAGCAGAGACCAGCAGAGGGCAGCAGGGAGCAGCAGAGGGCAGCAGAGAGCAGCAGAGGGCAGCAGAGACCAGCAGAGGGCAGCAGAGACCAGCAGAGGGCAGCAGAGACCAGCAGAGACCAGCAGAGACCAGCAGAGACCAGCAGAGGGCAGCAGAGGGCAGCAGAGACCAGCAGAGGGCAGCAGAGAGCAGCAGAGGGCAGCAGAGAGCAGCAGAGGGCAGCAGAGACCAGCAGAGGGCAGCAGAGACCAGCAGAGACCAGCAGAGACCAGCAGAGGGCAGCAGAGTCCAGCAGAGTCCCGAAGCTTAATTTCCCCAAATATGGTAGTATTGAATATTTCTACATATAGCTTTGCGTATTACCATTAAACTTATATTTTGATATACTACTGCCAGGTTAATAACACTTCAACATTAGTAATAATAATAATACTTTGGTCTTATGTGATGTTTTTCTTCCACTGTAAGGTCATCTTATTCTTGGGTGCATTGTGCATTTCTAAAAGTGCACAATAATGAGCTGGTTACAAAGTTATCAGACTGAAGGCTGCAGGTGGGAGCTCTGGCAGCCCAGGGGGTTGCGTGGGATGCTCAAGAAGATAAGGCATTGCAGAACTACTATGGTGAGGGCTGAAGTTAGTCATGAAATCAAACATTTTTTTTAAATCTTCTATTATATAATTTTTCTATTGCAGTGCTTTTGTTTTTGACGAAAAGTGAAAACGCTTCATCCGCCACTTCACAAAAATTTTAAATTTAATAAAATCAATCATGATTCCAATTTTTGAGACTCCCAATTTCTGATTATCCACCACAAAAAAAATCTAATTTGCATTTACAGAAACGAAAAAAAATCCATTTTTTGTGATTTTTTTTCCATAATTTAAAATCAACTTTTAATCACAAAAACTGGAATTTAAAGGGTTAAATTTCTTAAACAGAATTCATTTTTGCTATGAAAAAAATGAATGAATAAAAAAAAAAAAGGAATTATTGACTATTAGAAACTTTTTTCTATGGCAGCTTTTATTGGTGCATTTTTTTGTGCTTAGGGCAAAAAGTGTGACTAAAACGTTAGGGCTGTAGGAGGGATGGATATATATACAGTGGGGCAAAAAAGTATTTAGTCAGCCACCAATTGTGCAAGTTCTCCCACTTAAAAAGATGAGAGAGGCCTGTAATTTTCATCATAGGTTTACCTCAACTATGAGAGACAAAATGAGAAAAAAAAATTCAGAAAATCACATTGTCTGATTTTTAAAGAATTTATTTGCAAATTATGGTGGAAAATAAGTATTTGGTCACCTACAAACAAGCAAGATTTCTGGCTCTCACAGAGCTGTAACTTCTTCTGTAAGAGGCTCCTCTGTCCTCCACTCGTTGCCTGTATTTATGGCACCTGTTTGAACTGGTTATCTATATAAAAGACACCTGTCCACAACCTCAAACAGTCCCACTCCAAACTCCACTATGGCCAAGACCAAAGAGCTGTCAAAGGACACCAGAAACAAAATTGTAGACCTGCAGCAGGCTGGGAAGACTGAATCTGCAATAGGTAAGCAGCTTGGTGTGAAGAAATCAACTGTGGGAGCAATTATTAGGAAATGGAAGACATACAAGACCACTGATAATCTCCCTCCATCTGGGGCTCCCCGCAAGATCTCACCCCGTGGTCAAAATGATCACAAGAACGGTGAGCAAAAATCCCAGAACCACACGGGGGACCTAGTGAATGACCTGCAGAGACCTGGGACCAAAGTAACAAAGGCTACCATCAGTAACACACTACGCCGCCAGGGACTCAAATCCTGCAGTGCCAGACGTGTCCCCTGCTAAAGCCAGTACATGTGCAGGCGTCTGAAGTTTGCTACAGAGCATTTGGATGATCCAGAAGAGGATTGGGAGAATGTCATATGGTCAGATGAAACCAAAATAGAACTTTTTGGTAAAAACTCTACTCATCGTGTTTGGAGCAGAAAGAATGCTGAGTTGCATCCAAAGAACATTATACCTACTGTAAAGCATGGGGGTGGGAACATCATGCTTTGGGGCTGTTTTTCGGCAAAGGGACCAGGACAACTGATCCGTGTAAAGGAAAGGATGAATGGGGCCATGTATCGTCAGGTTTTGAGTGAAAACCTCCTTCCATCAGCAAGGGCATTGAAGATGAAACGCGGCTGGGTCTTTCAGCATGACAATGATCCCAAACACACTGCCCGGGTAACGAAGGAGTGGCTTTGTAAGAAGCATTTCAAGGTCCTGGAGTGGCCTAGCCAGTCTCCAGATCTCAACCCCATAGAAAATGTTTGGAGGGAGTTGAAAGTCCGTGTTGCCCAGCGACAGCCCCAAAACATCACTGCTCTAGAGGAGATCTGCATGGAGGAATGGGCCAAAATACCAGCAACAGTTTGTGAAAACCTTTTGAAGACTTAGGGAAAAGGTTTGACCTCTGTCATTGCCAACAAAGGGTATATAACAAAGTATTGAGATAAAAAATACTTATTTTCCACCATAATTTGCAAATAAATTCTTTAAAAATCAGACAATGTGATTTTCTGGATTGTTTTTTCCTCATTTTGTCTCTCATAGTTGAGGTAAACCTATGATGAAAATTACAGGCCTCTCTCATCTTTATAAGTGGGAGAACTTGCACAATTGGTGGCTGACTAAATACTTTTTTGCTCCACTGTATATATATATATATATATATATGTATATATATATATATATATATATATATATATATATATATATATATATATTATTTTTTTTTTTTTTTACTTTTTTCACATGATAAAGACATTTATTTTTACTCTTTATGCATGAAATCTTTTCTTCAGCTTAAGACCTAACCATAGATATGAAGTTTATTACACTTTATTAATATTTAGTTAGTTTTTATGGCCTTTTTGTAAACAAAAACCCAGTTTTTTTTAGAAAGATGAACACAAAATATTCCTTATCATCCTAAAATCAGGTTATGTGCTCAGCTCAGAGAAACAGCTTCTCTCCTCTCTCTCCTCTCGTGCTTCTGGCCATTAAAACTGAGTTATGAGAAGTAAATATCTTGTTTTATCAGACTGTCTTGAAAACACTGCATATTCTGCTAATAGAGGGTAAATTAGATGCACATCTTTTTCATCGTCATGTTTAATATCTCGAACAGTTTTAACACCATAACAGATAATATCTCTGTGATACCTGGGCCTATTGACATGAAACACAAACTTTAGAAAGCTTAAACTCTTCTCCAAGTGCTTGTCTCTTAGTAAAACTGTTTTGTACTACAGCTGAGTGAAGACGATGTCATTTTTTCTCTCTTTTCATTCTCGTGCCGTCCCCTTGAGAACGCCGCCCTGGGCAGCTGCTCATGTCACCGATCTCTGAAATCACTACTGCTGTTGGGACGAGGTCAGCCTTTCAGCTTAGAGGAGGTTTGTAACTCACAAAAAATAAAAACCACTCGCAGAGATCCTTTAGACTTCAGTTTATTCACAGCAACAACACAGTGGGCAGATAAGGCTGATCATTCCATAAACAATTTAATTATGAACTAATTATAGATCACAATAACTATTATCAAAATAATATTTTTAATAATGATTAAAAATGGTTTATAGTGGCTCCAACACACTCTTTTTCAAACAGATCACAGACAGTCTGTGTAGGTGCTCAGTCATCCAGGAGAATTCAGTAAAAAGAGTTAAACAAGAAAGTCATCTGGACAAAGTTTGTTGTTAGAAGACTTTTCATAATTTCTCCAAAGGGCTTAGTCGTTTCTAGTGATAACTGCTGTGTGAGTATTAGCTTATGTACAGTAGTTTCCTGTATGTAAGATTCTACTCACACAGAAGTTATCAAATGAGAATGTTTTTGTTTCAGCACTGAGCTGTAAACTGGAGGAAGATTAAATCTTAGGCCTCCTCTGCTGTTTAGATTTTCCATTTTTACAAAAACAGCCTCCCTAACACCGCGTTTGTACCATTCACTCTCTCTGGCTAAAATCTGGATATTACTGTCCTCACAGGAGTGACCTGGTTCTAAGATTTAAACCTTCTTGTTTAACCTTTTTTAATCACAGACAAATCCTAAACCTATGGAAAACCAGTCCTAAAATAAACAAATATTCATGACAGAAGGAAAAGCCCACCACCTAATTAAAGAACAATATCACTTTTAATCACTTTAAGTGTATGAATATAGTATGTAGGCTGTGACATATTGTATGTTATGTATGGTTGTTTTGAAGCCTTTAAACATCAACATATGCCAGGTTTACATCATCCCTGATTTTTAAAGCATTGATTTGAGTAAAGTTTTTGTAGCGGTGGTTGTATGTGTGAACCTGGGCATCATCGACCATGATCTTATAGTGATCATTCTCACAGTGGATCTCCATCTGAAAGAGAAGAGACAGAGCCATATCAGGTTATATCAGGATATATATATCTGCCAGACACTTCAGATATTTTACAGTTGTACTGTTAATTCATATGCATTGTCCCTGTAAATAAATAAACCAATAAAAAAATTGTCTTACATTGAAGGACTGTCCTCTCATGAAAGGCATGGGTCCACCTGTCTCCTCTGGGCCCCAGTTTCCTCCCAGACATGAGTTACGCACAACCACGTTTTGCTTGAAACGTGGATTATAATGGAGGGCGATCTTAGAACCAGCGCACAGCTCCACATCGAAACTAAAGACAAAGACTGTGAGGCTTTACTTAAACCATGGATGTACTGCTGAATACTTTAATACTGTAACATGATGAATGTGCTCATAAACATAATACTTCTTTATATCCAACTGAAGTTTAGAGCTTATTTAATTAAAATGAAATAAACGACACAACACTGGAGATCAGAAGCTGCAGCCACACATTTTGGAAAAGTCTAAAGCCATCTATGTTCTCTTCTTACTTGTCTGCATCAACGGGGACAGTTCCACTGATGGTGATCTTCTTGCCTGGCGTGAATCCACCTCTGATTCCAGTCTGGTATGGGACAGGCTGTAGAAACAGAGAGCTCAGGGTCATTATTAAGTGAAAACAGGCCTAAAATCTGTGATATTGGTGCAGATACTAATTTCATGAATTCAGAAAGCAGTATATGCTCCATCTGTTGTACTTTTATAGACAATCACTTTTAAAATAATGTGTTAGTGTCTAGTCTTTTCTGAAGCAGTGAGTCTGTGTAGCCTATGATACACAAACATCTTTACAGGATGGATATGTCACAAAAGTTTAAATGAAGTGTATTTTCACTGTGTCTCTTAAAAATGTACATGTTATAGAGAAAAAAATATTGGAATGAATTTACTAAAGAGGCCCTCCTTTAAGTTATAAAATGTGAAATACTAATGCAAAGGAGTCTAAGATCATTTTAAAAAGCCTGACAAAAACATGGCCCATATGGGGGGGGGGGGGGGGGGGGGGGGGCATCAGCAACATGTAGGGCTGATGTTAATCATCAAAATATAACATTAAATGCATATTTTCTATGTTTTGGGAATGAAAGCAGCAAGCAAAAAACAAAACAAAACACAAAACCAAACAAAGTGGCAGTAATTTTTGGACACACCACACAGCTTTCTCAGATTAGGAACAGCAAGTGGAGCTCGAGCTGCGAGGCTAGTTTCACTTCAGTGTCCTGCTTAGCAGATTGGACAGTGCACACTGCCTGCTGAAGCTGCGCAGTGACACGAGCCACGTCTGAAAACACTGGTCAGCTAGGAAATCTAAAAATTAAAAGAATCCTTCAGGTTTGTGTAGTGCTGATTGTAATCATAACGATATTACAATAAATGCATATTTTCTCTGTACTTTGTCTGAGCGTTAAAAAACAGTGCAGAGAGCTGATTTTGTAGCTGGCAGGTGTTTTCAGACACAAAGACAGTAAACACACTCCTATTCATCATCTATAGTCAGCATAGATCTATGTGGATACGCTCATACTGACTTTGAATGGCTTTACTGTAGAGAAACTCAGAGGCAGAGCAGCTGCTGTGAACAACCTCACATCTCTGCTAAAATCTGAGAGTAAGGCTCTTCTCTTTAGGACAACTCTAATGTTTGTAAATCTAACCCTGGAAGTCAGAATCTTGGTTCATTTCTTTTGCGTATTTCTAACCAACTTCAGCCTTTGGTTTTTGCCTCACTGTTAAATTATTTCATACCCAAAACACAACATGAGCCACTTACCAGATCGGCCATCTCTGCTTAAAGTGAGTGGAGACGCAGCAGCAGCAGCTTCCTTAAAACAAATAAAACACTCTGTCAGTGCACAGTGAGCCAGTATCTAACTGTCTGTCCTTTTATAATGGACTTTTTGAAGTGGGCGGAGTTACGTTTCTCAGGAATTCCCAAAGCTTTGTTACACACCTGGGTTCATTCATCGGTGAAACAAACATTTACCATGAAAAATATTTAAACATGAAAATGAGATTAGATGTGATGTGAGACAGACTCTCTTTCCTTCAGTGGTTCATCCTGAGAGTCTCATAGTAATAACTCTATGTGTGTGTCTTTGTTCTGGTCTCTGTATGGATTACTTGGGTTGTTATAGATGTCTGCTGAACATTTTCTGTCAGTACCACATAAAAAATATCTGTGTTCAATACTTATTTTACAGGCTGTATGGGCACAGTTTTAATTAGGGGTGGGCATGTCAACGTGTTATTATTGCGTTAACACATTAATTAATTAACACCAACAATTATTTTAATGAAAATGATTGGTCGGTCGTGAACGAGCCAGTTTACAGAGTCAGTTTACTCTCTCCCTGCAGCTCAGCTTCATGTGAAACCAAGCAGGGAGCGGGATGCGTTTGTAAATGGGTGCACACAGGACAGAGCAAGAGTACAGAGACATGAGAGCCACAGGAGGAGGACAGACTTTGAATTGGAAAAATAGTCTCAGCTTCAAAGGTTAAAAACATTCCAATCATAAATGTTTATTTTAAACAGAGCCATTTCTTTAAAATGTAGCTCTATCTGCTGCAGTGCTCTTTATCTGCAGAATAATAGGCCAATGATTATTATTATTATTATTATTATTATTATTATTATTATTATTATTATTATTATTATTATTATTATTATTATTATTATTATTATTATTATTTGGGCTTTAAATATATTTGAAAGGGTGCTAAATAAACTGAATATACACAAATCATGACCAAGTCAAAACAGCACTGGCTGAATTCTAAAAGCTGTAAGTGGTCAAATAAAGAGTGAATGAGGAACTAAAGGAGCTGGAACGCATTGTTGATTGAATTTGACAGCAAGACTGTGATTAATTGCAAAAAAAAAACATGATTCAAATAAAATTGTAATTGTTGCCCAGCACTAGATTTTATTCGAGCTACAGCTCTTTGCCACGGTTTGCACAAATACAGCTGCCGTGACTTTCATCCAACAGTCAGAATGAATTGCCATAAAGTATCACCATTAAGATGGGCCTCATCCAGACAGGGGACGGGGGGTGAGGTAGGGGTCTGAGAAGTCCATAGGAGGAGAGGCTGAGGGCCCACAGTTCGGGAGAGGAGCACAGATGGGGTCAGCTGAGGTCCAGTCACTGAAAGAAAAGCTTTTCTAACGCTTCTCTCTCCCTTTACCTTCAGAGGTGGGCTCCAGTCCCTGAGACGCCAGGACTCAGGAAGTTGGCTCGTTTCAGAAATATTTCAGATTCTTATTTTTCTCACACAAATTAACAGTTGTTCATTCTTCTTAGTTCAGTTCGTTGCTTTTCAGTCATGCAGTAAAGGCGTGAACGGGCAGTGTTTCTGTGGAAGATGCTCTAACTCACTGATCACCAGATAAGATGGGTTTTATTTGGCTCATGCCCACATTCACATTTGTCATTCATAGTACAGTGCAGAGTGAAAGGTTTATTTGTTTATGCATCCAGTGGCAAATAAATAAATAAATAAATAAATAAATAAATAAATAAATAAATAAATAAATAAATAAATAAATAAATAAATAATAAAAATGACTATTGCATTTACCCAATACGTCACAAGATTTTTTCCTATGGCCACTTCAAGATCGGCCTTTGTGTGACCTCATTGTTCTCCAGTTAAAGTCATGGTTGGAATATTTCCTGTTCCCTGTCACTCAGTTTACTGGAAAGATGAAGAGATCACTTGGAATATACTTGGAAAATATTTTCTCATGTGAATTCATGGGGCGCCAGTAATTGTGACACACATACATTTATCAAATATATATTTTTTAAATAAAACTGTGATGTGATGTTTTCATTCAATGACAGATGAGTTTTTTGTAAATATTTGTTCAGCCTTCTTTGCTCAAATTTGCCAAGGTTGTCAATGTTAGTGGAGGGCACTGTATGTCACATTGATTTTTTAACTGCTATAATTATGAACTGCTCAAAGACATTTAGTTAATATATTTTATTACTGTTCAAATTAAAGCATATTCAAACAAATGTAACCCAGACAAACATGTTGTAACCTATTAATTAAATTATTCAGCCTATCAGTAAATAATATACACAGACGAAGAAGATTTTCTGTCTCTTATGAGAGTCACATTTGTCCCTGGGTGAAGTGCCACACATGGAGATAAACTCACTCAAACATGGTGCTGAGCATGAATAAGTTTTACTCCTACACTCTTCTGACAAATCTGTTTGGTCAAGTTTACGAGACAGGAAGAGGGGATAAGTTGACCCATCCCAGGAATCTTGGAAGTTGCACATTTTATTGTCATGTGACTTTAAATATTAAAGCCCATACATCCTGTCAATGTGTCTAAAATAAGCTATATTTTTGATAAAAAATATATTTTTTCATGCTCAAAGTCAAATCATGCCATATTTGATATGATTCCAAAAAAAAAAAAGTAACTAAACTAAAATGTTTTATGATTCATGTATAAATAGTTTACATAATTTTCATTCCTAATAATCAGCTTGATTTTCCATGAGTTAAACTGAACCATGGGCTGTGGGGTTAAGTTAATCCATCTCTGCCTCCATTAGGAACTATGGTCAAAATTAATATGAAAAATGCTATTGCATTATTTTATGCAGTTCTTTACTTTTTCTGTTGTTGGCTGTTTGAGGTTTCTCAGTTTGACAGTGGAAAAGTTAATTAAAATTTTATATATTAAAGTCTACATTTTTATTTTTGAGGCAAAGCTCCAGAAGTTGGGGACAACCAAAGGCAATTTTCTGTAAAACCATATGCCACAGAATGCTTTTACAATTTTAAACTTTAGAAAACATTTTAAAATCAATGTAGATGCTTTAATTGTATTTCTGTTTTATTTTGCTGACACAAAGACCGCCCATGCAAAAAGTGGCCCAACTTAACTCTTAACAGTTTTTGGCTTTGATACATTTCTCAGATACAGTTTAGTTTTATTTATTTAGCCTGGTACCACAACAACAGTCGCCTCAAAGGGCTTTACAAACGATTCGATAACGAGTCGGAAATTCATTTTTTTTCTTTGTTGCATTGATCAACTTCAGTCCTCTGTCTCTGTTTATGCAATTTAACCCCTCAAATTCCAGTTTGTGATAAAAAGTGGATTTCAAATTATGGTAAAAATCACAAAAAAATAGATTTTTTTCCTATCTGTAAAGGCAAATTAGATTTTTTATTTTTTATTTATTTATTTATTTATTTTGTGGTGGTGGTGGTGGATTATCAGAGGTAAGGAGTGTCAAAAATTGCCATTAAGATTGGTTTTATTACATTTTAAATTTTTGTGTAGTGCCAGATAGGGCTGGGCGATAATTAAAATAATTAAAACCATATTGGTCAATCTCGATTTTTTAAATTTGATTTTATGTTTACAATTAAAAACTAATAATCATGGCTTTGATTCCTCCTTAGATTTCATTGTAAAAAGAAAGTGGGAGATTTATTGTAACATCTTTTATTGCAAGTTTTAGTTTTTATACAATAATTACAGTAATAGTTTAAACAATTAAAAGAGGCAAGATGATATGTTGTGAGTTTTAGATTAAAACAACAGAAAATGTCCAGTTCCTTGCTCCGTGAGAGCAGCCTCCAGTGCTGCTCCAATGATGAGGGCAGGAAAAACTTTTGTTTCTGACTGTCCTGTCTCCACTTACAGCCTGGATTATCAGTAAAATCACCTGATTTAACTTTGGTTTTTAATGCTTTTTTGTCTTTAAATGCGTAGTGCTTTTGAGGTGTTTATTCATCTAAACTGCACGCTTGTTGTCTCTGGCTCAGGCTGTAACACGAGGGCAGTAACCGTAAACATAAGTGCACTCCTCAGCCTCTCTGTTTTCTGCTTCTGCTCTGTCTGTAGACTTGTCCATATCGAGTTAAAAGGCTCTAAGCTTATCATCGAGAATGACCTTACACTTAATGGCGATTCAACTTCAAATTCAATTTTTGGCCCAGCCCTAGTGTCACATAAAACATTTTTAATCACACCTTTCCTCCTAAGGCACAAAAAATGCACTGCCATAGAAAAAATAATCAAATAATGGATCCAGTGATTAACTTAAGTCCTCACCATACATAACAAATCATTCTGGTTATGAAATGTAACCCTTAAATCCTAGTTTCTGTGGTGCACACACATCCAGCTCACACAGAGGCCTCTGCACTGATGCAGAGCTCAGTAAAGACTACATTTGGGATTTGTGCACACACAAACACAAATAAACTCATTTCTCAACGCACACTTTCAGACCAATTTATGATAACCTAAAACACACTCAAATAATTTTAGTCGAGATTTCTTTTATTTGCTTTGCAGGCACAATCATTTATACAAACATTAAATCAATAATCACTTAATCCCTCACTATCATAAATCCATGAAATTCTAGATAAAAATGTGAAATTATATTGCAATGATAGTGTATTATAAAAATGTGGTTTGATTGGGAGTCAATGGCACAAAAAAAGGTTTTAGGGTTAAAGGTGTGACCATTTTCTTTAGAGAGGATCCCAAAATACACACCGGAGGGAAACTCTGTGCCATTTGAATCAACACAGCCAAAGTTATCCACAAAAAAATTGTCGCAAAACATAAAAAAAAAAGAAAAAAGACTGTCTTTGGGTGCAGGAGGCTTAAGTATAGTTAAGATGATTTTACTAAAAAGAAATTTGATGGAAATGTTTGAATGCTCGTACAACTGAGAGGGCCAGGCTCCTGTGGGAAACTGACCTGGGAGTGGGTTGCCATGAAGTCCACTCCCCTGACCTCAGATTTCCTCTCTGTGTAAAGTCTTGAACAGGGGTAAGGACGTACTCCCTCTGTATCTGGCACTGGCTGCGTCGTTACCACTCGATGATCTCACCATGAGTCAATTATAAACGTACACGCTTCCAGTTTAGTCCAGGTATTACTAATTCATAACCACTGCTGCTTTGGCTGATAAAGTATCAACAACATGTCTGTTTTAAAGCTGAAAAGTAGCTCATTTTAAACAAAAGTCTGCAAAAGAAAGCTTTACCAGTAAAAAAAGCAGCTGGAGAAATATTTTGCAACTAATTATGTTAACGCTTCAGTGAGATGTCTGGGTATAAAAGCAGCATTATGTATTGTTAGTATTGCTCTTCATCCTCAAGCAACACTGCATTAGGCATAAATCAGTGCTAGAAATCACTGCATGGATCAGAAACACTTACAGAAGTCTATGTCTGTGAAATGTGGTTGTAGAAGCAGCATTATAGATACTGACAACAATAAACTTGAACAACATTATAACATGTATAAAAATATAACATGTATAAAATATAAAATAAAAACATAAGGACTGAGGACCCCTGTTTACAGTGAGGTTGAATTTATCTCTCAAGAGGGTTTTCCCAGCAGCCATCACAAGAGGAGAAATACATACTGTTTTTCTTTATCAGAATAAACATATTTTCATTATTGTTACCAGTGCTCCCACTGAAAATGGTAAAGATGTCAGGATGAGGAATAAAGCAAAGGTCCCTTGCTTCAGTTTCCTGTACTGTCATGGTTATTTCTTACAGTAGATATACTACAGTATAAAGAATACATCACTGTAGGTTTACAGCATAGTAACCAAAGACTTGTGTTAAATAATGTACAGTACAGTACAATACGTAAATGAGTAAAATGCACATTCTGTATTTAGGTAAAATATTTTGTTTGTATTTTTCCTGTTTCAATATGAAAATGGTCAGGTTTTAGGAAGCAAAAATACCCATAGTCCCCTGTACATTCATTTGTGTGAAGTATGAACCAGGATGGTCTCTGCAGTAAATCAGTGACAGCTGCAGTTACTGAGAGCAGGACTCAGAGTCTGAGCTGCTGTGTGAATGAGTGAATGTGTGCATGAAAACATGTGATTGCAGTTTTTGTCATGACCCTTTCTGTCTAGCAGCTCCTCCCTTTTCCTACTCCCTGCTCCCCTCTCCTTCTGTGCGTTTGTCTTGTTTGTCATTAGGCTCGTCCGAGATGAACTGTGCCTCGCCTGGATTGTGAACGAGAGTGCACGGCCGCAACAGGAGGAGGGGAACTACGCCTGTAGTGAAGTCAGACAGTTTGTGGCTCAGATCACACACCATCACGCCCAAAATCCACTTCTCGCGTGTGTTGGATATGATTTTGAAAATAAATGCATTAAACTGATTTGTAAGAACTTTTCTGTCCCGTGCTTGACCACAGTCTGTGCATTAATGAGGTGCTCTTTTGGAGCTCACACATTCAGCAGTGGTTCTTAGCTTTTATGTCTAAGTTTACACATAAATGTTAAACAGCCTCCTATAACAGCAGATATTATGCACAATCTTTTTAATAATATTCTACTTCACACTGAGCAGCAGGTCAAACTGTAACTTTAGTCAGTAGTTAAAAAAAAAAAAAGAGACAGGGGATTAGGAGAGGAGGGAAGTGAAGTGTCGTGCGTTACGTTTCTGATCAGCACTAAACTCAGATCCAATCACCTTTCTGTTCACCGCTGACAGATGGGTGTTTTCCCATCATGCACTGAGCCAAGCAGCCTCTGCAGTTGCTCCTGATGAACTGCGGCGGCTCAGACGCTGGTCTCGTTTGGATCTCATGAGCTTTCGGTGACCGTCGCACTCATGACATCAGAGCAGGTCTGGAACAAGTCGGACACAAATCTAACCGGCGTGCACTGCGCACAGACCGACACCGATCGAAACTGCGCAGGTCTGGCTCATCTTGAACGAGCCTAGTCTCTGTGATCCTGGGCGGTGCCTCCATTATCCCTCACCTGCTGAGCTCCACACCTGATTCTCATCCAGCAATCAACTCCTGCAGTATATAAGCCCAGCAGATCTGCACTCCAGTGCCAGATCGTCCCGTCACTCTGTGGTGAACTGCGTCCAAGCAATGTTTAGAGATTTTGCTATTTTTTGTGTGTTGAGTACTTACCAGCATTGTTTTCTTACCTTCTTCAGAGCTCATTGGTGGAACCAGCCTCTGCACTACTCCTGCCTCCAACTTTCAGTCCACGCTTCCAGACTTACCTCCTCTCTGCTGCCGTCGAGGATCCGTCCACTCTCCGTCCACTCTCGGTCCACTCTCGGTCCACTCTCGGTCCTAAACTTGCCTTGTGTCAAAATAAACATCTTGTCTGCATTTTCTGGGTCTGCCAGTAATTAATTGATTGTAACAGTTTGATCATTTTGATACAAAAACTTGCTTTTGAGGGATAATTTTGATTTATTTTTTAATCATAATCAAAATTTGAGTTTTGATTATAGAACCTTTTGCAAAGGCCTTTGTTTTGAGAACCTGAAATCCTGTTTGGATTTTTGTGTGACCTGTTTTGCAAATGACATTTCTGAACGGAGAAATATGGCAAAGTGATTGAGAAAACATGTAATATATAAAAGTCTAATGACCCTGAACCTCTCACATGTGATGCCCTGCCTTCTCTCTTTGAGACACAGCAGCTCCTCTCGCCCCCTTCTCTTTTTTTGAGTAAAACATTAAAGATATACAGAAGAGGATTAGGGCCACAGTAAAAAGAATGAGTTGAGTTTGAAGATGAGTTTTGAGATTAAAATCAGAATTCTGAGAAAAAAGTCAGAATTCTGTGATTAAAGTCAGATTTCTGGGATTAAAGTCAGAAGTATGGGTGCCTGTAAGGACTGACTCTGTGGGAGAAATAGTACAAAATCCCAACAATAAACTATATAAACACAATTATTGATGTTGTCTTTGTTTGATTCACTAACTTAAGTTAATTCATTTTTAACACGCTCTTAAGGACTTTCTCCTGCACGACAGTGGTAGACGGACCATTGCCATGGCAACAGTAAAAGTGCAAATCCTAAAATCAGCAAACTAAATATATACAAGGTGACTATTTCCTAAAGTGCAATTGCCTCTTTTGTGATCCCTTGAGCACACAAAAACTGGCTTATGTTGGTATTTTCTATGTTAGTTGTTTGGACATGTCTCAGGTTTGTTCCTTACAGGCACCTGTAGTGAAACTACGGTGGCCCGTTCCTGCCATGAAAAAATGCATAGGATAATCATTGTATGTAAAAAATAAATATGCATGGACAGAAATACACAAGAATACACTTAAACACTTACTGGGAAAGTAGTCACCTTGTATTAATTTAGTTCATTTAGTTTAATTCACTGATTATTTGTGCTTTATTTATTGTTGCCATGGAGACGGCCGTCTACTATCGCTGAAGCAACAGCACAAGAAAGTCCTTAAGAGCATGTTAAAAATGAATTTTCTGAAACCTTAAGTTAGTAAAACAAAGACAACGTCAGTAGGTGTTTATATAACTTACTGTTGGGATTTTGTACTCTTTCTCCCACAGAGTCAGTCCTTACAGGCACCCATACTTCTGACTTTAATCTCAGAACTCAACCCTCAAAAAAACATTTTTTTTTCTTACAGTGGCCCTAATCCTCTTCTGTAGAGATACGTTCTGAAAAAGTCAGTGTTGAAGTGCTGAAGGAGCCATCCAGAGCGTAAAGTGAAGTGATTTACCTCATTTTCACTGTTTGTACATGTTACATTAAATAAACAAGGCTAATCATAGAACTGTTGAGTTTGCATATTGTGTAAGTTTGGTTAGTTTGTTCATTCAATATAAACATTGTAGGGAAACTAGTCTGAGTTTGCCCAGGATTAAATGTTTTGAGCTTCCCCTGTACGAAAGTTCAGCAGCTGCCACTGTTGTGGACTGAGAAAAAGATGGAAATGAATCACTTTTTAATGTCATATTAATATTGTTACCTGTATAATTTACAGTGGCTTCGACTTTTAATCCAAGATGATTTTACATTTGGTAAGTTTTTCTACCAAAGGGACCACACAGAAACACATTTAAAGTTACAGCAGTGAGCACTCGGTGTGTGTCTATAAACCTACTTTCATGACTCTCCTTCCTTCAGTGGTTCATCCTTAGAGGCTCGTAATAATAACTCATAATAATAACTCATAATAATGACTCATAATAATGACTCATAATAATGACTCATAATAATAACACACATATGCAGAGGCGGCCTGGCATACGGTACTTGTGCATAACTGTATGTTCTGGTCTCGTTCTATGTGTGGATTACTTGTGTTGTTACGACATCTGGTAAACATTTCCTGTCAGTACCATGTTAGAAATATGTTGTTGAGAAAAGCGCTGATGTGTTCAATACTTATTTTACCGGCTGGCACAGATTTTATTCAAATAAGCTACAGCTCTGCACTGTTTTGACAAATATACCTGTCATTTAGTAAAAGAATTGCCACAAAGCATCACCATTAATGCCACGTTTTATTAAAACATAACATGTTTCTTTTAAAGACATGGTGTACAAACTGTATCCGCCAAATCAACAAACATTTTCATTATGACTCATGTTCAATTTTCAGAGTTGCAGTTCTCTCTTTACTGGTTCTGCTCTGCTCTTAGACCTGGTATAGCCCTGATTCAGTGCTGGTTTAGGTATATTTTAGTCCTGGTTTAATAATCAAGTTGCTGTTTTGGTTTAGACATAGTTTAGTCCTGGTATAGACCTGGTTTAGACCCGGTTTAGACATAGTTTAGTCCTGGTATAGACCTGGTTTAGACATAGTTTAGTCCTGGTATAGACCTGGTTTAGACCTGGTTTAGACATAGTTTAGTCCTGGTATAGACCTGGTTTAGACCTGGTTTAGACATAGTTTAGTCCTGGTATAGACCTGGTATAGACCTGGTTTAGACATAGTTTAGTCCTGGTTTAGACCTGGTTTAGACATAGTTTAGTCCTGGTATAGACCTGGTTTAGACATAGTTTAGTCCTGGTATAGACCTGGTTTAGACATAGTTTAGTCCTGGTTTAGACCTGGTTTAGACATAGTTTAGTCCTGGTATAGACCTGGTTTAGACATAGTTTAGTCCTGGTTTAGACCTGGTTTAGACATAGTTTGGTCCTGGTATAGACCTGGTTTAGACCTGGTTTAGACATAGTTTAGTCCTGGTTGATTCCTGATTTAGGTCCATTTTAATTCTTTTAAAGATGGTAGTTGGTGGGCCAAATATTTTCTGTCCTTTGGGTGAAAAGTTTGAGAATGAATGCTGTATACAGTATGTTATGGGGAGGCTAGTATATAGTAAAGTTGTTCTGCCATTGGTCTAACAAACCATGACAGAGGTGAGTATCACATCTTTATAAATCTCCAAGAGGTTGATCTGCTGCAGGTGGTAGAAGCGGTGCTTGTACTCGTGGGTCTGCGTCCCGTTCACGATGATCCTGAAGGACTGGCATCCACAGAGGATCATCATCTGACAGAGACGAGACAGATGTCAGTCATTCATCAGGATACACAGCCTACACAGAGCCATGCAAAAAAAGCTACAACTTTAACATGTGGGTAAAGTCATGTCACTTTAGTTAAGGCAAAAAAGTATTGAATGCACATTTTACTGAAGTAGGAAGTACTTGAAGTAAAACACCAACAAATAATACTACTACTGCTCTTACTACTGTCCCCATCATTACCATCACCTTCTATCATTACACACCACTCTGTACACTACAGAAGCCACAGCAGGGACAAAAACAAACATCACAGACACCTGTTAGTGTCTGTAGAAATCATAAGAGTTACATTTTAAGCCTACAGTAAATAATATTTCATTGGACATTATACTAAATACTGTATAAAGTTAGTGTTATGACTTACAGTGAAAGCCTGTCCTCTCTGGAAGGGCATGGCTCCATCTTTCTCCTCGGGGCCCCACTCACCGTTCTCCACTGTGTTTCTCACCACACAGTTCTCAGTGAAGCGGGGATTGTAATGTAAGGCAATCCCAGACAAAAACCGCAGATTCACATCGAACCTGTCCACAACAAACAACGAGGGAGACAGTGACCAAAACATTAGCATAAAAAATACATGATTAAAGTAGATTTAAATTACCACTGTTATGAACTAAAGGTGGCTTTGTGGCTCTTTAAAACATTACTTGTGTTGTAACAACATCTGGCTTTGGCAGCAATAACCTCAACCAAACGTTTTCTGTAGTGAACATCAGACCTGCACAATGGTCAGAAGAAACTTTGGACCATTCCTATTTACAAAACTGTTTAAGTTCAGCAATATTCTTGGGATGTCTGGTGTGAATCGCTCTTCTGAGGTCATGCCACAGCATCTCAATTGGACTGAGGTCAGGACTCTGACTGGGCCACTCCAGAAGGAGTATTTTCTTCTGTTGAACCCATTCTGTTGTTAATTTGCTTTTATGTTTTGGGTCAGTGTCCTGTTGCATCACCCATCCTCTGTTGAGCTTCAGTTGGTGGACACATGGTCTTAAGTTTTTCTGCAAAATGTTTGGATTAACTTGGGAATTCATTTTGCTGTTGATGATGGCAATCCATCCAGGCCCTGAGGCAACAAATCAGCCCCAAACCATGGTGCTCCCTCCACCACACTCTACTTCACAGTGGGGATGAGGTTTTGATGTTGGTGTGCTGTGCCTTTTTGTCTCCACACATAGGGTTGTGTTTCTTCCAAACAACTCAACTTTGGTTTCATCTGTCCACAGAATATTTTGTCAGTAGTGCTGTGGAACATCCAGGTGCTCCTTTGCAAACTTCAGACGCGCAGCAATATTTATCCATTGTGTACCCATTGTAGATTTGTCAACAAAGATGTTAGATTGTGCCAGAGATTTCTGTAAGTCTTTAGCTGACACTCTATAATTCTTCTTCACCTCATTGAGCTTTCTGCATTTTGCTCTTGCAGCCCTCTTTACAGGACAACCACTCCTCGGGAGAGTAGCAGCTGTGCTGAACCTTCTCCATTTATAGACAGTTGCTTGTACCGTGGACTCATGAACATCAAGGCTTTTAGAGATACTTTTGTAACCTTTTCCAGCTTCATGCAAGTCAACAATTCTTACTCGTTGGTCTTCTGAGAGCTCTTTTGTGCGGGGCGTGGTTCAGCTCAAGCAATGCTTCTTCAGAATGGCAAACTCAAAACTGGGGTGTGTTTTTTATTGGTCAGGGCCACTTTTAACCCATAAATACAATCTTCTCACACTGATTGGACTCCAGGTTGGCTGACACCTAACTATAATTAGCTCTTGAAGAGGTCATTAGCCTAGGGGTTCACATTTCCCATCCTGCATTGTAAATGTAAATGTTCAATAAAAACATGAAATATATTTATAAGGGCTGGGGAAATTTTCGCGTTAACACAGTGCGTTAATTTATTGATTTAATTGCGTTAATTTCAATTGACACATCAATTAATTTGATCACAACAAAAATATTATGACGACACTGACAGAGGCAGCAACACGCCACCAGGACGACTTCCGGTTTGCGCGGGGCCATGAACGGACGCACTTGAACTGAGCTCCGACGGGACCCTCCAATTTTGTAAAGAAAGCTGCAATTTCAGCGTTTATTTCACTCTGTACTGGTGCTTTCTAACCTCTAACGAAACAGGGACAGCTATTTGCCAGCCAAAATGCCTAAACACCAGAGCCGCCGCGTTGACTCCCAGGAAGCTAACGCTAGCGGTCAACACGAGGTGCTAGATGCTATTAGCTCACTGCGCGGAGAATCCAAAATAGAGAACACAACAGGCCGGGTTATAAAATTAGAAACCGCAACCGCGGCCCACTCGGACTCTATTCACTCCATGGAGGTAGATATTGTGGCCATGAAAAAGGAGCTAGAAACTCTGAAAGACCGCTGCGAGGACTTGGAAGCCAGATCTCGTCGTTGCAACCTACGTGTTTTGGGAGTTAAAGAGGGCTGGGAAAATGGCAAGCTTATGACATGCTTTGTAGCTGAGCTTCTAGCGGAGACACTGAAGCTAAATTCAACTCCACTTTTAGACCGAGCCCACCGCAGCCTCCGCAGTAAGCCAAGCGACGAGAATGCACCGCCGCGCGTCATTGTGATAAGATGCCACTATTTCAGCGAGAAGGAGGCGATTCTGAAGAAAGCCGCGGAGCTGAAATTGATCACCACGAAGGACAACGATAGGATTTCGATTCTCCCTGACTACACCCAGGCGGTCAGTAAGCAACGGGCGGCTTTCGGCGAGGTGAGATCACTCCTGCAGGGATTAGACCGAGTCCGTTACGGGCTTTTATTTCCAGCCACGCTCAGGATCACTACCCCGGAGGGCGAGGAATTTCGGTTTAAAAATCCATCAGAAGCCAAGGTTTTTGTATCTACCAAGTTGACGCAAAGGAAATGAGTCTGAGCTGTTTCATTTTGTCTATGGGATTAACGTCGTCTTCTGCAAGACAACAGTCATTGGACTATTCGGTAATTCACACTGTATGGCAATTTCAGATTGATTGACATTGATGCTCGCAGTCACATTAAATATGCCTGCTGGCTTAGCTATGTTTTTGTTTTTTTTAGTAGTGAGGGTCCTGTTCGGGCCGGGCTGTTATGGTAAGCAGTTACACGCACTTGTTGTTTTTGTATTGAGTACCGGAATCAAGTAGGAAGCCTCAGTGGGCTTTTTTCTCCTACATTTTATTTTTGCTTTTTAGTATAGGGACATTGTGATAATGTCATTTCTTGTTCGCCAAGTGTTAGAGGGATTGAACGAGTTTACAACAGTTGTTCTTTCGGTTATTTCTGCACATCCAGGGTTATATGTTGTTGTTTTTTTTCTTGTCTTTTCTTTTTTTTGGTGGTTATGTTTGAATGCATTGCCATGCATCTTGAATTGGGAAGTTGATTGTGGTACAACAATGGTGCATTTGCAGTCCACATTAGGGCTCCAAAGCTACATATTTACGGAATATGGGTACAAGTAATCTACCCGGAACTGAAATAAAATGGATTAGTTGGAATGTGAGAGGGCTTAACCATCCGATAAAACGCAACAAAGTATTTTCACATCTTGGCAAATTAAAGGGTCATATCGTGTATTTACAAGAAACACACCTGGTAAATAAGGACCATAATAGGCTAAAAAGGTCAGGCTATATACAAATATACCATTCCAACTTTAATGGCAAAGCTAGGGGTGTGGCCATTCTTTTACATAGAGATGTTCACTTTGAAGAAGTGTCTACTATCAGGGACAAAAACGGACGTTTTATTATTATTCAAGGAATTCTATTTAATACCCCTGTTATAATGGCAAATATTTACGCCCCAAATTGGGATGATGTGCAGTTTTTTAAGGATTTTTTTGCCCTTCTTCCAAATGTGGACTCACACAAGATAATCATAGGCGGAGATTTTAATTGCGTTTTACACACGTCGCTTGACCGTTCAAGCCCCCACCGAGGCACAGGTACAACTGTTAACAAATCGGCCCAGTACATTAACTCATTTATTCAGAGTTATGGCGTGGTTGACCCATGGAGGGCTAAAAATCCTACTTCTAAACAGTTCTCTTTTTTTTCTCCGCCCCACAAATCTTTTTCGAGGATTGATTTTTTCCTGTTGGACTGTAGACTCCTGTCTCGGGTGACTACAATTAACTATGAAACTATAGTTATTTCAGATCACTGTCCGGTTGTAATGAAGATGAGTTTTCCTGGCTGTTCAGAGCACCAAAGAACTTGGAGATTTAATACAAGACTTTTAACAGATCAGAAATTTGTAGAATTTATCAATATGCACATTGATCTGTTCTTCGAAACTAATAGCTCCCCAGATATCAGCTATAGTATACTTTGGGAAACATTCAAGGCATATGTTAGAGGGCAAATTATTTCATATAGCGCAAGCGATAAAAAAAAGAAGCTCAAACGCATTTCTGAGATCAGTGACAGACTCAAAATCATTGACCAATGTCAATCAACTTCACCTTCCGAGGCACTCTGGAAAGAGAGAACACTTCTTCAAACAGAATATGACCTAATCATGAACGAAAGAGCCATAGAAATCCAACTACGATCGCAACAACAACATTTCGAACATGGTGAGAGAGCAAGCAGAATGCTAAGCCATCAGCTTAAGCAGAAAGCAGCGGCGAGCTATATCTCATCGCTTAAAAATGACAAAGGTGACATCATTTCGGATCAGAAAAGCATTAATAAGCAGTTTGTGACATTTTATAAAGAGCTATACTCCTCTGACCAATGTGACTCTATGCTGATAGAGGACTTTTTTAAAAATGTGAAGCTACCTGTGTTAGAGGAGATGGAAAAAAACAATATTGAAAGGGATATACAATTAACAGAAATCTGGCAGGCAATTCGAAAGATGAAGTCGGGCAAGTCACCAGGCCCTGACGGCTTCCCGATTGAATTTTACAGAACCTTTTTGGTCAAACTCCTGCCCCACCTCTGTAAGGTTTACAAAGAAGCATTCAGGGTTAAAGCCCTGCCACCCACAATGACACAAGCAACCATCTCTGTTCTGCTTAAAAAGGGTAAAGATCCGCTCAAGTGCGAATCCTACCGGCCAGTGAGTTTGCTCTGCTGTGACTATAAAATACTAACTAGGATACTGGCCGATAGATTAGAGCGAGTGCTTGATAAGATCATTCACCACGATCAAACTGGGTTTATGAAGGGAAGGCAGCTGTACAGTAATCTCCGCCGAGTTTTTAATGTAATCTATATGCCAAACAGTAATATTGAGCCAGAGGTAATTATAGCATTAGATGCCCACAAAGCATTTGACAGAATTGAACACAAATATCTGCTCCAGGCTCTTAAGTGCTTTGGTTTTGGATCATCCTTCTGTTCATGGATTGACATTCTCTACAAATGTCCACAGGCTGCTATTCGGACTAATAACATAGTATCGGATTACTTTCCACTCTTTAGAGGAGCAAGACAGGGATGCCCCTTGTCCCCATTGCTTTTTAATGTTGCTATAGAACCCCTAGCTGTGGTACTCCGGAGTGAATCAGAAGTGATGGGTATTAATAGAGCAGGACAAATTCACACTGTCTCATTGTACGCTGATGACCTCCTCCTCTTCCTTTCGGACCCAAGCAAATCCATCCCAAAAGCATTAAAATGCATCAGGGAATTTGGTAAGATATCAGGATACATGATAAACATATCGAAGAGCCTTATCTTTCCCATTAATGATAAAGCAAATCAACTCTCTGTTGTTTCTTTCCCATTCACGATTGCCACTGAAAAATTTACCTATTTGGGGTTAACGGTGACAAGAGAATATAAAGACCTGTTCAAATACAATTTTAAAACCACTCTTTCCCAGGCTAAACAGGATATGGAAAGATGGTCATCTCTCCCCCTATCACTAGCAGGTAGAATAAACTCAGTTAAAATGGTTATGCTGCCAAAATTTTTGTTCCTTTTTCAGACAATACCAATATTTATTCCCAAATCATTTTTTAAAGAATTGGAAAAGATTACATCTATGTACATTTGGAATAAGAAGATACCTCGGATCAGAAAGGAGTTTTTGGAAAGACAGAAAGAGGAGGGTGGTCTGGCTATGTCTAATTATATGCATTTTTATTGGGCGGCGAACATCTATAAACTTGCCTTCTGGTTCATGTCTGGGGAGGATGAAAACATGCCTA
The DNA here is from genome assembly GCA_020698575.1 of Bostrychus sinensis. Classification (NCBI taxonomy): domain Eukaryota; kingdom Metazoa; phylum Chordata; class Actinopteri; order Gobiiformes; family Eleotridae; genus Bostrychus; species Bostrychus sinensis. The sequence goes on along the minus strand of CM036245.1, from coordinate 8,820,621 downwards.
TTTGGGTACATATGGAAAAAAACTCTTGTAAGTCTGGCTCGCTGGCCTCTGTTGTCTGCTCACCATTGCCGCTTGACAAAAAAATTATTACTATTAACCCTGTCACGTTAGGAACAATTAGGATTTGGGAACAGTTCAGAATCCATTTTTAACATAAACGGGGCCTCCTTGCGGCCCCTATATCTGCGAATATACTGTTCCCTCCCTCCTTAATCGACTCTGCATTTCAGGCCTGGGAGAATAAAGGTATTAGTACTGTGAAGGATCTGTTTAAAGGAGGTACTTTTATGTCGTTTCAGCAGCTGCAGGCGGAATTTGGGCTGCCCCATACACACTTTTTTAGATACTTGCAGTTGCGGAGTTTTGTGAAAAAATATTTCTCTCCAACACTTCAGACCCCCTCTGCTAGTTGGATAGATGATTGCCTGACAGTAGATCTGTTACAGAATGGGGCGATATCTTCCTTATATAAATTGATTCACACAGCAGCAGTGCCCTCTATGGACAGCATCAAAGAGCAGTGGCAACTGGAACTGGGATTAAAAATAACTGATTCTCAATGGCAGCAGACAACAAGGCTGATTCATACATCATCAATATGTATTAGACATGGGTTGATACAGTTCAAGGTTGTTCACAGACTCCATTTGTCAAACAGTAAGCTTGCAAGACTTTTCCCAGGGACAGATGAGACTTGCCCAAGATGCAAGCGGGAGATAGGCACCCTTGGTCATATGTTCTGGGGATGCAGGGAATTGCAAGCCTTTTGGGGGGCAGTTTTTGGGGTCCTGTCAAATGCATGGAATATAAAGATTTCTCCGAACCCACTTACAGCAATATTTGGAGTTGTTCATAATGACAGTAAAATTTCTGCCTGGCAAATTTCAGCTCTGGCTTTCTCTAAGCTTTTGGCCCGAAGACGCATCCTTTTATCTTGGAAAAAAACAGTGCCCCCTTCGCATAAACGATGGATGGAGGACTTGCATTCACATCTCAAAGTCGAACACTTAAGACATACTATACAGGGCTCTGCCAACAATTTTTACAAAATATGGCAACCATTCTTGGACTATTTCGAAAGACTTCCGACCGGTTTCACATAAAGTTGGTTAAAAAATGCATTCTTTGTTTGTTTGTTTTTTCTTTTGTTTTTTTGTGTATGTTTGTGTATTTATGTAACGTAGCTCTGTCACGGATGTGTGGAGGTGTTATTGGGGGTATGTTTGTTTGACTTAAGAAAACTCAATAAAAATATCCAACTTAAAGCAACACGCCACCAGTCTTGCACCTGGGCAGAAATGCACCGCGCGAGCGTAGAAGACGACACATTTCCATTTCCATCCATCAGGAGCGTTCGAGATGAGCCAGGCCTGCGCAGTTTCGATCAGTGTCGGTCTGTGCGCAGTGCACGGCGGTTAGATTTGTGACTTGCTCTGATGCCACAAGTGCGACGGTCACCGTGAGATTCAAACGAGACCAGCGTCTGAGCCGCCGCAGTTCATCAGGAGCAACTGCAGAGGCTGCACGGCTCAGTGCATGATGGGAAAACGCACACCTGTCAGCAGTGAACGGACAGGTGATTGGATCTGAGTTTAGTGCTGATCAGAAACGTAACACATGACACTTCACTGCCCTCCTCTCCTTCTTCCCCCACCTCTTTTTTTTTTTTTTAAAAATACAGACTAAAGTTACAGTTTTGACCTGGATAAACCAACACACGCGAGAAGTGGATTTCGGGGGTGATGGTGCGTGATCTGAGCCACAAACTGTCCGATGTGTACGTGAATTCATAATACGATTAATCGCAATATATATATATATGTGTGTGTATGTGTGTGTATATATATATATATATATATATATATATATATATATATATATATATATACATATACATATACATATACATATATATATATATATATATATATGTATATATATATATGTATATACAGTGAAGCCAGAAATTATTCAAACCCCTGGCAAATTCTTACTACTTTTATTCAACCAGCAAGTTTCTTTTTGACCAGAAATGACACAGGCTTCTCCCAAAATAAGACGATGTACAAGAGGTATCATTGTGTAAAAAAAAAAAATTTCTCAGCTTTTTTTTAAAAATTTGAACCTTTCCAAATAGTCCATGCTCTTCTAAAGCATCCTATTTTCCCTGATTCATTGGAAACAGCTGCTTTAATCAACACAACAGGTGAAAAACAGAAGTTCTCTGCTGTTGGTTTGTGGACAGTCATGGCTAAGACAAAGGAGCTCTCTGAGGACCTGCGACTACGCATTGTGGCTGCTCACAAGTCAGGAAAGGGCTGTAAGATCATATCAAAAGGTTTTGAAGTTCCAGTGGCTACAGTGCAAAGTATTATTAAAAAATACAAGACCTTCTGCACTGTGACAAATCTCAGAGGATGTGGTTGGGAGCCAAAAGTGACACCTGTGCTGGCCAGGAGAATAGTGAGAGAAGTAAAAAAAAGAATCCAGGGATCACCACCAAGGCCATCCTGATGAATCTGGGCTCTGCTGGTGGCAACATCTCAAAGCAGACAGTCCAACGCACACTGCACACCACTGGGTTCCACGAACGCAGACCAAGGAGGACACCACTTCTCCAGATAAGGCACAAAAAGCCCACTTGGCCTTTGCAAATGCTCATCTGGGCAAAGGAGAAGACTTCTGGTCTTCTGTTTTATGGTCAGATGAAACAAAAATTGAATTGTTTGGCCACAATGATGTATCCTTCATTTGGCGTAAAAAAAGAGAATCCTTCAACCCTAAGAACATCATCCCTACTGTCAAACCTGGTGGTGGGAACCTAATGTTTTGGGGGTGTTTTTCAGCTGGTGAACCAGGGAACCTAATCACAGTAAATGGCAACATGAAAAAGGAGCAATACATCAAAATTCTCAACAACAACATCAGGCAGTCTGCCTTGGGCACCAGATGACATTTTAGCACAACAACAACCCAAAACACACAGCAAAAGTGGTGAGGAAATGGCTAGCAGACAAAAACATTAACATTTTGCAGTGGCCCAGCCAGAGTCCTGACTTGAATCCAATTGAGAATCTGTGAAGGGAGCTAAAGATCAGGGTGATGGCAAAGAGACCCTCAACCTGAAAGAGTTGGAGCTCATTGCTAAAGATGAATGGGCAAAAATACCAAGGAGACATGCAAAAAGCTGGTCAGCAATTATAGGAAGTGTTTGATTGCTGTAATAGCCAATAAAGGCTTTTCTTTTGATTATTGAGAAGGGTATGAATAATTTTGGACATGCCACTTTTTGGTCAAATGTAAATAAAAGCTGAGAAGTATTTTTTTCCACAATGATACCTCTTATACATCTATACGTCTTATTTATTTATTTAACCAGGTTTTAAATGTTTGAGAACCAAATTCTCATTTGCAGCATCAGGAAGTTGGCTCAATTCAGAGATATCTCAAACTGTAGTTCATCTCTTCTCAGTGATGCAGTGAAGTGAGTGAATGGGCAGTGTTTCTGTGGAAGCTGTGGTCTGACAAACTGGAAACAGCAGGGGCCATATATAGACGATCTTGGCGGTGGCAGTGGGGAATGTGTCCAGATCGAGCTTGTCCCTACTTAAACGGCGTAGACGTTGGTCTGAAGAGGCTGAACTTGGCCTGGGAAAAAGATCAAAGAGGCCGCGCTTCATTGTGAGAGGCGTGTTTGCTCTGAACCAATCAGAGCTCTCTCACAGTGCCACTCACAGCACATGAAGAGAGGATCTGTAACATGAGAATGAAAGCATTTAGCATTTTATAGACTTCATGGGGCATTTAACCACCACCATCATCATAGCTATGATGATGATTTAAAATCAACAGTTTTTATTTGCAGTCATGAGGCATTTACAGTGAGGAATCACAAAATAAGTCAGCTGTGATTTACAGCAAGCATAAGAACTGTGCCATTTTACACAAACTGGATGCGTTTGTCTCTCTCTCTCTCTCATCCAAGGACCGTGTGATTAATTACTGCGTCTTAATGAACGAGACCTGTACCGCAGGTTAGAACAGTGCAGTGGGACTTTGCTCTACAGAATTTTTCAGTTGGATTTACGCTACATTTGTGAACTTGGACAGAGGGGAAAGGCCTCGGGTTGAAGTGCTGCTGCTGCTAAAATAAATTATTATTGGAGAAGCTTTTATGCACCACTGGTGAGTTTCATATTATATCCTCATGTAGCCCAGAGGGTGCCTTATTGACTCCTTTCAGCTGTTTTATATTGAAAACGAACATGTCCATGAGACGATGCACAGCAAGTTGTATCTTCGATTTGCATAGATTGTAAACAGGTATTTTTCAAACATGAGTTTTACTGTCACATGCACTGCTCCATGTGCAGATTATAAATGAATAAAAATGGTGGAATCAATGTGACATTTCTGTCCAAGTGTGCAGTAGTTCAGACATATTTTTTGTAATGCTTCTGACTTTTATTTGAATGACTTTATGTGAGTATGTCTGCACATGCAGTGCTTCTCTGAAATCACCTGCTTCAGATACAAACCACTGCTTTAGTGACAGCAGTCTCCCTGCTCCACACCACGCCCTGGTGTTAGATCAGGCTGCCTCTTGTTCAGACCGACACACTTCATGTTCAGACCACCACGCCTCCCGGTCTTGGCAGGGACATAAACGTAGATAAGATAGCAAGATAGCAAATTACCACTGTCTCCGCCAACGCCATGCAGAAAATAGGGCCCCAGGTGTTGTGCAAGAGGCTACAGCCTCATTGTTCATTTGGTTTTACAGGAAACAATGGAAAAGTTATTTATCTCCATCTTGTGGGTTACTGAGTGAATGCATTGCCAATATTGATCCATGTTTGTTATTCCCTTTTTCTCACTTTTTTCTGTGTAAGCAGATACATTTGAATAGGATTATTTAATGCTACCATCAATTCATGTTTTTCGATCTGTAGTCAACATCCAATGAGGCGTCCTGAATGGGAACTTCTTGTATGGAAGTGTAGCCCAGGGTTGAAATCTAATTGTATAGGTAATAGTATTCCGCGCTCTCAATGTCTGTGAACACACCACGTCAGTCACGTGACTGTTGCGTACTCTAAATTACCTGACGCTTACGTGCTCAATTGGTCCGCTTGTGAGACCATGCTCGACCAATCACATTCTGTGCAACGCATATTAAAGCAGTCTTGTGCCGTTCCCATTCAGAAGTGTGGGGGACGGACGCATGACAGCTGCTTCAGGTTCGCAATTTAGCAAACGCTTGCTTTTTACTCTGTTAATTCTCAACTGTTCCTTAACTCAAAGCAACCGCTTGCCATTGTAGAATCCATCTGCTGGAGCCGTAGAAGCCGTTCTGTGCCGCAGAGTGTGTTTTGTTCATGGAATTGGTGAGTCTGTTGCCCAATTGTTTGAAAGGTGCTAATGCTAACACTAGCATAACAAACCCAGCTCGACGTATTCTGTCGAGCTTGGCGTTTTCCGGGGTTTTGTTGTGCTCGTGAATCGTTTTTTCTTAATTGACTAAGCACGTGAGATAATGTGAACCTGTTGTGAATGTTTTATCCAGTGCTGTATTTAATGTACTTTAAAACTATTAGTGTTGTAATTTGAAATAATTTTGCTACTCCTATAGGCCTATTTTAACATGAAATGTATGCAAAGCTAGCTAGTTAAAAAAGCAGTTTACTGAATAATGGTCCTGTCTTATTAATGCAGGCCAGGTGAGCCTTGTATGGTTCCCTAAAGATGGCGAGCTAATGGACACACGGCTAGGAGCCTGGAAAAACTACTACTCAGCTAACAACATCCTCCTGCTGGTCTGGTAGGAGGCTGTGGCAGCCAGTCCCCCCACACTTTCTCCAACACACACACTCTTATGAGGCTTGGCCTCAATGGACAACGGGCTATAGGACTTTGTCCTACCATATGAACTTTTAATCAGGACTGTCCCAGTGCGTGCGGGCTGTTACTAGTCCAGTACCAGTACCTTTTTTTTTAATTTTGTGGGAGTTGATACTTTCCAGTCAAGGTATTGTTGTTTGTTGTTGTTGTGTATATCAGTGCACTGAACAAAGTGACTTCATCTGCAGATTGTAAATAATATAAGGGGGTAAATGTTGTATGTTTTTCATTTTGTTTCATTATCAATATATGGTGCCAGCAATTACATTTTGTCTCTGTGTGGTTACTATACCAATTGCTCCCAGAGTTGAGCCAAGTCTTCTGATCCTAGCCCAAAATTTGCATAACTTATAACTCTACTTCTTTTCCACCTTAAGCTCATAGCTTGAAGCAGGATTAGCCCACGCAGGTGCTACATAAGTGGCGAGCTAGCCAGGAGCTTTTGGTATAGTAAATTGCATGCAAAACCCCTTATTTTTATTTGGTTTGTTTTGGTAACATCCAGTCTCACCAATTCCAATGTCAGGTATGGAGGTTTTTGAGTCTCTCGCTATCAAAATGCCTAACTCAGTACTGGTAAGTAGGGTTTGTGAGTCTGATTTGGACACAGTCGTAGATTTTCTCGAACAGTATGGCGCGATTAATCGCAGTGTTACTGTTGACTCACTAGAGTCTGAATTTCACAACATGCTTGTCGTCGAGTACATTTCGGGGTCGGCTTTAGTGTCTTTAAATCCAATTTTACCATATACTCTAAAGTTGGACTCAGGTAATGAATGTCTCATTAAAAATTTGTCAAAAATTTATACCTCAAAGGTGGGGAGCTCTAAGACTGAGACTTATTTATCAGACTTGAAACAAGTTGCTAAAATGACTGGTAAGGACTTTGCAGAAGTACTCCAGGAAATGATGGCTCATATTCATCACTCCATTGCTGAGCTGCACCCTGTTCATCCTGTTAAAGGTGAAGGTTCCACAGAGGACTTAATTGCTCAACTGCCACCCAAAATGGCTGCCTCCTCATCTCCTCTGGCTCACAAAATGGCTGCCACTGCTTCTCCACTGCCTGCTACTTGTCTTAATATGGGAACAAGAGAGCCACAGCCATCTATTAACATGTCTGCTTGTGACTTAAATCCACCTGAGTTGCAGAGGTATGTGGTAGAACACATTGTTAAGAGTGAGGACAGTGCGATGTACATGCGCTCATCCCACAGATTGCGTGTGTTTTCGGGCAAGGTGCCTCGGCCCCAGCATGAAGTGGATTATGACACTTGGCGCTCTGGTGTCGAGCTTGTGATGAAGGACCCTGCCGTATCTGAAGTTCAGCGGTCAAGGCAAATCCTGGACAGCTTGCTGCCTCCTGCTGTAGACATTGTGAAACATTTGAGTCTGGACATGTCTGCTGAAGTTTACATCCAACAGCTTGACTCAGCCTTTGGGACTGTACAAGACGGGGAGGAGCTTTATGCAAAGTTTATGGATACTCTTCAGGATGCAGGTGAAAAGCCTTCCACCTACTTACAACGCCTACAAGTAGCCCTAAACTTAGCAGTGAAGAGAGGAGGAGTCCATGAGAGCCATGTGAACAGACACCTGCTTAGTCAGTTCTGCAGGGGTTGCTGGAATAACACCCTCATTTCTGAGCTCCAGTTGAAGCAAAAGAAGCACAATCCACCTCCGTTTGCTGAACTACTGCTACTTCTGAGAACAGAAGAAGATCGTGAAGCTGCAAAGGTTCAAAGAATGAAGCAACATCTGGGAAATGCTAAGCAAAAAGTCACTGCTCAAGCCCAGTTTGCCTTTGAAGGAGAGGAAAGGGGAATGTGTGCTGCTTTAACTGACCTCACTAAACAGCTCACCCAGCAGATGGCAGCAATACAGCAACAACTAGCAGCTCTCTCAGCAACCCAGACCCATGGCCAAAAGTCTTCAGGCCCAAAGTCTAGTCAAGTTGTAAAGCCACGTGGTAATCGGAAGCCAGCAACAACTGTGAATCCTGTTTCTCAGAACCCTAAACCTGGATTTTGTTTCCGTTGTGGGGAAGACGGTCACATAAGACCCCAATGTGAAAATGATCCTAACCCGGTGTTAGTAAGTGCAAAACGCAAGTAGCTCAATGAGAAAAAGATGAAATGGCAGAAGAGAAGTCTGACTCCATCTGAACAGTTAAACTAGTCTCAGTTCCTGTTGAGGGACAAAGAGGAGCTGACCTGGACCCACACTGTCCCGCGAAATCTAGTGAACCTGTTCAATGTGCGGCAGTGCATCATTCCACTTCAGTGGCAACAGCTAAACTGCCTCGAGGGCTGGTGGGATCCCAGTGCACAGCAGAAGTGGGCATTGCTGGTCAAACATGTCACTGTTTGCTGGACACTGGCTCACAGGTGACCACGATACCCGTGTCTTTCTATAATGACTTCCTTCACCATCAACCAATTCACCCATTACATGATTTATTACAAGTTGAAGGCGCTGCTGGACAGTCCGTTCCATATGTTGGTTATGTGGAAATGACAGTAAAAATTTTCAAAAGACTTTCTGGGCAATGATTTTGACGTCTCCACACTAGCACTTGTTGTTCCAGATGCACGCCCTGACTCTCCATCTTCTGTTCTTATTGGGATGAATACGCTTGAACCTTTGTATGAGCAGTACATTCACAGCAGCCGCTCAACATTTCAGCCTACTGCTCATGGATATAGAGCTGTTTTGAAGACTCTACAACTGACACACCAACTGAGAGACCATGGCTCCATAGGAGTAGTGCGACTTCAAAGCAAAGTCCCAGTGCGTGTTCCGGCCGGCTGCACTCTCGTCATCGAGGGCTCTGCTAGAGTCTCATCTCCCTTTCCAAGCCAGAGTGTTCTCCTTCAACATCCTGGTTCTGCCTTACCTGGAGGGTTGTGTGTCAGCAGCTGCCTAATCACTCTTCCGGCTCATTCACCCTACAAAGTTCCTGTAGTAATTGCCAATGAGTCAGAGCAAGATATCTACCTTCCACCTCTAAGTGTTGTGGCTGACCTTGAGACATATTATTGCATCCTTGGTCAACATGAAGTAACCAACCTTCCAGACAAACCACCACCTGACACTCTGCATTTTAACTTTGGTGATTCTCCGCTACCGTCAGAGTGGAAGGAACGAGTTGGTGAGAAGCTACGTGCAATATCAGAAGTTTTTTCACATCATGACCTAGACTTCAGTTGCACCAGTAAAGTACAACATCATATCAAGCTTCACGATGAAACCCCATTTAAACAGCGCGCCCGGCCAATTCACCCGCAGGATCTCGAAGCTGTCCGGCAACATCTGCGTGAACTGTTGGAGGCCGGTGTCATCCGTGAGTCCACTTCTCCCTTCTCGTCTCCGATTGTAGTTGTGAGGAAGAAAAATGGTGATGTCAGGTTATGCATTGACTATCGCAAGCTTAACCTTCAGACAATCAAGGATGCATATTCTCTGCCTAACCTGGAAGAATCATTCTCAGCTCTCACTGGTTCCAAATGGTTTTCAGTTCTCGATTTGAAATCTGGCTATTACCAGATCGCTATGAATGAAGCTGACAAACCCAAGACTGCCTTTGTCACTCACTCCCTTGGGATTTTGGGAGTTCAACCGCATGCCTCAAGGGGTGACTAACGCTCCCGGCACGTTCCAGCGGTTGATGGAGCGTTGCATGGGGGACCTCAATCTCAAAGAAGTCTTAGTGTTCTTGGATGATTTGATAATTTTTTCCAATACACTGGAAGAGCACGAGAACAGATTGCTTCGAGTTCTGAACCGGCTAAAAGACTATGGGCTGAAGCTGTCACCAGAAAAATGTAAATTCTTCCAGAGTTCTGTCCGTTACTTGGGTCATATTGTGTCAGAGAGAGGGGTAGAAACGGATCCAGAGAAGATCACCGCTATAAAATCCTGGCCAATTCCAACAACCCTAAAACAACTCCGGTCTTTCCTGGGTTTTGCGGGCTACTATCGCCGGTTTATTAAAAATTACTCCTTCATCGCCAAACCCCTCAATGACTTGACCCGAGGATACTCACCTACTCGAAAATCCAAGACCCGGGGAACACATAAACCACTCTACAACCCGAACCAGTATTTTGGTGCCCGCTGGAGTCCAGATTGCCAGCTTGCTTTTGACACCTAATTGAGAAACTCACCACCGCTCCAGTCCTTGGGTTTGCCGATCCATCTTTACCATACATTCTCCACACAGACGCAAGCACCACTGGACTGGGAGCTGCGCTATACCAGGAACAACAAGGGAAGCTCAGAGTCATCGCCTATGCAAGCCGTGGATTAACACAGAGTGAGAGCCGATACCCAGCCCATAAATTAGAATTCCTGTCACTTAAATGGTCCGTGACAGAGAAATTTCAAGACTACTTGTATGGAACAAAATTTACAGTTGTAACAGACAGTAATCCGTTGACCTATATTCTGACCTCTGCTAAATTGAATGCAACAGGTCATCGCTGGTTGGCTGCCTTGTCTACCTTGTCTACCTTTTCCTTTAAACTCTTGTACCGAGCTGGGAAACAAAATACCGGCGCTGACGCCCTCTCTCGTCGTCCTCATCTGTCTCTCTGTGATGACGCACCTCCAGACCATGAGCTTATCCACCAATTTGTTTTGCAGCATATGGCTGATTCTGATGTACTTTCCCCAGAGATTGTTGACGCTATCTGCCAGTGTCACCTGGTTCGAGCGGCACAGTCATCTGATTCTGATCAAGCTGACTTCACACTAGTAGAGTCACTTTCCACCAAGGCGGACGCTATTCCTGACAGCTACACTACAGAGTCCCTCCATCAGCTGCCAGTTTGTTCTGCCCTGTCACCTATTAACATCAGGGAAAAGCAAAGAGCTGATCCTAGCATCCGGGAGCTTATTCATCAGTTGGAGACACGAGAAAAAGTCCCGCCAACAGTTAGAGCTGAACTGTCTGAACTTCCTCTGTTGTTGCGTGAATGGACCAGACTGGAATTAGTGGATGGTGTCCTGTACCGGAAGCGGCATGATAACGGAAGCCTTTTGTATCAACTTGTTCTTCCTGAGGAGCTGCGTCCATTTGTCCTCCAAAGCCTCCATGATGAAATGGGCCACATGGGAATTGACCGAACACTTCATCTTGTACGTGCCAGATTTTATTGGCCTAAGATGGCTTTGCATGTAGAGCGGAAGATTAAGACCTGTGGCCGCTGTGTCCGTCGGAAGGCCCTTCCAGAAAAAGCTGCTCCACTGGTCAACATCTCAACCTCACGTCCCCTTGAGTTGCTTTGCATGGATTTCCTCAGTCTAGAACCCGATACCAGCGGTACCCATGACATCTTGGTCCTGACTGATCACTTTACCAAGTTTGCAGTGGCCATTCCAACGCCAAACCAAAAAGCGCGAACTGTGGCAAAGTGTTTATGGGAGAATTTCATTACCTATTATGGTACTCCCGAACGACTTCACACCGATCAGGGACCAGACTTTGAGTCTAAACTAATAAAGGAGTTTTGTGAAGTTGCTGGTATTCGGAAGAGTAGAACCACACCATACCATCCTAGAGGTAACCCAGTGGAGCGATTTAACCGGACGTTATTAGCTATGTTGACCCTGGAAGAGAAGCAGAAGTCAAAGTGGAAAGAACATGTTAAGCCATTAGTGCACGCATACAACTGCACTAGAAATGAGGTCACTGGTTACACTCCTTATGAACTCATGTTTGGAAGGACGCCTCGGTTGCCGGTTGATCTAGCTTTTAACCTGCCGCTGAGAGAGAAACCGCAGAAGAGTCACACTCAGTATGTTCAGGAGCTGAAGTCCCGCCTGGAAGAAAGTTTTAAAATTGCTTCCAAAAATGCCTCAAAGTTGGCAGACCGAAACAAAAGCCGTTTTGACCAGAGAATCCTGCCTTCTGTCTTGAAGGTAGGAGATCGAGTGCTTGTAAGGAGTGTCCGTATCCGTGGAAAGCATAAACTATCGGATAAATGGGAGTCAGACGTGTTCATTGTGGTTAACAGAGCTGGGGACCTCCCGGTTTATACAGTTACACCTGAGAACGGGGATGGCCCAGTGCGGACCTTACATCGGGACCTCCTCCTCCCATGTGGGTTTCTTCCACCTAGTGATGCCGAACCGGCTGAGCCTGTTTCTGCTCGCAGACCTCACACCCGTCAGCAGAACCACCGTCCAGATTCCTCAACCAGTTTTCCTGATGGCAATGAGGATTCTGAAAGCTTGGTCTCATTTAATGTTAATCCGCCTACTCTGCATTTCACAGTAAAGAGACCTTGTCCAGCTCCTACAAATCCCTCTGGAATTCAGGATCACAGTTTTCATCCTCCCATCAGTACCCCAGCCTCTGTTGTGGAATCTGAGCTGGAGTTCAGGAGTGAGCAAGACGACTCTGGTGCGAATGAGAGTATAGCAGCTGAACCTTTTGCAGAGAATCGACTTGTGGACTTACCTGAACATGAGACCGAGTTGCCTGAACCTGAGAACATACTTACTGAGATTCCCCTGGAAGATGGTCTACTCGAAGAGCCAGGTGTACTAGAAGCCAACGTTGTAGAGCCATCTGCTGACGATGAACCTGACCTAGTTGACCATGACCTTACTGTACGACGCTCAACACGTCAACGAGCACCACCACAGCGACTCAATTATTCCTCCTTGGGTAATCCGTTACTCTCGAAAGTTCAGATGTTGCTCCATAGGGTGTCTGATGTATTGGGGGTCAGTACTGTCGCCGACGCAAGCCGCGCTCCGCCTGTTCACGTCGTCTGATAGGTTACATGCGACGAGACGTGCATGTTTAAGGCGGGGAGGGTGTAGCCCAGGGTTGAAATCTAATTGTATAGGTAATAGTATTCCGCGCTCTCAATGTCTGTGAACACACCACGTCAGTCACGTGACTGTTGCGTACTCTAAATTACCTGACGCTTACGTGCTCAATTGGTCCGCTTGTGAGACCATGCTCGACCAATCACATTCTGTGCAACGCATATTAAAGCAGTCTTGTGCCTTTCCCATTCAGAAGTGTGGGGGACGGACGCATGACAGCTGCTTCAGGTTCGCAATTTAGCAAACGCTTGCTTTTTACTCTGTTAATTCTCAACTGTTCCTTAACTCAAAGCAACCGCTTGCCATTGTAGAATCCATCTGCTGGAGCCGTAGAAGCCGTTCTGTGCCGCAGAGTGTGTTTTGTTCATGGAATTGGTGAGTCTGTTGCCCAATTGTTTGAAAGGTGCTAATGCTAACACTAGCATAACAAACCCAGCTCGACGTATTCTGTCGAGCTTGGCGTTTTCCGGGGTTTTGTTGTGCTCGTGAATCGTTTTTCTTAATTGACTAAGCACGTGAGATAATGTGAACCTGTTGTGAATGTTTTATCCAGTGCTGTATTTAATGTACTTTAAAACTATTAGTGTTGTAATTTGAAATAATTTTGCTACTCCTATAGGCCTATTTTAACATGAAATGTATGCAAAGCTAGCTAGTTAAAAAAGCAGTTTACTGAATAATGGTCCTGTCTTATTAATGCAGGCCAGGTGAGCCTTGTATGGTTCCCTAAAGATGGCGAGCTAATGGACACACGGCTAGGAGCCTGGAAAAACTACTACTCAGCTAACAACATCCTCCTGCTGGTCTGGTAGGAGGCTGTGGCAGCCAGTCCCCCCACACTTTCTCCAACACACACACTCTTATGAGGCTTGGCCTCAATGGACAACGGGCTATAGGACTTTGTCCTACCATACGAACTTTTAATCAGGACTGTCCCAGTGCGTGCGGGCTGTTACTAGTCCAGTACCAGTACCTTTTTTTTTAATTTTGTGGGAGTTGATACTTTCCAGTCAAGGTATTGTTGTTTGTTGTTGTTGTGTATATCAGTGCACTGAACAAAGTGACTTCATCTGCAGATTGTAAATAATATAAGGGGGTAAATGTCGTATGTTTTTCATTTTGTTTCATTATCAATATATGGTGCCAGCAATTACATTTTGTCTCTGTGTGGTTACTATACCAATTGCTCCCAGAGTTGAGCCAAGTCTTCTGATCCTAGCCCAAAATTTGCATAACTTATAACTCTACTTCTTTTCCACCTTAAGCTCATAGCTTGAAGCAGGATTAGCCCACGCAGGTGCTACAGAAGCCTGTGAATGATCAGAGCTGAAAACTCTCATGTTTTAATTTCTTGATAATTAAGTCGACTGTAGATGTTGTTAAAGGTCCTAATCTGTTAAATCACAGGTGTCACAATCCTTTCAAATGTCCTGGAAAGGTCTTTATACAACAGTATCTGTGATTTTTATTTCATGAAGTCACCTCCTAATGAATTCATCTTGGTACATCAGGGTACAGGTCATGTGACTTTGTGTTTGTGTAGCAGCTTGGCAAATGTGCCAGAATTATTGATAAGAGATAAAAAAAAAACATTTCAGTATTCTAATGCTTACGTGAAATGGGATTTATTTTAAACTGCTGTGAACACATTTCTTTAATAAAAAACACAATTACAAACAATATGTTTTTCTAAAAAAAACAACAACAACAGCAACAAAAACTATTAAATAATTATGTGCCACTTATCGGTGGCCCTGATGTAAAACTTTTTTTTTCACTAGAAAAATAAAAGCAGAGGTATATTTTTTAAAATTATGTCTTAAAAACAAACCCATCCCTCAAATTTAAAAAAGAATACACGAAGAATTCAAATAAATGTCTATATAAAAAAGGAGCATAATGAAACATTTTTTTGTCAACTAGAAAAATAAAAGCAGAGGGACATTTTTAAATGTTTTGTTCCAAAAGAGAAACCCAACTCTACAAATTAAAGAGTCGATTAAAATAAAGCCATGTCTTAATTTTTAAAAGCTTTAAAATTGTCAACAAAAAAAGAAAAAAGAAAAAAAGCACTCCACAAAATAAAAAAGCATGTTACAAAATGAAAAAAACCCTTTTCTGTAAAAAAATTAGACACTCTACTATTTAAATAAAAATAAAAAGAGGGCGGTGTTTCCCCAAAGTGTATCCCACTTTTAAATTAAGCCTTCCAAAAAAACAAAGCCCTGCCTCAAATTTTAAATGCATTCAGCTAGTTATTTAAATTTTTTCTTTTTTTAAAAGTTTATTTAAATACTGACATACTATTTTAAGGAGCGCTTTTTATTTTTAAACAAGTTTCAGTTTTTTTTTTTATTTTTTAGAAAAGCTTTTTTAAAATTAAGACATGGCTTTATTTTAATGGACTCCATTAAAATAAAGCCAAAATTATGGTGGCACCTCTGGGTCACCGTAATTGCTGGCACTTTTTTCATCAATATTTTGTGCTGCCTTTATTTGCCAAAAAAACAGCTCAGACTCTTCTCCTGTAACTGATGATGAGGTTGGAGAATACACAGCAAGTGATCTGAGACTTTTGCTCCTTACAGAATCTGCCCAGGAACTTGAAACACTTCACCATAAAATACTTCTACCTTACAGCCAACTTAAGTTTAGAGCTTTGAGCTGCAGCCACACCTTTGTGAAAAGTCTAAAGCCATTTATGTTCTCTCCTTACCTTACTGCGTCTGAGGGGACAGTCCCCTCGATGGTGATCGTCCGGCCTGGCATGAATCCACCGCTGATCGAAGTCTGAAATGGGACAGCCTATAGAAACAGAGAGCTCAGGGTCATTATCAAGGAAAAACAGGCCCAAAATCAGTGTTATTAGTGCAGATACTAATTTCTTGAATTCAAAAAACAGTATATACTTTAGTCAATCACTTTTAAAATAATGTGTTAGTGTCTAGTCTTTTCTGAAGCAGTGAGTCTGTGTAGCCTATGATACACAAACATCTTTACAGGATGGATATGTCACAAAATACTTTTAATGGAAGTGTATTTTCACTGTATCTTAGAAAAAAGCTAAAAATACAAAATAGGATAAAAAAAATGGGAAAATTGGAATAACTGCCATTACTACAAAGCAGTCAGCTCATTGCAACAGGTGAGTTCAAGAGTTCGCTGTAAAGTCAAAGTAACAGCTCCCCAACAGAAGATACATATACATTATTTTAAGTTGTAAAAGTGAAATACTAATGCAAAGATGTCCAAGATTATTTTTAAAAGCCTGACAAAAATGCATCAGGTATATGTAGAGCTAATGGTAATCTTCAAAATACAACAATATTGTTGCGAGGCTAGTTTCACTTCAGCGCCTTGTTTATGAATTAGACAGTGTTCACTGCTGAAGCTGCACAGTGCCACTAGCCACGTCTGAAAATGCTTGCCAGCTAAAAAATCAAAACAATTTTAAAATGCATCAGGTATGTGTAGTGCTAATGCATATTTTCTATGTATTTTGGGTAAAAAAAAATAAATAAATAAAAACAGGGCAGCTAAGATTTTGTAGCTGTCAGGTGTTTTCAGACACAAAGACAGTAAACACACTCCTATTCATCATCTATAGTCAGCATAGATCTATGTGGATACGCTCATACTGACTTTGAATGGCTTTACTGTAGAGAAACTCAGAGGCAGAGCAGCTGCTGTGAACAACCTCACATCTCTGCTAAAATCTGAGAGTAAGGCTCTTCTCTTTAGGACACAGGTGTCAAACTCTGGCCCGCGGGCCAAATGTGGCCCGCAGGATAATTTCTTTTGGCCCGCGAGATCATTTCCATTTTATATTAATAATGGCCCGCCGATATATTGTGCTCGATCTATTTGAACTACATCTCCCATAATGCACTGCAGAAGCAGCGCCGCTGCACGCCGGCACTGCCCCTCCCCCGCTGTTTTAGCGAGCGGCATTTAACGAGCCGCAGGAGCAGAGAGAGAGTGAAGGATTCTCCAACAGGAAATTTAACTTTCCACAAAAGAAATGGGCAAAGAGGGGTCAGTGAGAGCAGGAGCTTCTTAAACAGGTGGGACTCTCTGTAAACGCTCTACACTTTGTTTGTTGAGCTCATGTAGCAGTAATAAAACCACGCTCCAACAGCACAGCAGTGTAAGAACATCTCCTTTACAAACCGTACGTCTTCAAAAACAGAAAACCAAGTTGTGTCAGTAAAACCAAGTTATCAGCAGAGAGTTGTCTAAGTTCATTCACAGCACTGCCCTCCGTCGCTCTTTTTCCTTTCTCTCTGTCGCTACTTGTGCTAATGCACTCATTAACACACAGCGAGCTAAACCTGCCCAGAAAGAGGTATCATCCTGCTCACACTGTGTCCTGCAGAGGACAGAGAGGTGGACAGTAGTTTGCTCAATAAATGTTAAATAAGCCTATAATACATGTTTGTGTGTAGGAGCTGACTCAGCTTAAAGTTGTGCTGGGCTTACATCAGGGGCATGACATGCACCTAAATATTAATCTGCTGGTAGTACCACAGTCACAGTAAAACAGAGTGGACCTGATGAAAACACCTGTCTTATATGAGGAGTTAGGTAACTGTGGCAGTACATAATACTTCATAAATAATTGGCCAGTGTTAGTCAGTAGTCTGTGGCCTATTTGTTGTTATTTGTTGAGTTCTGATTTAAAACAAAACTACAAAGCCCGTTAAAACCACAAATCTACACCTGTAGTTCTGTGGGGAAGTATTATTCTATGTTAAAAAGCCAATTGTAGCCTAACTGAGAACAAAAATACAGTAGGCTGGCTTTATTATTTATACAATTCTCTTATTCGGCCCACGACCAAGACTGGTTTTCTAATTTTGGCCCCAGCTCCGATTGAGTTTGACACCCCTGCTTTAGGACAACTCTGATGTTTGTAAATCTAACCCTGGAAGTCAGAATCTTGGTTTATTTTTCTGTTGCGTATTTCTAACCAACTTCGGCCTTTGGTTTTTGCCTCACTGTTTAATTATTTCATACCCAAAACACAACATGAGCCACTTACCATATTGGCCATCTCTGCTTAAAGTGAGTGGAGACGCAGCAGCAGCAGCTTCCTTAAAACAAAACAAAACCCTCTGGCAGTGCACAGTGAGCCAGTATCTAACTGTCTGTCCTTTTATAATGGACTTTTTGAAGTGGGCGGAGTTACGTTTCTCAGGAATTCCAAAAGCTTTCCTACACACCTGGGTTTATTCATTGGTGAGACAATCATTTACCAAGAAAAATATTTAAACATGAAAATGAGATTAGATGTGATGTGAGACAGACTCTCTTTCCTTCAGTGGTTCATCCTGAGAGTCTCATAGTAATAACTCTATGTGTGTGTCTTTGTTCTGGTCTCTGTATGGATTACTTGGGTTGTTATAGATGTCTGCTGAACATTTTCTGTCAGTACCACATAAAAAATATCTGTGTTCAATACTTATTTTACAGGCTGTATGGGCACAGTTTTTATCAGGGGTGGGCATGTTAACGTGATATTATTGCACATTATTTTATCACACAGTAATGAAAGTGATTGGTCGGTCGCTAATGAGCCAGTTTACAGAGCCTCTGTCAGCGAGCCTCTCTCTCTCCCTGCAGCTCAGCTTTATGTGAAACCAAGAAGGGAGCAGGATGTGTTTGTAAATGGGTGCACACAGGACCAACATGATCTCACAGGATAAAGTGTAAATAACACACCAGGTTTAGTGCCATTTTGCGTGTTATATCAACACATTTTTCCCTTTGGCGTGTCTCACGCCACTATGTCCCCATATATTTCTATTGCTGATGTGAGGTGCGCCATTTAACGCTGATCAGAAAGTGATTCAAAAATGGAACTTAATTAACTTCAATTCAGTAAAAATGTGTTGAGATAACACACAAAATATCACTAAATCTGTGGTGTTATTTCCACGCTGTCCTGTGAGATCACGGTGGGTGGAGGGGTTCAGGGGCCATGTGTTGGAGTTTGTATGAGAGAGTCACGTCCCTGCGCCTTCAGGTTAGAGACAGGTCTCTCACTGTTGTCTCGCCTTACAGCAGTGCAGAGTACCCGGCCTTCTCTGGGCCCCTGGGAGGGGCGCTGGAAGGTGGTGTTCTGTTATTGGACTTCTGTGCTTGTCACAGAAGTCATGCCATGACAAACACCATGTTCATGCACAAGGGTGTCCATCAGTGCACGTGGCACCAGGACACCCTCGGCCAGAGGTCGATGATTGACTTTGTAGTCGTGTCATGTGACCTTCGCTCGTGTGTCTTGGACACTAAATCAGGATTGAACTGCAAAGGACTTTACTGCAAGAACAAACCCAACTACCATTAGTGGTACCCAGACCACAGTTTGAGAACCACTGATCTAGGTCTTACATTTTCAAATTGCATGTAATCTTAGTCTAGCTTTTTGTTGCAATTAAATTGTAAATTACTCATCTGCCATTTTTGCTCAAGTCATTCAAGTTTTCTGCCTGACGTCATTTACCTTGAGCAGGATTTGTAGGTTCACAAATTTACAAAAATGAGGGGTCATGGGTGGCTGGAGCCTCTCCCAGCAGCTATGGCCTAAGGTGAGCTAAACCCTGTACAGTGCTGTAGTGCTGTCACAGAGACACACAGACACACAGTCACATTCATGGTCAGTCAAATTGGGCAATTTATGGTTCAACAATTCAGCTGATTGCCTCTCTGACCTTTGCCAAATAAGTTCCTAGGAAGTTAAAAAGCCTCATCATTCTTGATAAACATGACTCATTTGCTCTTTACACATAAGGCACACTAATAAAAATTAACATAAATTAGCCCACATCTTATTTTATGACTATGAAATAAAGCTGCATTACCAAGATAAGAAAATTCTTATTTAACAAACTTAAAAAGGGTTTATGATACTGCAGTAGCATTTCTTACCACTGTACTGACAGTGGTTTGTTGGTGCTGAATGAAAATAAACTGTTTGTAAAGTATATTATTATTTACTACTGACGTCTTTCACACGTTCATCTCTTCATCTGCTCCAGACAGGTTGCACTGCTGTGTTCGCTCTCTGGCAAACACTAAATAATCACTGCCAATTTTTGTGCAGTTTCTCCTAGTAAGTTACACACAACATGCCAACAAATATCAAATGCTTTTTTTCAATCTGCACTTGCAGTTTAGCAGTGTCTTAGTAAATATGTCCCATAATGTTATGCTTGATTGGTGTAAAACTAAAACACTGTCTATAAAGTAGTATTTTATTTGCCATTTTCCTAAACTGGGACTTTTATTTTTACAGGAAACACTTTGTGGCACCTACGCTCTCTGAGGGTTTTTTCTGAGATACTGCAGGTTCACTTTGTGCCTAACTTCAAAGACAGCCAATCAGAAGTTCTGCTCAGGCAGTTCTCTGAAGGATGATTGGACAGATTTACCCATCAGATTCAAAGGACAAAAAACACAAAAAGCAACTTTGTAGAAACACTGACAAGGAAACTAAAAGTGACAGACTGACGTTTATCTGTGGACGTTTGTAAAAGACTTGCTCGCTGTCTGTTCATTTAATTTTCAGGAATTAATAATAAATACTTAAAAACAGCTCTCCTCACGTCTTCCTCCACAAAGACATGCATGTGTGGGTGAACTGGTGAATCTAAATTACCCCTGGTGAATGAATGAGAGAGTGAAAGGTTGTCTGTCAGTGTGTAGTGTATCTGTAAGCCTCAGCCCTGTGACAAACTGGGATGTACCCCTTTGACCTCTGAGGCTGCTGTAGTTTGTGTTTTGACTCTCTGAGGCCGCTGTAGTTTGAGTTTTGACCCTCTGAGGCTGCTGTAGTTTGAGTTTTGACCCTCTGAGGCTGCTGTAGTTTGAGTTTTGACCCTCTGAGGCTGCTGTAGTTTGAGTTTTGACCTTCTGAGGCCACTGTAGTTTGAGTTTTGACCCTCTGAGGCTGCTGTAGTTTGAGTTTTGACCCTCTGAGGCCGCTGTAGTTTGTGTTTTGACCCTCTGAGGCCGCTGTAGTTTGTGTTTTGACCCTCTGAGGCTGCTGTAGTTTGAGTTTTGACCCTCTGAGGCTGCTGTAGTTTGAGTTTTGACCCTCTGAGGCCACTGCACTTTGAGTTTTGATCCTCTGAGGCTGCTGCAATTTGAGTTTTGACCCTCTGAGGCTGCTGTAGTTTGAGTTTTGACCCTCTGAGGCTGCTGTAGTTTGAGTTTTGACCCTCTGAGGCCACTGCACTTTGAGTTTTGATCTTCTGAGGCTGCTGCAATTTGAGTTTTGACCCTCTGAGGCCGCTGTAGTTTGAGTTTTGACCCTCTGAGGCAGCTGTAGTTTGAGTTTTGACCCTCTGAGGCAGCTGTAGTTTGAGTTTTGACCCTCTGAGGCTGCTGCAATTTGAGTTTTGACCCTCTGAGGCTGCTGTAGTTTGGGTTTTGACCCTCTGAGGCTGCTGTAGTTTGAGTTTTGACCCTCTGAGGCAGCGGTAGTTTGAGTTTTGACCCTCTGAGGCAGCGGTAGTTTGTGTTTTGACCCTCTGAGGCTGCTGTAGTTTGAGTTTTGATCCTCTAAGGCTGCTGCAATTTGAGTTTTGACCCTCTGAGGCTGCTGCAATTTGAGTTTTGACCCTCTGAGGCTGCTGTAGTTTGAGTTTTGACCCTCTGAGGCAGCGGTAGTTTGAGTTTTGACCCTCTGAGGCAGCGGTAGTTTGTGTTTTGACTCTCTGAGGCTGCTGTAGTTTGTGTTTTGACCCTCTGAGGCTGCTGCAATTTGAATTTTGTAGCTTGGAATATAATCCAAAGAAGAGCTTAATAAATGCATTGCCTTTGAGTAGAAATAGTAGTTACAATGACAGAGAATAGTATGTTTTTCAGAAAAAAGTTAAATGTAGAAATGTTAGCGGAAATTGTCTCATAAGCTATAGGCACAGTCTTTAGCTGTTGCTGTCCACTACTGGTCATTAAAAAGTACTACACAGACTGAATGTACACAAAGCACATTTTCATATGGATGCTTCAAACCTACCAACATCAAACATGTTAGTTGGTATGTTTTTTGGTTTATTTGTCTGTTAGCAAGGTAACTCAGAGTTGATCAACTATTCACAAAAGTTCAGCAATGAGCCAAGAAAAAATTACTACTTTTTGTGTGAATCAAGATAAATACTAACTCCAGCCTTAGGATGTGGCTTTTTTTTTTATCGCAATGGATAGAAAGAGCATTCTTGAGCACCCATTTCTAGTCGCAAAATTTTCTATATACTTTGGATAAGATGAACCAGTTTCAAAGTTTTATAGATTTTATTATTATAATAATCACACTTAAAACCTACAATACATGCAGTTCGCAAAATAAGGTGATGAAGAACAGACCTGAGAGTATTGTATGAAATATTAACAAAACTGGTTCCCTTTTCAAAGTTAAAACTTGTGTTAAACAGTTTTTTACTCATTTACTTATTAAGAGCAAGGTACAGAGCCATTTCATAAGATCAAATGAAACATTTTTCTGTCCATTTCTTTATAATAGCACAGTGGTTCTCAAACTGTTGTACAGTTCAAGTCCTTTTTTGTTTTCATTACTGTTTTAGTCCTGCTGTAGTTAGGGTTAGTTCTGGTTTAGACCTAGTTTAGTCCTTGTTTAGAGCTGATTTCATTCAGGTTTAGTCTTTGTTTGGTCCAGTGTTAGTCCTGGTTTGAAGATGAGGAGGTGCTTGGTGTGAAAAGTTTAAGAAGAGTGGTAAAAGCCATAATTTTTGTTACTTATCTAGTTTTCATTTATGATGGTCAGATGGCAACTTATTCTGGTTTAAACATTGAAGTCACACAATAAATTTGTTAAATAAGAATTTTCTTATCTTGGTCATGCAGCTTTATTTCATAGTCATAAAATAAGATGTGGGCCACTTTATGTTAATTTTTATTAGTGTGCCTTATCTGTAAAAAGCAAATGAGTCTGGTTAATCAAGAATGATGAGGCTCTTTAACGTCCTAGGAACTTATTTGGCAATGGTACAAGGTCAGAGAGGCTACTGTCCAAACTCAGGCAATCAGCTGAATTGTTGAACCAAAATTTACATTTTAATTGCAACAAAAAGCTAGACTAAGATTACATGCAATTTGAAAATGTAAGACCTAGATCAGTGGTTCTCAAACTGTGGTCTGGGTACCACTAATGGTAGTTGGGTTTGTTCTTGCAGTAAAGTCCTTTGCAGTTCAATCCTGATTTAGTGTCCAAGACACACAAGCGAAGGTCACATGACACGACTACAAACTCAATCATCGACCTCTGGCCGAGGGTGTCCTGGTGCTACGTGCACTGATGGACACCCTTGTGCATGAACATGGTGTTTGTCATGGCATGACTTCTGTGACAAGCACAGAAGTCCAATAACAGAACACCACCTTCCAGCGCCCCTCCCAGGGGCCCAGAGAAGGCCGGGTACTCTGCACTGCTGTAAGGCGAGACAACAGTGAGAGACCTGTCTCTAACCTGAAGGCGCAGGGACGCGACTCTCTCATACAAACTCCAACACATGGCCCCTGAACCCCTCCACCCACCGTGATCTCACAGGACAGCGTGGAAATAACACCACAGATTTAGTGATATTTTGTGTGTTATCTCAACACATTTTTACTGAATTGAAGTTAATTAAGTTCCATTTTTGAATCACTTTCTGATCAGCGTTAAATGGCGCACCTCACATCAGCAATAGAAATATATGGGGACATAGTGGCGTGAGACACGCCAAAGGGAAAAATGTGTTGATATAACACGCAAAATGGCACTAAACCTGGTGTGTTATTTACACTTTATCCTGTGAGATCATGTTGGTCCTGTGTGCACCCATTTACAAACACATCCCGCTCCCTTCTTGGTTTCACATAAAGCTGAGCTGCAGGGAGAGAGAGAGGCTCGCTGACAGAGGCTCTGTAAACTGGCTCATTAGCGACCGACCAATCACTTTCATTACTGTGTGATAAAATAATGTGCAATAATATCACGTTAACATGCCCACCCCTGATAAAAACTGTGCCCATACAGCCTGTAAAATAAGTATTGAACACAGATATTTTTTATGTGGTACTGACAGAAAATGTTCAGCAGACATCTATAACAACCCAAGTAATCCATACAGAGACCAGAACAAAGACACACACATAGAGTTATTACTATGAGACTCTCAGGATGAACCACTGAAGGAAAGAGAGTCTGTCTCACATCACATCTAATCTCATTTTCATGTTTAAATATTTTTCTTGGTAAATGATTGTCTCACCAATGAATAAACCCAGGTGTGTAGGAAAGCTTTTGGAACTCCTGAGAAACATAACTCCGCCCACTTCAAAAAGTCCATTATAAAAGGACAGACAGTTAGATACTGGCTTACTGTGCACTGCCAGAGGGTTTTGTTTTGTTTTAAGGAAGCTGCTGCTGCTGCGTCTCCACTCACTTTAAGCAGAGATGGCCAATATGGTAAGTGGCTCATGTTGTGTTTTGGGTATGAAATAATTAAACAGTGAGGCAAAAACCAAAAGCTGAAGTTGGTTAGAAATATGCAACAGAAAAATGAACCAAGATTCTGACTTCCAGGGTTAGATTTACAAACATCAGAGTTGTCCTAAAGAGAAGAGCCTTACTCTCAGATTTTAGCAGAGATGTGAGGTTGTTCACAGCAGCTGCTCTGCCTCTGAGTTTCTCTACAGTAAAGCCATTCAAAGTCAGTATGAGCGTATCCACATAGATCTATGCTGACTATAGATGATGAATAGGAGTGTGTTTACTGTCTTTGTGTCTGAAAACACCTGCCAGCTACAAAATCAGCTCTCTGCACTGTTTTTTTTTTTTTTACGTTCAGTGAAAATACATAGAAAACATGCATTTATTGTAATATTATAATTACAATCAGCACTACACTTACCTGAAGGATTCTTTTAATATCTTTATTTTCTAGCTGACCAGTGTTTTCAGACGTGACTCGTGTCACTGCACAGCTTCAGCAAATGAGACACCACTGAAAGCTAAAATGGGCCAGGCCTCTTTGGGAAATTCATTCCAATATTTTTATCTCTATAACATGTACATTTTTAAGGGACAGTGAAATTACACTTCATTTAAACTTTTTTGACATATCCATCCTGTAAAGATGTTTGTGTATCATAGGCTACACAGACTCACTGCTTCAGAAAAGACTAGACACTAACACATTATTTTAAAAGTGATGACTATAAAAGTACAACGAATGGAGCATATACTGCTTTTTGAATTCAAGAAATTAGTATCTGCACCAATATCACAGATTTTAGGCCTGTTTTCACTTAATAATGACCCTGAGCTCTCTGTTTCTACAGACTGTCCCATACCAGACTGGAATCAGAGGTGGATTCACGCCAGGCAAGAAGATCACCATCAGTGGAACTGTCCCCGTTGATGCAGACAAGTAAGAAGAGAACATAGATGGCTTTAGACTTTTCCAAAATGTGTGGCTGCAGCTTCTGATCTCCAGTGTTGTGTCTTTTATTTCATTTTAATTAAATAGGCTCTAAACTTCAGTTAGATATAAAGAAGTATTATGTTTATGAGCACATTCATTATGTTACAGTATTAAAGTATTCAGCAGTACATCCATGGTTTAAGTAAAGCCTCACAGTCTTTGTCTTTAGGTTCACTGTGGAGCTGTGCGCTGGTTCTAAGATCGCCTTCCATTATAATCCACGTTTCAACCAAAACGTGGTTGTGCGTAACTCATATCTGGGAGGAAAGTGGGGCCCAGAGGAGACAGGTGGACCCATGCCTTTCATGAGAGGACAGTCCTTCAATGTAAGACACTTTTTTTTATTGGTTTATTTATTTACAGGGACAATGCATATGAATTAACAGTACAACTGTAAAATATCTGAAGTGTCTGGCAGATATATATATCCTGATATAACCTGATATGGCTCTGTCTCTTCTCTTTCAGATGGAGATCCACTGTGAGAATGATCACTATAAGATCATGGTCAACGGAGCCCAGGTTCACACATACAACCACCGCTACAAAAACTTTACTCAAATCACTACTTTACAAATCAGGGATGATGTAAACCTGGCATATGTTGATGTTTAAAGGCTTCAAAACAACCAGACATAACATACAATATGTCACAGCCTACATACTATATTCATGCACTTAAAGTGATTAAAAGTGATATTGTTCTTTAATTAGGTGGTGGGCTTTTCCTTCTGACCTGAATATTTGTTTATTTTAGGACTGGTTTTTCATAGGTTTAGGATTTGTCTGTGATTAAAAATGATTTAAATCTTAGAACCAGGTCACTCCTGTGAGGACAGTAATATCCAGATTTTAGCCAGAGAGAGTGAATGGTACAAACGCGGTGTTAGGGAGGCTGTTTTTGTAAAAATGGAAAATCTAAACAGCAGAGGAGGCCTAAGATTTAATCTTCCTCCAGTTTACAGCTCAGTGCTGAAACAAAAACATTCTCATTTGATAACTTCTGTGTGAGTAGAATCTTACATACAGGAAACTACTGTACATAAGCTAATACTCACACAGCAGTTATCACTAGAAACGACTAAGCCCTTTGGAGAAAGGATGAAAAGTCTTCTAACAACGAACTTTGTCCAGATGACTTTCTTGTTTAACTCTTTTTACTGAATTCTCCTGGATGACTGAGCACCTACACAGACTGTCTGTGATCTGTTTGAAAAAGAGTGTGTTGGAGCCACTATAAACCATTTTTAATCATTATTAAAAATATTATTTTGATAATAGTTATTGTGATCTACAATTAGTTTATAATTAAATTGTTTATGGAATGATCAGCCTTATCTGCCCACTGTGTTGTTGCTGTGAATAAACTGAAGTCTAAAGGATCTCTGCGAGTGGTTTTTATTTTTTGTGAGTTACAAACCTCCTCTAAGCTGAAAGGCTGACCTCGTCCCAACAGCAGTAGTGATTTCAGAGATCGGTGACATGAGCAGCTGCCCAGGGCGGCGTTCTCAAGGGGACGGCACGAGAATGAAAAGATAGAAAAAATGACATTGTCTTCACTCAGCTGTAGTACAAAACAGTTTTACTAAGAGACAAGCACTTGGAGAAGAGTTTAAGCTTTCTAAAGTTTGTGTTTCATGTCAATAGGCCCAGGTATCACAGAGATATTATCTGTTATGGTGTTAAAACTGTTCGAGATATTAAACATGACGATGAAAAAGATGTAATTTACCCTCTATTAGCAGAATATGCAGCGTTTACAAGACAGTCTGATAAAACAAGATATTTACTATTTACTCATAACTCAGTTTTAATGGCCAGAAGCACAAGAGGAGAGAGAGGAGAGAAGCTGTTTCTCTGAGCTGGGCTCATAACCTGATTTTAGGATGATAAGGAATATTTTGTGTTCATCTTTCTAAAAAAAAAAACAAAACTGGGTTTTTGTTTACAAAAAGGCCATAAAAACTAACTAAATATTAATAATCGATAATAAACTTCATATCTATGGTTAGGTCTGAAGCTGAAGAAAAGATTTCATGCATAAAGAATAAAAATAAACATCTTTATCATGTGAAAAAAGTATATATATATATATATATATATATAAAGTATATAAAAAAAAAAAATTGTCCTCTCGCCCTCCATGGGCGGTTTCATCCATCCAAGCTCGGGTCCTCTACCAGAGGCCTGGGAGCTTGAGGGTTCTGCGCAGTATCTTTGCTGTTCCTAGGACTGCGCTCTTCTGGACTGAGATGTCTGATGTTTTTCCTGGGATCTGCTGTAGCCACTCTTCCAGTTTGGGGGTTACTGCCCCGAGTGCTCCGATGACCACGGGCACCACTGTTGCCTTCACTTTCCAGGCCTTCTCAAGTTCTTCTTTGAGGCCTTGGTACTTCTCCAGTTTCTCGTGTTCCTTTTTCCTGATGTTACAATCGCTTGGTATTGCGATGTCAACCACAACGGCTTTCCTCTGCTGTTTGTCCATCACCACAATGTCCGGTTGGTTTGCCACTACCATTTTGTCTGTCTGGATCTGGAAGTCCCACAGGATCTTAGCTCGGTCATTCTCTATCACCTTTGGAGGTGTTTCCCATCTTGACATCGGGACTTCCAGACTGTACTCTGCACAGATGTTCCTGTAAACTATACCAGCCACTTGGTTATGACGCTCCATGTATGCTTTCCCTGCCAGCATCTTACAGCCTGCAGTTATGTGCTGGATTGTCTCAGGGGCCTCTTTGCACAGTCTGCACCTGGGGTCTTGTCTTGTATGGTAGATCTGGGCCTCTATTGCTCTGGTGCTCAAGGCCTGCTCCTGTGCAGCCATGATCAGTGCCTCTGTGCTGTCCTTCAGTCCAGCCCTTTCTAGCCATTGGTAGGATTTCTCGATGTCAGCCACTTCAGTTATCTGTCGATGGTACATCCCATGTAGGGGCTTTTCCTCCCAGGATGGTTCCTCCAGCACCTCGTCCTCTGTTTTCCACTGCCTGAGACATTCACTGAGAACTTCATCTGTTGAGGCCATCTTCCTGATGTAGTCAAGGATCTTGGATGTTTCATCCTGGACAGTGGTTCTGACACTCACCAGTCCTCTGCCTCCTTCCTTGCGCTTAGTGTACAGTCTCAGGGTGCTGGATTTGGGGTGGAACCCTCCATGCATGGTTAGGAGCTTTCGTGTTTTCACATCTGTGGTCTGAATCTCTTCCTTTGGCCAGCTTATTATTCCCGCAGGGTATCTGATGACCGGCAGGGCATAGCTGTTGATTGCCCTGACTTTATTCTTGCCATTGAGCTGACTCCTTAGGACTTGCCTTACTCGTTGGAGGTATTTGGCTGTGGCTGCTTTTCTTGTGGCCTGGTCCAGGTTGCCATTTGCTTGTTGGATTCCAAGGTACTTGTAGCTGTCCTCAATGTCTGCTATTCTGCCGTCTGGGAGTGGGACCCCTACTGTATGGACTACCTTCCCTCTCTTTGTCACCATGCGCCCGCACTTCTCAAGTCCGAATGACATTCCGATGTCACTGCTGTAGATCCTGGTTGTGTGGATCAGTGAGTCAATGTCTCTCTCGCTCTTGGCGTACAGCTTGATATCATCCATGTAGAGGAGGTGACTGATGGTGGCCCCGTTCCTGAGTCGGTACCCATAGCCAGTCTTGGTGATTATCTGGCTGAGGGGGTTCAGACCTATGCAGAACAGCAGCGGGGACAGAGCATCTCCTTGGTATATCCCACATTTGATGGACACTTGTGCAATTGGCTTGCAGTTGGCCTCAAGGGTGGTCTTCCACTGCCTCATCGAGTTTGCAATGAAGGCTCTTAGAGTCCTGTTGATGTTATACATCTCCAAGCATTCCATGATCCATGTGTGTGGCATTGAGTCATAGGCTTTCTTGTAATCAATCCAGGCGGTGCACAGATTAGTGTGTCTGGCTTTGCAATCCTGAGCGACTGTTCTATCTACAAGCAGCTGGTGTTTAGCTCCTCTGGTGTTTTTACCAATGCCCTTCTGTGCTGTGCTCATGTATTGATCCATGTGCCCACTTATCTTAGCCGCTATGATGCCTGACATGAGCTTCCATGTGGTGGGGAGACAGGTTATTGGTCGATAGTTGGATGGGGCCGTTCCCTTCAGGGGATCCTTCTGGATCAGGATTGTCCGGCCTTCAGTTAGCCATTCAGGGTGGGTCCCATCCTTTAGCAGCTGGTTCATTTGTGCTGCCAGGCGCTCATGGAGTGAAGTTAGCTTTTTCAGCCAGTAGGTGTGGATCATGTCAGGCCCTGGTGCTGTCCAGTTTTTCATACCTGAGACTCTTTGTTGGATGTCTGCCACTGTGATGGTTACTGGTTCTTGTTCAGGGAGGTTGCTGTGATCTGCTCTTAGATCCTCCAGCCACTGTGCACTGTTGTTGTGTGACGCCTCCTTCTCCCATATGCCTTTCCAGTATTGTTCAGCCTTGGTGGGTCTGCTCTGTTGTTATTACCCTGCCACTGAGAGTACACTTTAGCTGGTTGAGTTGAGAACAGCCGGTTTATTCGCCTTGCTTCGATTTCTCTCGTGTACCTCTTTAGTCGGGTGGCCAAGGCTTGGAGTCTTTGCTTGGCAGTTTCCAATGCTTCAGGTATGGACATCTTGCTGTACCTCTTGGGTGCTTGTTGTTTCATTGCACCTTTCTGGAGCTCTGACAGTTGGCTCACTTCTCTCCGAGTTACCTTGATTTTAGCTTCTAACCTTCTTTTCCATGGTGGATATGGATCTTTATGGTTGCTCTTTGGTTGATAGCCAAGCTCCTCAAGGATCACTGCTGCTGAAGTGTATATCAGCTCATTGGTTTCAGTGATGGTCATCGTAGGTATTGTTCCCAAAGCTGCATTCACATCTTCCAGGAGACTTTCTGAAGGTACTTCACTCAGCCTGTGTAATTGGTGTCGGGGTTGCCTGGTCTTCATTTTAGCCATGATCTTATCTCTCAGGTCAGTTGCTGCCTCGCTCAGCTTGATGGTGCTTATTGGGGCTTCGTACCCAAACTCTGGATGGGGAGTTGGTGTTAACTCCCCTCTGACCTTGTGTCCTCGCTCCCCCTTGCCGTAGCATATGTGTTGTATCTCGTCAATCTCAAGTTGTGAAAGCAGGTGCCGCTTGTGGATGTTGGAACACTGAGCTACTAGTTGTTTAGCAGTGAGTGTTGATTGTGGGTTTCGAAGTTGCCATATTTCCCACATTCTCTTCATGTAACCCCTCTGACTAGGGTTACTGGAGTAGTAGCATTCCAACAGAGCCTTGTTCTCGCATCTCGTCCACTTCCGTCTTGTTCCAGTAGCCCACTTCTCATCAGGCTGCTCTGGTTCCCCAACACCTGACGCAGACCTTGTTTGACCGGGCAACGTCTGAGCCGGTATGTCTCGTAATTCATTGTCTCTCATCATCATTATATATATATATATATATATATATATATATATATATATATATGTACATATTTTTAACCTTTACTTGATCCTTTACTTGATTGTTATCTAGTATTTAGTTAGTATCTTCACAGACGTTGTGTTTTGTTGTGCATTATTTAAAGGCGCTCTATTCGCCCTTTCTTTCTCCCATGTTATAATGTTGTTCCCTCATCAAAAATATACCTGCAGTTGTGTTTTGTTTCATTAATGTCTGTTTGAGTAATCCTGTATTCTCTGGCGTTAACTTTCTGAGGCCTCAGAAGCACTGACCAATCACCAATGAGTGGAAAACTCATTTTTCATTTTGTAGTAAAGTGGACTCCGCCCTCTGCTGCCCTCTACTGGTCTCTGCTGGTCTCTGCTGCCCTCTGCTGGTCTCTGCTGGTCTCTGCTGGTCTCTGCTGCCCTCTGCTGGTCTCTGCTGCTCTCTGCTGCTCTCTGCTGCCCTCTGCTGGTCTCTTCACCTGTTTCTTTACAGCACCAGTCGAGCACTAAAACCAATGTTACTTAAAAACATTGTTTTTTAAAGGTTGTAAAACATGCAATGCTTTCCTGGAGGCAAAATATGAACAAAAGCCTAATACCTGAATCCAGACAGTGACACCAAACATTAATCATTTCTTCCTTGCCCCATGACTGGAGTTATGCTGCTAACAGACTGACCAACCAATGTCAGGAAAGGTGAAGCATCAGAGGTGAAAAGAAACAAGATTAGAAAGAAAGTTTGATACAGTTGTGGGTATGTAGTAGAAATAATAATAATAATAGGATGTGTTGTGAGTTGTGTAAAAGTAGACAAAAATAGTAGTCACAGTTTACTGTTTACTGATACAAATGTGAAATTATATTGCAATGATAGTGTATTATAAAAATGTGGTTTGATTGGGAGTCAGTGACACAAAAAAAATGTTTTAGGGTTAAAGGTGAGACCATTTTTTAGCGAGTATCCCAAAATACACACCGGAGGGAAACTCTATGCCATTTGAATCAACACAGCCAAAGTTATCCACAAAAAAATAGTTGCAAAACATCAAAAAACTGTCTTAGGGTGCAGGAGGCTTAAGTATAGTTAAGATGATTTTACTAAAAAGAAATTTGATGGAAATGTTTGAATGCTCGTACAACTGAGAGGGCCAGGCTCCTGTGGGAAACTGACCTGGGAGTGGGTTGCCATGAAGTCCACTCCCCTGACCTCAGATTTCCTCTCTGTGTAAAGTCTTGAACAGAGGTAAGGACGTACTCCCTCTGTATCTGGCACTGGCTGCGTCGTTACCACTCGATGGATCTCACCATGAGTCAATTATAAACGTACACGCTTCCAGTTTAGTCCAGGTATTACTAATTCATAACCACTGCTGCTTTGGCTGATAAAGTATCCACAACATGTCTGTTTTAAAGCTGAAAAGTAGCTCATTTTAAACAAAAGTCTGCAAAAGAAAGCTTTACCAGTAAAAAAAGCAGCTGGAGAAATATTTTGCAATTAATTATGTTAACGCTTCAGTGAGATGTCTGGGTATAAAAGCAGCATTATGTATTGTTAGTATTGCTCTTCATCCTCAAGCAACACTGCATTAGGCATAAATCAGTGCTAGAAATCACTGCATGGATCAGAAACACTTACAGAAGTCTATGTCTGTGAAATGTGGTTGTAGAAGCAGCATTATAGATACTGACAACAATAAACTTGAACTGAGAAATACTGTCTGAGTCATGTGTTTTTACTGCTGGCAACACCAAGAGACCACTCCAATTTATAACTTTTATATTTCTTGAAAATGGGTTCACGAATGTAAGTTATATGAAAAACACAAATAAATCAGAGACCAGCAGAGGGCAGCAGAGGGCAGCAGAGACCAACAGAGGGCAGCAGAGGGCAGCAGAGGGCAGCAGAGGGCAGCAGAGACCAGCAGAGACCAGCAGAGGGCAGCAGAGGGCAGCAGAGGGCAGCAGAGGGCAGCAGAGGGCAGCAGAGGGCAGCAGAGAGCAGCAGAGGGCAGCAGAGGGCAGCAGAGGGCAGCAGAGACCAGCAGAGGGCAGCAGAGGGCAGCAGAGAGCAGCAGAGGGCAGCAGAGGGCAGCAGAGAGCAGCAGAGGGCAGCAGAGGGCAGCAGAGGGCAGCAGAGACCAGCAGAGGGCAGCAGAGGGCAGCATAGACCAGCAGAGACCAGCAGAGACCAGCAGAGAGACCAGCAGAGGGCAGCAGAGACCAGCAGAGACCAGCAGAGAGCAGCAGAGACCAGCAGAGGGCAGCAGAGACCAGCAGAGGGCAGCAGAGACCAGCAGAGGGCAGCAGAGGGCAGCAGAGACCAGCAGAGACCAGCAGAGGGCAGCAGAGACCAGCAGAGGGCAGCAGAGACCAGCAGAGGGCAGCAGAGAGCAGCAGAGAGCAGCAGAGGGCAGCAGAGGGCAGCAGAGACCAGCAGTGGGCAGCAGAGACCAGCAGAGGGCAGCAGAGGGCAGCAGAGACCAGCAGAGGGCAGCAGAGACCAGCAGAGGGCAGCAGAGGGCAGCAGAGACCAGCAGAGGGCAGCAGAGAGAGCAGCAGAGGGCAGCAGAGACCAGCAGAGGGCAGCAGAGGGCAGCAGAGAGAGCAGCAGAGGGCAGCAGAGACCAGCAGAGAGAGCAGCAGAGGGCAGCAGAGACCAGCAGAGGGCAGCAGAGGGCAGCAGAGACCAGCAGAGGGCAGCAGAGGGCAGCAGAGGGCAGCAGAGGGCAGCAGAGACCAGCAGAGACCAGCAGAGACCAGCAGAGGGCAGCAGAGGGCAGCAGAGACCAGCAGAGGGCAGCAGAGAGCAGCAGAGGGCAGCAGAGGGCAGCAGAGACCAGCAGAGGGCAGCAGAGAGAGCAGCAGAGGGCAGCAGAGACCAGCAGAGGGCAGCAGAGGGCAGCAGAGGGCAGCAGAGACCAGCAGAGACCAGCAGAGACCAGCAGAGGGCAGCAGAGGGCAGCAGAGACCAGCAGAGGGCAGCAGGGAGCAGCAGAGGGCAGCAGAGAGCAGCAGAGGGCAGCAGAGACCAGCAGAGGGCAGCAGAGACCAGCAGAGGGCAGCAGAGACCAGCAGAGACCAGCAGAGACCAGCAGAGACCAGCAGAGGGCAGCAGAGGGCAGCAGAGACCAGCAGAGGGCAGCAGAGAGCAGCAGAGGGCAGCAGAGAGCAGCAGAGGGCAGCAGAGACCAGCAGAGGGCAGCAGAGACCAGCAGAGACCAGCAGAGACCAGCAGAGGGCAGCAGAGTCCAGCAGAGTCCCGAAGCTTAATTTCCCCAAATATGGTAGTATTGAATATTTCTACATATAGCTTTGCGTATTACCATTAAACTTATATTTTGATATACTACTGCCAGGTTAATAACACTTCAACATTAGTAATAATAATAATACTTTGGTCTTATGTGATGTTTTTCTTCCACTGTAAGGTCATCTTATTCTTGGGTGCATTGTGCATTTCTAAAAGTGCACAATAATGAGCTGGTTACAAAGTTATCAGACTGAAGGCTGCAGGTGGGAGCTCTGGCAGCCCAGGGGGTTGCGTGGGATGCTCAAGAAGATAAGGCATTGCAGAACTACTATGGTGAGGGCTGAAGTTAGTCATGAAATCAAACATTTTTTTTAAATCTTCTATTATATAATTTTTCTATTGCAGTGCTTTTGTTTTTGACGAAAAGTGAAAACGCTTCATCCGCCACTTCACAAAAATTTTAAATCTAATAAAATCAATCATGATTCCAATTTTTGAGACTCCCAATTTCTGATTATCCACCACAAAAAAAATCTAATTTGCATTTACAGAAACGAAAAAAAATCCATTTTTTGTGATTTTTTTTCCATAATTTAAAATCAACTTTTAATCACAAAAACTGGAATTTAAAGGGTTAAATTTCTTAAACAGAATTCATTTTTGCTATGAAAAAAATGAATGAATAAAAAAAAAAAAGGAATTATTGACTATTAGAAACTTTTTTCTATGGCAGCTTTTATTGGTGCATTTTTTTGTGCTTAGGGCAAAAAGTGTGACTAAAACGTTAGGGCTGTAGGAGGGATGGATATATATACAGTGGGGCAAAAAAGTATTTAGTCAGCCACCAATTGTGCAAGTTCTCCCACTTAAAAAGATGAGAGAGGCCTGTAATTTTCATCATAGGTTTACCTCAACTATGAGAGACAAAATGAGAAAAAAAAATTCAGAAAATCACATTGTCTGATTTTTAAAGAATTTATTTGCAAATTATGGTGGAAAATAAGTATTTGGTCACCTACAAACAAGCAAGATTTCTGGCTCTCACAGAGCTGTAACTTCTTCTGTAAGAGGCTCCTCTGTCCTCCACTCGTTGCCTGTATTTATGGCACCTGTTTGAACTGGTTATCTATATAAAAGACACCTGTCCACAACCTCAAACAGTCCCACTCCAAACTCCACTATGGCCAAGACCAAAGAGCTGTCAAAGGACACCAGAAACAAAATTGTAGACCTGCAGCAGGCTGGGAAGACTGAATCTGCAATAGGTAAGCAGCTTGGTGTGAAGAAATCAACTGTGGGAGCAATTATTAGGAAATGGAAGACATACAAGACCACTGATAATCTCCCTCCATCTGGGGCTCCCCGCAAGATCTCACCCCATGGTCAAAATGATCACAAGAACGGTGAGCAAAAATCCCAGAACCACACGGGGGACCTAGTGAATGACCTGCAGAGAGCTGGGACCAAAGTAACAAAGGCTACCATCAGTAACACACTACGCCGCCAGGGACTCAAATCCTGCAGTGCCAGACGTGTCCCCTGCTAAAGCCAGTACATGTGCAGGCCTGTCTGAAGTTTGCTAGAGAGCATTTGGATGATCCAGAAGAGGATTGGGAGAATGTCATATGGTCAGATGAAACCAAAATAGAACTTTTTGGTAAAAACTCTACTCATCGTGTTTGGAGCAGAAAGAATGCTGAGTTGCATCCAAAGAACACCATACCTACTGTAAAGCATGGGGGTGGGAACATCATGCTTTGGGGCTGTTTTTCGGCAAAGGGACCAGGACGACTGATCCATGTAAAGGAAAGGATGAATGGGGCCATGTATCGTCAGGTTTTGAGTGAAAACCTCCTTCCATCAGCAAGGGCATTGAAGATGAAACGTGGCTGGGTCTTTCAGCATGACAATGATCCCAAACACACTGCCCGGGTAATGAAGGAGTGGCTTTGTAAGAAGCATTTCAAGGTCCTGGAGTGGCCTAGCCAGTCTCCAGATCTCAACCCCATAGAAAATGTTTGGAGGGAGTTGAAAGTCCGTGTTGCCCAGCGACAGCCCCAAAACATCACTGCTCTAGAGGAGATCTGCATGGAGGAATGGGCCAAAATACCAGCAACAGTTTGTGAAAACCTTTTGAAGACTTACAGAAAACGTTTGACCTCTGTCATTGCCAACAAAGGCTATATAACAAAGTATTGAGATGAAAAATACTTATTTTCCACCATAATTTGCAAATAAATTCTTTAAAAATCAGACAATGTGATTTTCTGAATTTTTTTTTCCTCATTTTGTCTCTCATAGTTGAGGTAAACCTATGATGAAAATTACAGGCCTCTCTCATCTTTTTAAGTGGGAGAACTTGCACAATTGGTGGCTGACTAAATACTTTTTTGCTCCACTGTGTATATATATATATATATATATATATATATATATTTTACTTTTTTCACATGATAAAGACATTTATTTTTACTCTTTATGCATGAAATCTTTTCTTCAGCTTCAGACCTAACCATAGATATGAAGTTTATTACACTTTATTAATATTTAGTTAGTTTTTATGGCCTTTTTGTAAACAAAAACCCAGTTTTTTTTAGAAAGATGAACACAAAATATTCCTTATCATCCTAAAATCAGGTTATGTGCTCAGCTCAGAGAAACAGCTTCTCTCCTCTCTCTCCTCTCGTGCTTCTGGCCATTAAAACTGAGTTATGAGAAGTAAATATCTTGTTTTATCAGACTGTCTTGAAAACGCTGCATATTCTGCTAATAGAGGGTAAATTAGATGCACATCTTTTTCATCGTCATGTTTAATATCTCGAACAGTTTTAACACCATAACAGATAATATCTCTGTGATACCTGGGCCTATTGACATGAAACACAAACTTTAGAAAGCTTAAACTCTTCTCCAAGCGCTTGTCTCTTAGTAAAACTGTTTTGTACTACAGCTGAGTGAAGACGATGTCATGTTTTCTCTCTTTTCATTCTCGTGCCGTCCCCTTGAGAACGCCGCCCTGGGCAGCTGCTCATGTCACCGATCTCTGAAATCACTACTGCTGTTGGGACGAGGTCAGCCTTTCAGCTTAGAGGAGGTTTGTAACTCACAAAAAATAAAAACCACTCGCAGAGATCCTTTAGACTTCAGTTTATTCACAGCAACAACACAGTGGGCAGATAAGGCTGATCATTCCATAAACAATTTAATTATGAACTAATTATAGATCACAATAACTATTATCAAAATAATATTTTTAATAATGATTAAAAATGGTTTATAGTGGCTCCAACACACTCTTTTTCAAACAGATCATAGACAGTCTGTGTATGTGCTCAGTCATCCAGGAGAATTCAGTAAAAAGAGTTAAACAAGAAAGTCATCTGGACAAAGTTTGTTGTTAGAAGACGTTTCATCCTTTCTCCAAAGGGCTTAGTCGTTTCTAGTGATAACTGCTGTGTGAGTATTAGCTTATGTACAGTAGTTTCCTGTATGTAAGATTCTACTCACACAGAAGTTATCAAATGAGAATGTTTTTGTTTCAGC
Source organism: Bostrychus sinensis (assembly GCA_020698575.1). Classification (NCBI taxonomy): domain Eukaryota; kingdom Metazoa; phylum Chordata; class Actinopteri; order Gobiiformes; family Eleotridae; genus Bostrychus; species Bostrychus sinensis. The sequence continues at coordinate 8,783,166 of CM036245.1, read as the reverse complement.
ACTGAGCTGTAAACTGGAGGAAGATTAAATCTTAGGCCTCCTCTGCTGTTTAGATTTTCCATTTTCACAAAATCAGCCTCCCTAACACCGCGTTTGTACCATTCACTCTCTCTGGCTAAAATCTGGATATTACTGTCCTCACAGGAGTGACCTGGTTCTAAGATTTAAATCATTTTTAATCACAGACAAATCCTAAACCTATGGAAAATCAGTCCTAAAATAAACAAATGTTCAGGTCAGAAGGAAAAGCCCACCACCTAATTAAAGAACAATATCACTTTTAATCACTTTAAGTGCATGAATATAGTATATAGGCTGTGACATATTGTATGTTATGTCTGGTTGTTTTGAAGCCTTTAAACATCAACATATGCCAGGTTTACATCATTCCTGATTTTTAAAGCATTGATTTGAGTAAAGTTGTTGTAGCGGTGGTTGTATGTGTGAACCTCGGCATCATCGACCATGATCTTATAGCAGTCATTCTCACAGTGGATCTCCATCTGAAAGAGAAGAGACAGAGCCATATCAGGTTATATCAGGATATATATATCTGCCAGACACTTCAGATATTTTACAGTTGTACTGTTAATTCATATGCATTGTCCCTGTAAATAAATAAACCAATAAAAAAAGTGTCTTACACTGAAGGACTGTCCTCTCATGAAAGGCATGGGTCCACCTGTCTCCTCTGGGCCCCAGTTTCCTCCCAGATATGAGTTACGCACAACCACGTTTTGGTTGAAACGTGGATTATAATGGAGGGCGATCTTAGAACCAGCGCACAGCTCCACATCGAAACTAAAGACAAAGACTGTGAGGCTTTACTTAAACCATGGATGTACTGCTCAATACTTTAATACTGTAACATGATGAATGTGCTCATAAACATAATACTTCTTTATATCCAACTGAAGTTTAGAGCTTATTTAATTAAAATGAACTAAAAGACACAACACTGGAGATCAGAAGCTGCAGCCACACATTTTGGAAAAGTCTAAAGCCATCTATGTTCTCTTCTTACTTGTCTGCATCGACGGGGACAGTTCCACTGATGGTGATCTTCTTGCCTGGCGTGAATCCACCTCTGATCGCAGTCTGGTATGGGACAGTCTGTAGAAACAGAGCGCTCAGGGTCATTATTAAGTGAAAACAGGCCTAAAATCTGTGATATTGGTGCAGATACTAATTTCTTGAATTCAAAAAGCAGTATATGCTTCATTTGTTGTACTTTTATAGACAATCACTTTTAAAATAATGTGTTAGTGTCTAAAAAATATTAAAATAAATAATAAATAAAAAATATTGGAATGAATTTACTAAAGAGGCCCTCCTTTAAGTTATAAAATGTGAAATACTAATGCAAAGGAGTCTAAGATTATTTTAAAAAGCCTGACAAAAACATGGCCCATATGGGGGGAAAAAAAGAAGAAAAAAACATCAGCAACATGTAGGGCTGATGTTAATCATCAAAATATAACATTAAATGCATATTTTCTATGTTTTGGGAATGAAAGCAGCAAGCAAAAAACAAAACACAAAACCAAACAAAGTGGCAGTAATTTTTGGACACACTCGAGCTCGAGCTGCGAGGCTAGTTTCACTTCAGTGTCCTGCTTAGCAGATTGGACAGTGCACACTGCCTGCTGAAGCTGCGCAGTGACACGAGCCACGTCTGAAAACACTGGTCAGCTAGGAAATCATGAAAAAATTCAGGTTTGTGTAGTGCTGATTGTAATCATAACGATATTACAATAAATGCATATTGTCTATGTATTTTGTCTGAGCGTTAAAAAAAACAGTGCAGAGAGCTGATTTTGTAGCTGGCAGGTGTTTTCAGACACAAAGACAGTAAACACACTCCTATTCATCATCTATAGTCAGCATAGATCTATGTGGATACGCTCATACTGACTTTGAATGGCTTTACTGTAGAGAAACTCAGAGGCAGAGCAGCTGCTGTGAACAACCTCACATCTCTGCTAAAATCTGAGAGTAAGGCTCTTCTCTTTAGGACAACTCTAATGTTTGTAAATCTAACCCTGGAAGTCAGAATCTTGGTTTATTTTTCTGTTGCGTATTTCTAACCAACTTCGGCCTTTGGTTTTTGCTGCGCTGTTTAATTATTTCATACCCAAAACACAACATGAGCCATTTACCATATTGGCCATCTCTGCTTAAAGTGAGTGGAGACGCAGCAGCAGCAGCTTCCTTAAAACAAAACAAAACCCTCTGGCAGTGCACAGTGAGCCAGTATCTAACTGTCTGTCCTTTTATAATGGACTTTTTGAAGTGGGCGGAGTTATGTTTCTCAGGAATTCCCAAAGCTTTGTTACACACCTGGGTTTATTCATCGGTGAAACAAACATTTACCATGAAAAATATTTGAACGTGAAAATGAGATTAGATGTGATGTGAGACAGATTTGAGGTTGGGTTGTTATAGATGTCTGGTGAAATTTTTTTGTCAATACCACATAAAATATATATGTTGTTGAGGAAAGTGCTGATGTGTTCAATATTTATTTTACAGGCTGTATGGGCACAGTTTTTATTAGGGGTGGGCATGTCATCATGTTATTTTTGCGTTAACACATTAATTATTTAACACCAACAATTATTTTAATGAAAATGATTGGTCGGTCGTGAACGAGCCAGTTTACAGAGTCAGTTTACTCTCTCCCTGCAGCTCAGCTTTATGTGAAACCAAGCAGGGAGCGGGATGTGTTTGTAAATGGGTGCACACAGGACAGAGCAAGAGTACAGAGACATGAGAGCCAATGGTCCTGACAGAGAAGACATTTAGCTTCCTTACAGTGTTTGTTTCATGTGGATAGACCCAGGCATCACTGAGATACAAACCGCTCATGTTACAACCATTAATGATGTTACATATATATCCTGTTAAATATACGTGTGGCTAATCAACACCAACGATGGCAACACACAGTGTTTTCAGATCGTTTTAATGATGTTTTACTTGAAAAACAACCAAAACAGAGATATTTACTTCCCATAACTTTTTTGATGGTCATAAGGGAGAGAGAAGTGAGACAGGGGCAGACTCAGCAGCAGCAGGACAGACACATGAGAGCCACAGGAGGAGGACAGACTTTGAATTGGAAAAGTAGTCTCAGCTTCAAAGGTTAAAAACATTCCAATCATAAATGTTTATTTTAAACAGAGCCATTTCTTTAAAATGTAGCTCTATCTGCTGCAGTGCTCTTTATCTGCAGAATAATAGGCCAATGATTATTATTATTATTATTATTATTATTATTATTATTATTATTATTATTATTATTATTATTTGGGCTTTAAATATATTTGAAAGGGTGCTAAATAAACTGAATATACACAAATCATGACCAAGTCAAAACAGCACTGGCTGAATTCTAAAAGCTGTAAGTGGTCAAATAAAGAGTGAATGAGGAACTAAAGGAGCTGGAACGCATTGTTGATTGAATTTTACAGCAAGACTGTGATTTAAAAAAAAAAAAAAAAAAAACATGATTCAAATAAAATTGTAATTGTTGCCCAGCACTAGATTTTATTCGAGCTACAGCTCTTTGCCACGGTTTGCACAAATACAGCTGCCGTGACTTTCATCCAACAGTCAGAATGAATTGCCATAAAGTATCACCATTAAGATGGGCCTCATCCAGACAGGGGACGGGGGGTGAGGTAGGGGTCTGAGAAGTCCATAGGAGGAGAGGCTGAGGGCCCACAGTTCGGGAGAGGAGCACAGATGGGGTCAGCTGAGGTCCAGTCACTGAAAGAAAAGCTTTTCTAACGCTTCTCTCTCCCTTTACCTTCAGAGGTGGGCTCCAGTCCCTGAGATGCCAGGACTCAGGAAGTTGGCTCGTTTCAGAAATATTTCAGATTCTTATTTTTCTCACACAAATTAACAGTGTTGAATATTTCTACATAGAGCTTTGCGTATTACCACTAAACTATATTTTGATGTACTACTGCTAAGGTTAATAAACGCATCAATATTAGTAAGAATGATTTGATTCTAAAGGATGTTTTTCTCCTTTCACTCTAAAGGTCACTCTGCGATTAAGTACATTGTGCATTTGCAAAAGTGCACAATAATGAGCTGGTTACAAAGTTAGGGAACTCAAGGTTACAGGTGGGGGCTCCCTGCCGTTGCGTGGGACGCTCCTGAAGATAACGAAGATTACGCACCGCAGTAATGAGAACTCTGGCCTGGTCGAGGCACAGGAGTTTCTTGAAGAATACATTTTAATGATATGCAGAAATCGTCATACATTGTCATACATAGTATAAAAACTGTGATCACTCCTTTTTGGACGGCTTGTTCACCCTCTCCCTTTCAGCGGCGCACAGCTGTCGTTACCTTACCTGTGTGATACTAAAATAAACCTTCTGACTTGATTATACTTCTGAATCATCGTCCTCTTTGATGCTTACACCCAAAATGAACAATCCTAATAAATGGTGACCCGACGTGTGGGTGGAAAGCTTCTTCTAGAGGACTTTTGGACACATCGAGGTGGAGTTTGGTGACTGAGTCTGTGACAACCAGGGCGCCCACAAAATAAGGTAAGCAGAAAACCTTTTTAATAAAATTTCTGCACCGCTTAGATTTTATTTCATAGGGTCATTCTCAGTCTCGTAAATTTAGAAAATGTGTTACAATATATATCTATATTTAGTTAATTGATTTTGAGTTTTACACACGTAAGGTGACAAAAGCACATAACATACTAACACGTTAGGGAAAGATTATGAGCCGGTAAAAATCCTAGTTGGACTAGGTGGCGCTAGGCCCGGTCAAAGACTGACAATAGACTAGGTCTATTTTCAGCCAGAGTTGGACTCTGAGGGTATCTTGTTTAATTCTTAATCAAATTACCTCTTGGAATAGGATCTGATGAGAACCTATTGAACGTAGTCACTGCTAAGAAACATAAATACCCTAGACCAAGACGGTTGGACTGTGGTTAGAGGCTTGGAGCCTGAGGCTTGGAGCCTCCTGGGTTTGGAACCCTGATAAACCGGCAGGGACAGATTTTTTGTTTTCTTTTGGGGGTTACTGTGGGTGGCTTGAGTCTCTGTATTCATATTATAGGGCCAATACTGTGTAGGACACTTAGTAGTGTCCAAATTCCAGTGGAGGTTCTGAAACAGAGACTGCGTAGGCTGTATATTGTGGGGTGGAGAAAAAATAAAGGCGAAAGCCCGGGACAATAGGACTGTTGGGTCTTTAAAACTGAAATCACACAGATCCCGATAGAACCCCGCCCCGCACAGACACCACGGTCTCTGCGTAGAAGCTTGGGACAAGGTCAGATCTAGAGGGATCTCTGTGTGGTGAAAAGTTTAGATCCATGCATTAGGATTGTACATAAAATAACATTTCTATTCCCAGCAGTTTGAAGTACAGATGTGTAAATGTGGACTTGGTGACAGACAGTGACAGGACAGGGGTGCAAGGTGACTAAAAGTACTGTGTTACTGTACTGGAGTGAAAAGTTTAGATATTTCTCCTTTACTTAAGTGATTTTTGGGATAGATGCATTTACTTCTACTTAGGTAGATTTTTGGAGATAGTATTTGCACTTTTACTTCACTACATTTTAAAGATTGTTTTAAAAATGATAAACAAATTGCAAGATTACATATAACTTTCTTCATTACTTTCCAAAATTAAGACTATCATCATATTTCAGCTTTAATTTGTGCATTGTACTTTTACTTCTACTTAAAAGTAGAATTGTAAGCAGCTATTTCTAGCTAATAGTTTTACTTGAAAATACTTTTACTTTGGTGAATGTTTTGGTGCTCTTATTTGAAAAAAAAAAAAAAGTAGACTACTTACTCCACCACTGCAAAGTGGGACAAGGCAAAAACGAAAGTTAACACAACTATGACAAAAGAGGAGTGGACTGGTGCTTTAGATTTATGTTTACTGTGGACAGAAAAGAAAAGGAAGCAGAAAGTGACAGAAAAGTGTGTAAAGAGGAGCAGAGCAGAGGTTTGTTGGGACTAGAACAGGTAATAAACATTCAAACAGTGGTCCATGCTGCTGTGACTCCACTTTTAGACCCCTAAAAATAATTCCAGCACCCCTATAAGAAGAATTTAAAGAAAATGTTTAAATGCTATTATTGTGTATTTGAAATAGGTAATGCCAAATTTCTTGGTCATATATATTAAAAATCAAATAGGCTTACTTTAACAAAAGCAAAAACACCCCTGTGCAGCAAATGGTTTGATCCATTCCTGCTGCTGCTGCTGCTCTCCCTCCTCCCCTCGTGCTGCAGCACAGACAGATGACTCCTCTGTTTCTCGCTGACTGAAAGACGTTAGGTACATACTGTTGAAGTTTGGGGCGCTTGTCAACAACGACATAAAAAAAAAAAAAAAAAAAAAAACTTTTTAACATCAACTGACTGCAATATTAGGCCATCTCAAGCCAAATAGTCTGAACTAAAATAAGTTTGTTTGTGGGACAAAAATGTGAGTGAAGCCTGAGCTGAGTAGAGTTAGAAGATGTCAAAAGAGGATTTAATGACATTTACAGTCAGCAAAAGTTGCCAAACAGTGCTAACATTAAGGCTAAGAATAAAAATTGGAGAGTTGTCCTCAGTAATGAAATGAGAGGAGCAGCTCAGTCTGTGGTAAAGGCCTGGGCTGGTTATTATCTCTAGGTCTAGTTGCTTCAAAAAAGGTAGGAAAACAGCCCATTTTTACTTTAATCTCCTTTTAGATTGTTTTTGTGTGTGTGTGTGGTTGATGTCAGTTGCATAATTTATAAGAAAGAACTGAGGTGACATGAAATTAGCTTAACTGTATTAATAAAAAAATATATGTATACATCCAATGCTATCCTCTGCATCCAAGTCTAACCTAAACTACTAAACCTTCTAGAGTTGTCTCTGAGTAGGTTTTATTGATTTTGTTCCATTTTTAACCATAGCACATTTGTTGAATTTAATTTTAAGCTATAGTTATTAATAAAGTTAATTATTGCTCTCTAAGACATGCTTAAAACTTTCCAGAAAAGTTTCTTATAAAATAATATATTTTGTTCCAGCTCAGGCTGAGCAGCCCTAAAACTGAAACTCTACAATCACCTCTGAAAACGTTCCTCCCTCACTTAACGATGGGAGCAGGCTACACTCACTGCAGTCGCCCCACAAATACAAACGCTGTAACTCAGATCAGGCACATCCTGACAAATCCAAATAACCAAGATGAGGAAAATAACTTCCTCTCACCTCCCTCAGTACTCACCTCTCCCTGTAGTGAGGCCTGAGACTAACTCAGCTCCCAGCTCACAGACCTGACCTGTTACACCTCCCCAAACTCACAGAAGTAGTTGCTCTTGACACAATGCCCTGTTATCAATGGGAATCAAACATAATACATCACATGGGACATTGCAATGCTAAAGCTAACAGTCAGGAGAGTGAGCTGCAGAGGCTATAAGCTCAGGTCCTTGGGCAAAGACTCAAATGCCACAAACTGCATCCTGCTCCATGTTCTACAGCTCCTCAGTTCAGAACTAATTTCACACAACAACGCCAAGGTCCACTCAGGCAAAAAGGGGGTCATGGACGTAAGAGACATTCTGATAAAATCATGTTCTACTAAGTCCTGAGGAGGGCGCTGTTGTGACTTTTCCTGGTGGTCTCACAGTGAACTGTTCCAGGGGCCACTCTCTGTCAGACAAATGTTAATGACCCAACCTGAACCTGGGTCTGCTCTGGGCTACGGTGTTGGTTACTCCTGAATGTAGATCCTGATCCTCCTCCTGTGCTGACTGGTTACTATGGATACAGCTGATACAGCCTTATAATCCACCAAAAGACTTTATACATTGGATATGTACATATCTCCCAGGATGATGACCCAGTTTATGATACACAACATGGGATATGCCTCACCCAGACTCAGTGTGGTAACATTTCTGTGGGACCTGGGGGCGTGGCTGACCTGGGGGCGTGGCTGCTGCTGCTTAACTCTCCCTACACAAACACATCTCTGTGCTCTCTCACCTGAGAGTGCAGCACACATCACCTTAGCTGCAGACGCAGGTCACGAAGCCAAATCACCAGGCCTGTGGTAAAGAAAGCATACAGCTGTTCCTGACTACACATTACTGTTTCATCCAGATGTTTCTGAAAGAGATGAGGTTGGCAGTGCAGTTCTCTTTCAGAAACAGGGGATGGTGTGGTTGGTCAACAAAATACTAATGTACCATAACTAAACTGGACAACACTGAGACGACACAATACAACAATATCTATGGCAGTAACTAAAACAACAACTCAAATGTCATATTTATATTTGTTTAAAATTTATTTTTTTTAGCTTTTTAAAAAAAAAAAAAAAAAAGTAAATTAATGAATTACTCCTCTTAAGTTCAGCTGTAATCCCAGAATTCCACAAGTTTACCTTTAACACAAATACAGTTCTTCTTTATATCAGTTCTAACGCCTGTTTTTAAACATGTCCTCTCCCCTAAGGTTATATTTATCATCCCTATCTTCAAACATAAACAATATGCTATTTAGCAATATTTTTTACTTTATACATAAATAATGCTGTATTAGGACTCACTAAATCATAGAATTTTACGGCTTGAAATTTGATAAATATTGGTTTAGTAGATTCATTGTAAGCAGAATGGTTGATGATCGTTATGATTTTTTTTCTGTAAAATAGAAATTGGTTTTGTATTTGTTGCATAAGTGTGCCCCCAAACTTCAACACAGTAGGTCATATACGGTAGAACAAGAGAACAATATGCATGTATAGTGTAGTTTTGTTTAAAATATACTTAATTTTAGAAAGGATTGCAGTTGTTATAGTTGTGATATTTTTGTTTGAATATGCGTTATGTGCTGTTTATCTTTAATTTGTCCATTTTATTTGTGAAAATAAAATGTCCAAGTTTATAGAGCAGATTTAAATTGTGCTGTAACTGAGCCAGAATAGTTTCCTGTTTGAGGCCCAAACTCTCCTCCAACAGTTGGCTCAGGTCCCGTTAACCTTGGAATTATCTCCTCTCTCTGTGATGATACAAAGTCTTCTGCTGGAATAAGACAAAAGTGGTCGAACCACTTTCTTGTGAATTAATAAAAAAATAATAATAATAATAACCTGATCCCTTAAGGACAGCATCTTTTATAATTTCTGGTAACACAAATTATAATACGGCCTTATTCTCCTAGACAGTTGCTATTCAAAGTTTTCCTCATAAACATCCATTTTGGTTCATCCCTGGCCTGGCGCCCCCTGCTGCTCCTGCTGCGGACACACAGTTTGTCACGTCCACTAAAGTTCATCGAGGTAAGTATTATGAAGTTATAAAAAAATCATTAAGTAGCCATTCTGATGTGCCACTCCTCCTTTATAGTTTAAATTCCCCCAGTGGTCATTTCTATCATAGCAGCCTCTCTCTGCTGTTATCACCCCTCCTTTCTCTGCTCTCAGCTGCTACCCTCTCTGCACATTTTTTTCTTTTTTTTCCTTTTTTTTCTACTCTGTGACTCAAATGTTAGACTATAACTGAGTGTTGTAATAAGTAAGCATAAATAAATTGCAGAATAAAAGTAAATATAAGTAAATATAATTAGAAACCACAAAGTATGATTGTGATAAAGACTGTGTAGATAGTTGATCAGTTGCAAGGTTACTCATAACTTTCTTCATTGCTTTTTAAAATTAACCTAATCACATCATTATATATAATAGAGTATTTGATTTTGCTTATGTTTAAAGTTATTTTATTTTAATCAGATCGAAGTTTATTACACATTGAGCCCCCGCTGGATCTGGAAGGGATTCACAACTAGCACTGGACACCTACTAAACATTTAAGAGAGAGAACTGCAGAACTGGTAGAAGCTGTGAGACTCTGTACTGAAGCAGCTGTGAGGAAATGCAAAGGACTCAGAGGAAACGAGGCAGCGATGAAGCAGCAAAGAAAGCAGTTGGTTATGTGGGACCTTTAAGCAAAAAGTATACAGTCTGTGTGTGCAGACGAATGCAGAGAAATATCAGGGACATACAGTGAAGCTGACAGAAAGATGTTATTGACTTAGACTCATACAAGACTGTATGGTGTTTGGACTGACAAAGGTGCAAAGAAGGACAAAAAATGACTATGGCACTATCATGATGGACGTCTAGTGGCACTTAGCAGACTATTAAGCATGTGTTAGCTACAGAAGCTCACAAGCTTGGACACATTTTGAAAACTACCTCATTACGATGACAAAAGTATGTAAATATTTTGTCATACAACATTTTGGAGATTGGTTGAGAGCAAATTACATTCTGTAAAGGTATTTGGCTAAAATCATTAACTTCATTAACATGAAAAGGGCCGTGCAATAAATTTAATTATAAATTGTACTTTTCATTGTGACCCAAAATAATTGTGATTATGATTTTTTCCATTATCGAGCAGCCCTAGTGGGATGCCTTGCCATTAGCGCTGATGGCAATGCGATCCACACCTGACAAACATCTGAATCTGTCTCCACATGAAATCTTAACTGGGAGAAGGATGGACTCCTCTCCAAACTGAAATAAGTGTCCATAGAAATGACCAAGACCATGAAATCTCTGACTACTACAAGTCAGTAACTAACTTGAGCCTAGTTCTCTCCCAACAGGTCCTGAACCTCGAGGATTCTCCTGACTCCACACTGAAAGACCCAATCAAACCTGGTACTGGGTAATGGTAAAGACTATTAAAGACTGTTAAATGGACTGGACCCAAATTTTTAAGTCCATATAAAGTACTTAACAGCCACTCTAGAGCAGTTAGAGTCGAAAAGACAGACAAAAGTCAAAAGAGCAAGTTGAGTCATTGGATCCATATTACTCACTGTGTTAGGGCCCATCCTCCTGAACGCTCATTAGAACAGATTAGAACTGATTTGGCCTGACTTACTTAACCATGACTGTTGCATTGCCAGGGTGCTCTGTTAGAGGCACCATGCTCACTGTATTTCTGTTTACTATTCTGATTGTCCCACCTATTTTCTGGTACTTCGAATCAGGCCAACCTACCACTTCTCTTAACACTCATACCAGGACTAAAAGAGGAGCCCAAGGTCCGTTCTCATTGGTTTGGAATGCTACCACCTTTCTCAGATTAAGTGAAAAAAGATAAATGGTACAATTGGCTTTCTACCTCCGCACATTTGTATTTCCCAGGCCAACCATGCCTAGTGTGTGCACCTCCTTATCCACAACCAGAATATTTAGTACCAATCCCCTTTTCTTATATTTCTGATTACTATAATTTCTCGAAATCCCACACTATCAGAGTTTCTTGAAGAAAACATTTTAATGATATGCAGAAATCGTCATACATTGTCATACATAGTATAAAAACTGTGATCACTCCTTTTTGGACGGCTTGTTCACCCTCTCCCTTTCAGCGGGGCACAGCTGTTGTTACCTTACCTGTGTGATACTAAAATAAACCTTCTGACTTGATTATACTTCTGATTCATCGTCCTCTTTGATGCTTACACCCAAAATGAACAATCCTAATAACAGTACTCATTCTTCTCACTTCAGTTCATTGCTTTTCAGTCATGCAGTAAAGGCGTGAACGGGCAGTGTTTCTGTGGAAGATGCTCTAACTCACTGATCACCAGGTAAGATGAGTTTTATTTGGCTCATGCCCACATTCACATTTGTCATTCATAGTACAGTGCAGAGTGAAAGCTTTATTTGTTTCTGCATCCAGTGGCAAATAAATAAATAAATAAATAAATAAATAAATAAATAAATAAATAAATAATAAAAATTACTATTGCATTTACCCAATAAGTCACAAGATTTTTTCCTATGACCACTTCAAGATCGGCCTTTGTGTGACCTCATTGTTCTCCAGAGTAGTAATATACAAGCACCTTTTTTTTTTTTTGGGGGGGGGGGGGGGGGGTTTACACAGGTGTTTGACCTTTTGAACCCTTGCACCCTCCCCCCATTATTTTATGATGTTTAGACAGGTGTTGGAAAGAATGTTAGGAATGTTTATTTCTTTATTGTTTACACAGGTGCTTGACTTATTGACCTCTTTCATTCCACCCTTCTCCCATTATTTTATGATGGCTAAACTAATGTAAACACTTAAATATAGAGCAGGACTAATGTAGAATAAAATAAAGAAGGGGAAAAACAAATTATTTCGTTTGTATTAGTTTAAAATCTAAACCGAGTAGTTAGTAGTGTAGTATACCATAGTTTGTAAAGGTGTACCAAGGTAAACAGGTATATAGAACTAGATTTAAAGAAAAAGCTGACCGTATGGCTGATGTTGTAACAAAACAATACATTAGTTTGTAAGGTGTTGGGTAAGTCGATGTAAAGAGATATACAAACCCAGAAAGAAAAGATAGAAGAAAAAAGGGGTTATTTTGATCGTGTGTCACTGATTATAGCAGTGTTAACGGCTATAGTTGTAAACAAAAATGCACAGTTTGTAAGGCACTGGGTACATCAATATAAAGAGATGTAGACCTAATTTTTAAAAAATAAAGAAAGATAATAAAGAGGGAAAACATATCATTTTGGTGGTGGCTCATTTGTTTTGTTTTTTCAATCTAGACAAGATTGTTAGTGTTATTAGCTATAGTGGTATAAAGTTTGAAAAGTGGATCAACGTAAAGAGATATATATAGGACTAAAAAAGTGAAAGAAATAAAAAAAAAGAGGACAATGTATTAGATGAGGACACAAACTGATCAGATTTTACTGAATAAATGTTATTCTGTTGTTACACTTAAAAAGGGTTTGTGATACTGCAGTAGTATTTCTTACCACTGTACTGACAGTGGTTTGTTGGTGCTGAATGAAAATAAACTGTTTGTAAAGTATTATATGAATCCATTGAAACAGATATATAGGTTTGCATTTAAAAAGAGGAAAGAAAGGTTATTTTGAGTGTATGTCACTGTTTTTACATTTTACTAGATGAGGACATAAACTGATCTTTTACTGAATAAATGTAATACTGTTGTTAACTTCTCCTGTGATGTTTGTGTAGTGTTGTGCAGCAGGAGCGTCTCTTACGCTGTACTTTAACACGTCACTGTGTAGTGAGCGGTCTATCACTGTGTACACAGCACCAGTATAAAGTACAACTTTTCCACAGGTTTAGAGAATGAGACCTAAGCATCTATAAGGTGTATTTTTTTCCTCATCAAATGTGAAGTGACTCAGTTCAGCGAGCGTGTGTCCAAGTATTAGGATCATTTTGATAAAGTTTACGCTTAGTCAGGTTCAGTTTACTTGTTTCAGTCACACTGCACACTATATCCGTCATAAATGCACATAAACACTTGGTGTTAGACAATAACACACCAAATGTGTATTTATTAACAATTCACCTGTTTTTTCTTATTATTACTATTTTTTAATGTAAGTAGAATAATACAAGGTGTGATTTTTATACCAAAGCACATGGTTTATTCAGATCATAAAAACTGTTTAAAACAAGTTGTGACATTTTAGTTTTGTAAAATAAAATAAAATAAAAATACACATTTTCCATCTTGTAATAACATTATTCCATAAATGGTTTGACTCCTTTTCTGAAATATTCATCTTTATAGTACAATGTTTTGTAATGAATCTACTGTTTCCATGTTAGCCTACCATCAGTCACAACCAATAAGAACTTCATATCAAAACTCTTAAAATATTTCTTTTCTTTTTGTTGCTTTGTCTATTAAGAGACAATTTGTTAATATCAAGCCAGGTTTGAGCAGCTTTATGTTCCCTTTCTATCATCTGCCAACATCATTAATGAAAAGTTTTTTACTTCATGTTTAAAATGTTCAAATGTGACCCAGTGACCTCAGAGGTAGAGTCTGATTTTTTAGCAGGGGTATTGCTCTAAGGTCAGGGGCTGGTAAAGACATTTTATGAACCCCCAGAGTACTCAGGCCACTTGAATACTACTACTACTATATACTATATACTATACTACTTTATACAATACTACAGCCTGAACTACTTCAGAGCAGGTTTTCAAAATTACCTGAAAGATCTGTCTTGTGACCACCACTGTTTTTTAAAAAGATGTCAAACTGCACAAGGAGCTATACTAGGACTACAGCAGTGGTGCATGATGGGTACTAGGACTACAGCAGTGGTGCATGATGGGTACTAGGACTACAGCAGTGGTGCATGATGGGTACTAGGACTACAGCAGTGGTGCATGATGGGTACTAGGACTACAGCAGTGGTGCATGATGGGAGGATGCTCCGTCAGAAGAACTTCAAAGACTTGAACAACAACTCCTGGATTTCTTAAGAACCAAAACTATTATTCTTGACAAACAAAATAAGTGAACTTGTAACAAGTTGCCAGGTAACGACCAACACCAGGCCAACAGCGATGCTGAGTTTACTAAAACCAAAATCACTGGCTTGACAGGCATTGAAATATGTAAATAAACATCTAACAAAACAAAAAAAACAACAACAAAAAAACTGCTTAAATAGCATAATATGGACACCAAAACAAATATATTATATATAAATATTGTTATTTTCCAAAGTGTATAGTATCAGACCTTGTTACCTGAGCTGAGATTTTAGACGAGTCTGGTGTTACTGTTTTTTACTGTGTGTATTGTAATTATAATGGTTCATGTAAATTGATGAATATGACTAATTTGTGTGTTAAAAACACCAACAGACATTTTTTTAAACAGGGTCTAATTGCAATAAGCAAAAGTACTTTAAAACAGTAGAGTAGAGTCGTATATAGAAAATCATTGTGGTCTAGAAACAGAAATGTGTTCATAAGACCAGGCGGTGTCAAACAAAACAAGTCAATAATGATAAAAGGAACTGTTATCATTCCTACTCTGGATGTAAGCGACTGCATCGGGAGAGCAGATGGTACGCTGCCAACACGTTTGACATCTAATAGTTGTGATGAAAAAGTAAATGTGTAAATAGTTTCTCTCTTCTGTTGTGTGAAAATAAAATATCCAAGGTTATAGATTTAAATTGTGCTCTACCTGACCGCACGTATCTCCGTAAAAAGGCCAGAATAGTCTCTTTTCTTAGGCCCAAAAGCTTCTTCAAACAGCAGCCTCAGGTCCCTGTTAGCCTTGGAAATTATCTCCTTTTTCTGTGATGTTACAAATTCTTCTGCTGGAATAAGACAAAAGGAGCCAAGTTTGATGCAGAAAAGATGGTTTATTGCAAAAACTCACAACAAACGGGGTCCAGGACCAATCAACACAGGAATCCCCCGATCCCCCAAGGACAGCATCTTTTATAGTTTCTGACAACACAAATTATAATATGGCCTTGAAAATGACAATTAATAAACATGCATAAAGAAATTGTATAATAAAAGTAAATGTAAGTAAATGAAATCTTAACCCACTAAATATACTTGTAATAAAGACAGTGTGTATATTTGAGAAATTGTAAGGTTTCTCGAGACTTTCTTTCTTACTTTCTAAAATTAACCTCATCATTTCCTGTATGTAAGATTCTACTCACACAGAAGTTATCAAATGAGAATGTTTTTGTTTCAGCACTGAGCTGTAAACTGGAGGAAGATTAGGAAGTGTGGAGACCGGGTCCACGTCACTTATCTCCAGGACGCGTGTGGAGCTGCGGGGCACACGCAGACACAGCTGTCCCAGAACTGCAGTGCTGTTTGTGACCTCTATGATCAGCTCATAATGGTTTGCTAAAATCAAAACACTAAACAAACAAAACAAAATTGTCATTTTGTGTGGCACTGTTATATGTTACCTTAGTGTTTTCTATTGCTGTATTTGCTGTAGGTGCATATCAATAATCAAATACTGTGGAAAAGTGAAAAAGTGTGAAGTCTAAAGCAAAATGAAACACATTATAGTTTTATTTAAGATCATTTTTAGAGATCATAAATGATGTCATTAATTATTTTTCTGGTTTTGCACAGTATTTAAATTTAGTGACATTGACCTGGAGCATATATGCATTTCATTTACAAAATTCTAAATGCTCAACAAATATTGCAAGTGCCATTACAAATGTAATAAACAACTGCAATAGTTGTTGTAATAGTTATTACGTTTGTGGAAAATTTTGTTATTACGTTTGCAGTGGGAAATCTCTGTTACATTTGTGGGAATTTATTATTATTATTATTATTATTATTATTATTATTATTATTATTATTATTATTATTATTACGTTTGTGGGGATTATTACATTAGTGGACGTTACAGGCCGTGCTGTGACTGCAGGTGTTTGTCGGATGTTGTGTTTGAGGTTTTGTCGCTGGACGAGGAGGCGATGGTGGGACAGATCAGTAAACAGTAAACTGTGACTACTATTTTTGTCTACTTTTACACAACTCACAACACATCCTCCCCTCCTTGAACCGCCTTGAAAAAGCCTGAAAAAAGTAGAATATAGGACCTTTAATGGTCATGGCCAACAGAAGTAACATCATACAAGTGCTATGTTCCCATTTTACAGCAAAATCTACTACTACTACTACTACTACTACTACTACTACTACTACCCTTACTACTACAATTACTATTATTTCTACTACATACCCAAACTGTATCAAACCTTCCTCTGAAATATAAAATATCTTGTTTCTTTTCACTTCTGATGCTTCACCTTTCATTCATCATTGCTCAAACAGCTATAGTTTGTCGCCCTCTAGTGGCTAATGTGTCTAAAACCTCTTCATGCAGTTTGTATTGTAAACCATTTTGATCACTTTCTTTTTATTCTTTTGTTTTGTGCAGGTTCAATGTGAATCTGTGCACTTCGTCTGGGATTGCCCTCCATTACAACCCCCGCTTCTCTGAGAACTGTGTGGTGAGGAACACGAAGGAGAGAGAGAGATGGGGCCAGGAGGAGAGAGGAGGAGCCATGCCCTTCCAAAGAGGACAGGCTTTCACTGTAAGACACACTGAAACTAACTGTAACACAACATAACAATCATTCACATAAATAAATACAACAGCAGCCCTGCATGGACCTGCCGTTGTTCATGGACAAAAACACTTCTCAGCTCTTGTTAAGTCGAAATATAATCTTTCTTAATAAAGTAGAATTGAAGAAGTCAATAATAATAAAACCTTAGTAATGGGGCTCATTTTTCTGTGTAGGACTGTTGCTCCTCCTAGTGGTTGACAGAATAAATACAACAGTTATAGTTGCATGGTTCCTGAAGGAGGTTATGTTTTTCCTGACATTGGTTGGTCAGTCTGTTAGCAACATAACTCCAGTCATGGGGCAAGGAAGAAATGATTAATGTTTGGTGTCACTGTCTGGATTCAGGTATTAGGCTTTTGTTCATATTTTTAAACCAGTCTTGGTCACCTCCAGGAAAGCAAAGGTTTTACAACCTTTAAAAAACAATGTTTTTAAGTAACATTGGTTTTAATGCTCTACTGGTGCTGTAAAGAAACAGGTGAAGAGACCAGCAGAGGGCCCTCGGGCTGGCGGGGGAGTGCGAGCACTGCAACCTTCTGTCAATCAAGGTCTTGCGTGCTCGTCTTGCTTTTTTCAATGAGCGGGGCGGCACTTCCCCGCTGCGATCCTGGGGGTCGCGTGTCGAGTTTGTGGAGGCGCCGGGATCAGAGGGCTCTCTGTCCCTTGCGCTTCTGCCAGACGAGGATGAGGCCCATGCTTCCGCTGAGTATGGGTCTGATGACTCCTCGTCCCTGGCCCCCTCTGCCGCTGCCTCGCGGCGCTCCTCCCGCTCTCAGCCATGAGGTTTAGGGAGGCCAAACGCTATGAGGCAGCGTTTGTGAGGTTCTTCCCCGCCATGCCCCCACCTAAGGCTTGGGGGGCTGACCGCTGCACCGCTTCTAAGAGGCTGGACCTGTGCTCTTTGATTTCTAACAGGAAATCTAACTCCTGATGCTCGGGCACCCGGGTCCATGGGGGCCTCTTGCACATGAGACCGTTTCAGTTGTGGCTCCAAGCCAGGGGATTTCATCCAAGAGCCAATCCCCTGAGGCGAATAAGGGTTACGCGCCTCAGGCTTCGTACCCTGTCTGTGTGGTTCAGACCCCAGTTTCTCACGCTGGGTCCCACTCTAGGTCCATGCTGTCATCGCAAGATGCTAACGACGGACACATCCCTTACGGGCTGGGGCGTGGTCCTAGACAGCCGTCCAGCCCAGGGTTTATGAAGGGGCCATCATCTCGCATGGCACATCAATTGCCTCGAAATGGAGGCCGTGTTTCTGGCTCTGAAACACTTCCTCTGACAGCTCAGGGGTTACCATGTGCTGGTGCAAGTGGACAGCACAGCAGTGGTCTCATATATAAATCATCAGGGCAGACTGCATTTGCGCCGCCTGAACGGGCTAGAGCGGCAGCTTCTGCTCTGGGCTCAGGACAAGTTCCTCTCGGTGAGAGCAATTTATATTCCCGGGCACATGAATGTGGGGGTGGATTTACTGTCCAGACAGGCTGTGACGCAGAGAGAGAGTGGAAACTTCACCCCCACGTAGTGACTCAGATCTGGGAGAAGTCTTACAAAGCTGAGGTGGACCTCTTTGCCTCGTCGGAGACTGCACAATGTCCCCTCTTTTACTCTCTGATTCCTCCAGCTCCTCTGGGTCTAGACACGCTGGCGCATGTGTGGCCCAACATGCGTCTTTATGCTTTTCCCCCAGTTTCTCCTCCCGGGAGTCCTGGTGAAGGTCCGTCAACAAGGGTCTCATCTCTTGCTTGTGGCGCCCTGTTGGCCGACCGGAATATGGTTCTCGGACATGATAGCTCTCCTCAACAGCTCGCCATGTCCGTCCAGGAGGGATCTCCTCTCTCAGGCGCGGGGGACTACGGCCACTAAACAGACTATGTCCCGTTGGGTGAGGGATGCTTTTGCTCTGACCTATGAGGTGTGGTCAGCCCCCGCCTATAGGTATCAGTGCTCATTCTACCAGAGGGGTGGGCTCCTCTTTGGCCCTGGCGAAGGGGGCCCCTCTACATTTGATATGTGATGCAGTGGGCTGGTCCCTCCACACTCTTTTATCAAGTTTTATAGTTTGGATGTTCATGTGACTCCTGGCTCTCGTGTCCTTGAGTCTTCATCCTGAGTCGTGTTTGCGTCTCCTTGGTCTTAGTGCTCTTCACTACCTTGGGGTCCAGACACTTTTGGGGGCGGCGGCGTTGGTATTCTCGTTCCCATAGCGTATGCTACACACCATCGAAGTTTAGCTTTTGAAGGGGAACGTCTCGGGTTACTGAGTGTAACCCTGTTCCCCGATAAAGCGGGGACAAGATGCTGCATTTACCGTGCCGCCCCTGGATCAAGACAAACTTGATCTGGAGACTGTTCCTGTCACGTGCCTTTTATACCTCCCCAAGCCCAATCAACCAGGTGCGCCCAATCTCACAGGTGCTGTTGATTGAGCATGAGGTATATAAGCAGGCCAGATCTCTTTGGCGTGTTTGACACACGAGCTTCACAACTGCTCCGGCAAACAACGTTTCCCATAGCGTATGCTACGTAGCATCTTGTTCCCGCTTTATCGGGGAACAGGGTTACACTCAGTAACCCGAGACGTTTTTACACTGTCAAGCCAGAAAATATTACAATGAGGTGAAAAGTAGCTAATGCAGGTTTATTTGTATAGCACAGTTCATACACAGAGTAAAGTGCTTTACAGAAAAAAGACATGTTAAAAGTTCATCTTCATCTTCAGCTTAAACTTTCTCAGAGTGGAGACTTGTCTCACATCGTTTGGGCCAGAGGTCGGACCAAGTCACTGTTTTGCAAATCACAAGTAAGTCTCAAGTCTTTGGCCTCAAGTCCGAGTCAAGTCCCAAGTCTTACACTTTCTGTTTCGAGTCCTTTCAAGTCTTTTAAATTCTTAGGACTCCAAACTTAATTTTTGTCCATTGTATATTGTTGAATTCCCCTCATGTCCCACCTTAGAAAAATAAATACACGATGAACAGATGATAAATTGTTTGCTGTACTATTGTAACACCCGAAGACTAGAAGAGACCTCCACAGTAAACAGGTTTGTGAATGCTTTAAAAGTAAAGCCAAGTTCTTCAGTATCAGTGATGTACAACAGCTAAAGTAAGTGTAAAGTATGAGGTGCTTGGGGTGAAGTTATTAGAGCCTTGAATAAATCATACGTTTACTTTTTCACATGATAAAGACATAATATTTAATTTTACTCTTTATGCATGAAATCTCTTCAACTTCAGACCTAACCATAGATATGAAGTTTATTATTGTTTATTATTTTTAGTTTTTTTTTTATGGCCTTTCTGTAAACAAAAAAAAAATAATTTTTTTTTAGATAAACACAAAATATTCCTTATCATCCTAAAATCAGGTTATGTGCTCAGCTCAGAGAAACAGCTTCTCTCCTTTCTCTTCTCTCGTGCTTCTGGCCATTAAAACTGAGTTATGAGAAGTAAATATCTTGTTTTATCAGACTGTCTTGAAAACGCTGCATATTCTGCTAATAGAGGGTAAATTAGATGCACATCTTTTTCATCGTCATGTTTAATATCTCAAACAGTTTTAACACCATAACAGATAATATCTCTGTGATACCTGGGCCTATTGACATGAAACACAAACTTTAGAAAGCTTAAACTCTTCTCCAAGTGCTTGTCTCTTAGTAAAACTGTTTTGTACTACAGCTGAGTGAAGACAATGTCATTTTTTCTCTCTTTTCATTCTCGTGCCGTCCCCTTGAGAACGCCGCCCTGGGCAGCTGCTCATGTCACCGATCTCTGAAATCACTACTGCTGTTGGGACGAGGTCAGCCTTTCAGCTTAGAGGAGGTTTGTAACTCACAAAAAATAAAAACCACTCGCAGAGATCCTTTAGACTTCAGTTTATTCACAGCAACAACACAGTGGGCAGATAAGGCTGATTACAAAAGAGGAGAGAAGAGACCAGGATCAACAGATAATCAATTCAATAAGATAATCAGATAATCAAAGGCCAATTAACAAAAATGGCCTCCCTAATACCACGTTTGTACCAGTCACTCTCTCTCTGGCTAAAATCCAAACATTACTGTCCTCACAGGAGTGACCTGGTTCTAAGATTAAAACCTTCTTGTCTATCCTTTTTTAATCACAGACAAATCCTAAACCTATGGAAAACCAGTCCTAAAATAAACAAATATTCAGGTCAGAAGGAAAAGCCCCCCACCTAATTAAAGGACAATATCACTTTTAATCAGCCAATTTTAAAAGTGAGCACCCTTGAAAGTCAACATATGTCAGTGTTACTTTTTCCTCAATTTTTAAACAATTGATTTGACCAAGGTCTTTGTAGCGGTGGTTGTATTTGTGAGCCTCAGCCCCATTGACCATGATCTTAAAGAACTCAGGCTCACACTGAATCCTCATCTGAAAGAGAAGAGACAGAGCCATATCAGGTTATATCAGGATATATATATCTGCCAGACACTTCAGATATTTTACAGTTGTACTGTTAATTCATATGCTCCATCCCTGTAAATAAATCAATCAATAAATATAATGTGTCTTACACTGAAAACCTGTCCTCCCTTGAAAGGCATGGGTCCTCCTCTCTCCTCTTGGCCCCAGTTTCCTCCCAGAAGTGAGTTACGCACAACCAAGTTTTCATTGAAGCGTGGATTGTAATGGAAGGCGATATCAGAACCAGCGCACAGATCCACTCTGAACCTAAAGACAAAGACGGTTATGAGATAAACGGCTTTGTGTGCACTGTGAACTCAAGACTTAAACCCTGGATGTACTGCTGAATACTTTAATACTGTAACATGATGAATGTGCTCATAAACAGCTCTACATACCTCGACTACTGAGTTTAAGCTACACTACCAACTCTTTTACCTCAATCCCCGACTTCAACAGCGACCTCTGTCTTATTTTGTTAAAAATGTGAACTTGAACCACTTCACCATGAAATAATTTTACTTTACATCTGACTAAAGTTTAGAGCTTATTTAATTAAAATGAAATAAAAGACACAGCACTGGAGATCAGAAGCTGCAGCCACACATTTTGGAAAAGTCTAAAGCCATCTATGTTCTCTTCTTACCTCTCTGCATCTATGTTAACGATCCCCTCGATGATGATCTTCTTGCCTGGCTTGAATCCACCGCTGATCGAATACTTGAATGGGACAGGCTGTAGAAACAGAGCGCTCAGGGTCATATTGGTGCAGACACTAATTTCTTGAATTCAAAAAGCAGTATATGCTCCATTTTTTGTGCTTTTATAGTCAGTCACTTTTAAAATAATGTGTTAGTGTCTAGTCTTTTCTGAAGCAGTGAGTCTGTGTAGCCTATGATACACAAACATCTTTACAGGATGAATATGTCACAAAAGTTTAAATGAAGTGTATTTTAACTGTTTCTTAAAAATGTACATGTTATAGAGAAAAAAATATTGGAATGAATTTACCAAAGAGGCCTGGCCCATTTTAGCTTTAAGTACCGTATTTTCCGCACTATAAGGCGCACCTAAAAGCCTTTAATTTTCTCAAAAACCAACAGCGCGCCTTATAATCCGATGCGCCTTATATATGGATCAGTGTTGGTTAATTATGGCTACCGTATTCAGGGGGCGTCGCCGAAGTGACAGCGGTAAAAACAGTAAAGGGGAATTCCAGTCCCAGCTGTTCATGTGTGCCATAGGCGTGTTTATGGATCCTGCCGCAAAAGAACAAGGAGGCGCGGCCTTTGCTCCATCTCAGTAGAAGAGTTGCGACATTGAGGGGACAGAAAACTGAGCGCTCGAACGCTGTTCATGTAGCTTTGAACTGTGACAAATGGAGTTGGAAATACATTGTTTTCAAAGAGGGAGTTGTAAGAACGCTGGTTTGTATTCTATTAATAAAGTTTGACTGACTGACTTATCTGACTGTTTTATTGACATTCCCTTTAGCGCAGCGCCATCTAGTGGATGCGCCTTATAATGCGGTGCGCCCTATATATGAAAACAGTTTTAAAATAGGCCATTAATTGAAGGTGCGACTTATAATCCGATGCGCCTTATAGTGCGGAAAATACAGTAGTGTCTCATTTTAAGCATTTAGCTAAAAGCAGATGGCTTTTTGAAAGGTAACATTTTTACCTTTTACTAAAACCATGTTTCTCTGACTAAGGGAATAGCAATTCAGTATCTTCATTACTCTATTCATTCTTGAAAATTAAATTAACCTTGATATAATAAGGTCATATTTCTTATGCAACTGCTTATATTTCACTATTTCCCACTTCGGCGATTGCCCGCCCACTTTATCAACCTTAACTAAGAAACATGAAACCAGGAAGTGCTCCTGCGCGTTTCTAAAGCCACGGGACTCATTCTGATCATTTCAGCCTTAAACCTCCATCACTACGAAGCAGTCAGCTCATTTATCTATCTGTTAGCCTCATGTTGCTAATAGCTGTGCTAAATAACCGTTTTATGCTCTGTCCATTTCCCACTGTTGCCAGCAGGGGGCGACAGACACCTAACCCAAGCATTGTCTGCAAAGTCAAACAGCTCCCCAAAAAAAGAAGTTTTCCATACATATACATTGTTTTAACTTATAAAACGTGTAATACTAATGCAAAGGAATCTAAGATTATTTTAAAAAGCCTGACAAAAACATAATATGATCCCTTTGGAAAAAACAAACAAGCAAACAAAAAAAAAAAAAAAACATTAGCAACATGTAGGGCTAATGTTATTCATCAAAATATAACAATAAATGTAGGGCTGTTGCGGTGACCGCATTATTGTCATACTGTTATCAATCCAATCACATGGGGGCACAAGTGACCGCGGTAACCGCAGTTTATAATTTTAGTGAAACACTAATGGGATGCACAGTTTAATTTTACTGTAAACTGTGAAGCATTTAATGTTTATGCACGTATATGCACTCAGAGACACTGGGGCTGGAGAACGGAGGGTAAATGGTGAGAAAGGAAAAGGCTTCTGCACGAGCTGCGCTGCCTCAGCTAACCGCTTCCCGAGCAGACGCAGGGCTTACACGTTACTCAGAGGAGGAGCTGTAGACTCGAATGACGATCCACTCACCTGGTGACGAGATAACTACGTGAGGTTTTTCTCTGCTCTCTCCACTCGCCTGCAGGCACATGCGTGACACAATCGCTTTATAGAGTCAGTGCCATGGGGAGCAGTAGCCTCCTTAGCTCATCTCTCAAACCGCATAAGGTGAACATGTTACACACCCTCCAAGGACATTCTCACTTGTGCCTGACTTGGGTTTTTGTTTAACTATATTTCAATTTATTTTTATTATCAAAATTCATTTGGACATGTCATTTTTTCAGGTGTTATTATTAGCTTATGCTATACCGCTTATACCGCACACTGCGGTGTTGCGTTGCATATAATTACCGCAGGGGAAATTCTCTCACCACGACAGCCCTAAATAAATGCATATTTTCTATGTTTTGAGGCTGAAAGCCACAAGCAAAAACCAAACAAAGTGGCAGTAATTTTTGGACACACCACACAGCTTTCTCAGATTAGGAACAGCAAGTGGAGCTCGAGCTGCGAGGCTAGTTTCACTTCAGTGTCCTGCTTAGCAGATTGGACAGTGCACACTGCCTGCTGAAGCTGCGCAGTGACACGAGCCACGTCTGAAAACACTGGTCAGCTAGGAAATATATAACATATTAAAAGAATCCTTCAGTTAAGTGTAATGCTGATTGTAATTATAATATTACAATAAATGCATATTTTCTATGTATTTTGTCTGAGCGTTAAAAAAAACAGTGGGAGAGCTGATTTTGTAGCTGGCAGGTGTTTTCAGACACAAAGACAGTAAACACACTCCTATTCATCATCTATAGTCAGCATAGATCTATGTGGATACGCTCATACTGACTTTGAATGGCTTTACTGTAGAGAAACTCAGAGGCAGAGCAGCTGCTGTGAACAACCTCACATCTCTGCTAAAATCTGAGAGTAAGGCTCTTCTCTTTAGGACAACTCTAATGTTTGTAAATCTAACCCTGGAAGTCAGAATCTTGGTTTATTTTTCTATTCCATATTTCTAACCAACTTCGGCCTTTGGTTTTTGCTGCGCTGTTAAATTATTTCATACCCAAAACACAACATGAGCCACTTACTGGATTGATGAAGGGAGGCTGTTCAGTGGTGGCCATCTCTGCTTAAAGTCACGCAACAGCAGCAGCTTCCTTAAAACAAAACAAAACCCTCTGGCAGTGCACAGTGAGCCAGTATCTAACTGTCTGTCCTTTTATAATGGACTTTTTTAAGTGGGCGGAGTTACGTTTCTCAGGAATTCCCAAAGAACCTGGGTTTATTCATCGGTGAAACAAACATTTACCATGAAAAATATTTGAACATGAAAATGAAAACATTCCCCACTCAGGGGTAGATTAGATGTGATGTGAGACAGACTCTCTTTCCTTCAGTGGTTCATCCTGAGAGTCTCATAGTAATAACTCTATGTGTGTGTCTTTGTTCTGGTCTCTGTAAGGATTACCTGGGTTGTTATTGATGTCTGGTGAACATTTTTTGTCAGAACCACATAAAAAATATCTGTTGTTGAGGAAAGTGCTGACATGTTTTTATTAGGGGTGGGCATGTGAACGTGTTATGCTATTACTATTTAAAAATAAGTAAAACATTTAGTAATCTGTTTATTAAATGCTCTTTTAAAAACTCAATTAATAAAGGCTTTATTCCTTTACGGATGGCGTTCACAGTCCTCCATAGATGGGGACCTACTTGCCAAAGCCATCAGAAGATGACTGGAAAACCATTGCTCTCAAGTTCCATGAAAAGTGGAACTTCCCCAACTGTACAGGAGCAATAGAAACACACTACAATACAGGCGCCCCCAAACTCTGGAAGCCTCTCTTTCAACTATAAAAAATGTTTCTCTGTAGTCCTAATGGCCTTGGTGGATGCAGAATATAGGCTTAGAGTGGTCCAAGTTGGGGATTATGGCAGACGTAGCGATGGTGGGGTGTTTGCCGGATCAGAACTGGACCAAGCTCTGGAGGCAGGACGACCTGGTGCACCAGGCGATGCAACAATACCTGGAGCAGAGCACCTTGGAGAGATGCCCTACACAAGAGTGGAAGAGGCCGCATTTCTGTTAAAAAAAATATTTGATGAGGCCTTTTCCTGGATGTGACCTCCCCATAGAGCGGCACATTTTTAATTACAGATTGTCACAGGCACGAAATCCTACCTAGACCCCACAAATGTGATGCTGTGGTGCTAACAGCCTGCATCCTTCACAATTTCCTTCTCAAGCCCAGCGAGACCGCAGGATGGCTGGAGGAGCAGGATTTTAATACCAACCCTCTGGAAGATGTGCAGAGGATGGGGGGAAACAGAGGTGGTCTGGCAGCCAATCAAGTCAGAAACAAGCTGTGCATTTACTTCAGCTCTCCACAAGGAAGTGTTTCTCGGCAAAACCAAATGGTTTGGAACAGTGTACACCAGGTATGCAGCCAAAGTGGAAGGGATACTTGATCATTTATTTCCAAGATGATAAGAAAATATAAAAGAGAAGTAAGTTCACTGTCTGATGAAAAGGAAATTATTAGAATGTTGTTTGTTTGTTTTGTTTGTTTGTTCAATACTTTTAGGTTTAAATTCTTGTTTAAGAGAAAATTTGTGTTTTTATTAAAACAATAATACCGCTATTTTTCTTTAGCTTTTATCTTAAATTTGAGTGTAAAAAGTCCTAGTATAAAAGTCATTAGATTATTTTTTTGTTTAATAATCAGTTATCTTTTTTTATATGGCCACTTCAAAAGAATTAGCAAAATGTATGAGTGTGGGGTACTTAAGACAAAAAAGGTGGGGAACCACGGTTTTGGAATAAACTTTCTTTCTTTTGGTGTAATTTACATGTTTATATTTATTTGTTGTGTTATGGAAATTTTAGATTGAGATACTTGACAAAAAGACAGTGTCTGGATCAATCAGCGAGTCGTCTTTATTTTACTTGTGCACAAGGAGAACACAGCACAAAGGAGAGATGCAGAGTGTCCTCTCCTTTAGCAGAAGGTAGTTTTATACCAAGCTTACACAGGAAAGAGTACGTGTCCCAGAGTCACAAGCAGATCTTCAGACTTTTGCTCTAATCTGTAAGAGGTCACATAAGAAGTTACATTTGTTAAAAGGCTACATACAGGGATTTATGCTGTATGTAGCATTGGGGAATAAAAAGGATTAACTTTAGCTTGTAGCTACAAGTTAGCTCACCTGAACATTCAATTTCAGATAAACTTGTCCTCCACGCAATTAAAAAAAAACAACATTGTCCTTATAGTGTGGGGACTGGGGGTTATATAGCTCAGGATATTTCTGAACATCCACAATCAGTCGCTCCTCATCTATTTTTTAAAAGAAAAACAGTACAAGCTATTGAGGAGCGTAGAAGAAGAAACTACAGAATTTGTAGGTTCACAAATTTACAAAAATGAGGGGTCATGGGTGGCTGGAGCCTCTCCCAGCAGCTATGGCCTAAGGTGAGCTAAACCCTGTACAGTGCTGTAGTGCTGTCACAGAGACACACAGACACACAGTCACATTCATGGTCAGTCAAATTGGGCAATTTATGGTTCAACAATTCAGCTGATTGCCTGAGTTTGGACAGTAGTCTCTCTGACCTTGTACCGTTGCCAGATAAGTTCCTAGGAAGTTAAAGAGCCTCATCATTCTTGATAAACCAGACTCATTTGCTATTTACAGATAAGGCACAATAATAAAAATGAACATAAAGTGGCCCACATCTTATTTTATGACTATGAAATAAAGCTGCATGACCAAGATAAGAAAATTCTTATTTAACAAATTTATTGTGTGACTTCAATGTTTAAACCAGAATAAGTTGCCATCTGACCATCATAAATGAAAACTAGATAAGTAACAAAAATTATGGCTTTTACCACTCTTCTTAAACTTCTCACACCAAGCACCTCCTCATCTTCAAACCAGGACTAACACTAGACCAAACAAAGACTAAACCTGAATGAAATCAGCTCTAAACAAGGACTAAACTAGGTCTAAACCAGATCTAACCCTAACTACAGCAGGACTAAAACAGTAATGAAAACAAAAAAGGACTTGAACTGTACAACAGTTTGAGAACCACTGTGCTATTACAAATAAACGGACAAAAAAAATGTATTATTTGATCTTTTGAAATGGGTCTGTACCTTGCTCTTAATAAGTAATTGGGTAAAAAAACAACAACTGTTTAACACAAGTTTTAACTTTAAATAGGGAACCTGTTTTGTTAATATTTCATAAAAGAGAGAGACTTTTTTATGGTTTGAGGAAGTTAGGAGCTGAGCCCTGATGTCTGCAGCTCACAGGAGAGCAAGTCGTGACTCACAGGTGTTAAGTGTGTAAAAAAATTTAAATTAAAATTAAAAAATCAATATAACAGACAATATTTGCTGTATCCTGGTGCATTTTGAAGTGTTTTAGCTGACTATAGAGTGAGTAAAACAATGTGCAGTTTTCTATAGCCTGTATGTAGTGTGTGGGAGAGGCAGACGTCTGGAAGCCTGTTGTTGTTAATTAGTGCAATGTGTTAGATATTTTTCCTTTAACAAACTTGCAACTTAACAACTAACAACTAACAACTAACAACTTTGTCTCCATCACAAGAGCCTCTCACAGTCTGTACTCTGTCTCCAGCCTGCACATCAGCAGAACTCACACCACAGACAGCTGGCACACTCAAATATGTAGGCAGTTTTTACTGTAACAATTCATCTCAAATAATTATGAAATGCAAATAAAGTATTCATAAAAGAAGAAAAAAGGATCAACAGAGAGATTAGGTTTAGATAAGACTGAAAATCTTTCTGTTTAATATCTTTCTCTGAAGGCTCAGTTACTCTGATCTGCTCCTGTCTGCTCCTGTCTGCTCCTGTCAGCTCCTGTCTGCTCCTGTCAGCTCCTGTCTGCTCCTGTCTGCTCCTCTCTGCTCCTGTCTGCTCCTTTCTGCTCCTGTCTGCTCCTGTCTGCTCCTCTCTGCTCCTGTCAGCTCCTGTCAGCTCCTCTCTGCTCCTGTCAGCTCCTGTCTGCTCCTCTCTGCTCCTGTCTGCTCCTGTCTGCTCCTGTCAGCTCCTGTCTGCTCCTGTCAGCTCCTGTCTGCTTCTGTCTGCTCCTCTCTGCTCCTGTCTGCTCCTTTCTGCTCCTGTCTGCTCCTCTCTGCTCCTGTCAGCTCCTGTCAGTTCCTCTCTGCTCCTGTCTGCTCCTGTCAGCTCCTGTTAGCTCCTGTCTGCTCCTGTCTGCTCCTCTCTGCTCCTGTCTGCTCCTCTCTGCTCCTGTCAGCTCCTCTCTGCTCCTTTCTGCTCCTGTCAGCTCCTGTCTGCTCCTCTCTGCTCCTGTCAGCTCCTGTCAGCTCCTCTTTGCTCCTGTCTGCTCCTGTCAGCTCCTGTCTGCTCCTGTCAGCTCCTGTCTGCTCCTCTCAGCTCCTGTCTGCTCCTGTCAGCTCCTGTCAGCTCCTGTCTGCTCCTGTCAGCTCCTGTCTGCTCCTCTCTGCTCCTGTCAGCTCATGTCAGCTCCTGTCAGCTCCTGTCTGCTCCTCTCTGCTCCTGTCTGCTCCTGTCTGCTCCTCTCTGCTCCTGTCAGCTCCTGTCAGCTCCTGTCTGCTCCTCTGTGCAGCGCTAATGCCTTTCCTTTCAGGCTCTGTCACATTAAAGTTGTTTCTGCTGCTGGAAAAAAAATGAAGCTTTATTTTGAAGGGTCATAGGAAGTGGCCAATCGCTGTTAACAGAAATTTTAGTGCTTCCCCGTCCAGCTGCAGTTTCTCCTCTGCTCATCTCCATCTTTCCTCTTACTTTTGATCAGGGTTAAGGATTAATAACAAAGTTATTGGAAATGGTTTTCTCTTTTGTAATAGTTTCTGAGTAAAAGGCACTGGACCTAAAAAAAACACCGCGGCTGTTCGCAGATGGAGCGGTAATAAACCGCGCGTCTTGTAATGAAGCCTAAATGCTTTTACAAACTTTAGCGGTGCATATCTCTGTGATTCCTGAACCTATCAACGCCAAATAAAAACTGACACAAAGCTTGAAGACTTATCTGTCAGGAGGATTTAGCTGCAGGTCTCTGTGTCAAGCCGTTTGTTTTAAAACAGCTGCGCAAAGATGTAATGTAAGTCACTCACGCCAGCGTCATTATGTACCATAGTAGCCCATTGCGCAGGGCCGCTCAGGGGGGGCCGATGGGGGGGCCAAGCTCTGACCAACAGGGGCTGTGGCAGCAGCTAATGACTAGGCCTGTAGCGTTTGAGACAGTTTCCATAAACATTTCTACATTTAACCTTTTTCTGAATAATGCAGTATTGTCAATAACATACTATTCTCTGTCATTGTAACTAGATTTGTACTTTACACTTACATCTACTCAAAGGCAACACATTATTTAGGCTCTTCTTTGGATTAGATTCCAAGCTACAGAAGCATCAAAACTCAAACTACAGCAGCCTCAGAGGGTCAAACCTCAAACTACAGCAGCCTCAGAGGTCAAAGGGGTACATCCCAGTTTGTCACAGGGCTGAGGCTTACAGATACACTACACACTGACAGACAACCTTTCACTCTCTCATTCATTCACCAGGGGTAATTTAGATTCACCAGTTCACCTAACACATGCATGTCTTTGTGGAGGAAGACGTGAGGAGAGCTGTTTTTAAGTATTTATTATTAATTAATAACATTATTCCATAAATGGTTTGACTCCTTTTCTGAAATATTCATCTCTATAGTACAATGTTTTGTAATGAATCTACTGTTTCCATGTTCGCCTACCATCAGTCACAACCAATAAGAACTTCATATCAAAACTCTTAAAATATTTATTTTCTTTTTGTTGCTTTGTCTATTAAGAGACAATTTGTTAATATCAAGCCAGGTTTGAGCAGCTTTATGTTCCCTTTCTATCATCTGCCAACATCATTAATGAAAAGTTTTTTACTTCATGTTTAAAATGTTCAAATGTGACCCAGTGACCTCAGAGGTAGAGTCTGATTTTTTAGCAGGGGTATTGCTCTAAGGTCAGGGGCTGGTAAAGACATTTTATGAACCCCCAGAGTACTCAGGCCACTTGAATACTACTACTACTATATACTATATACTATACTACTTTATACAATACTACAGCCTAAACTACTTCAGAGCAGGTTTTCAAAATTACCTGAAAGATTTGTCTTGTGACCACCATTGTTTTTTAAAAAGATGTCAAACTGCACAAGGAGCTATACTAGGACTACAGCAGTGGTGCATGATGGGTACTAGGACTACAGCAGTGGTGCATGATGGGTACTAGGACTACAGCAGTGGTGCATGATGGGTACTGGGACTACAGCAGTGGTGCATGATGGGTACTAGGACTACAGCAGTGGTGCATGATGGGTACTAGGACTACAGCAGTGGTGCATGATGGGTACTAGGACTACAGCAGTGGTGCATGATGGGAGGATGCTCCGTCAGAAGAACTTCAAAGACTTGAACAACAACTCCTGGATTTCTTAAGAACCAAAACTATTATTCTTGACAAACAAAATAAGTGAACTTGTAACAAGTTGCCAGGTAACGACCAACACCAGGCCAACAGCGATGCTGAGTTTACTAAAACCAAAATCACTGGCTTGACGGGCATTGAAATATGTAAATAAACATCTAACAAAACAAAAAAAAAAAAAAAAAAAAAAAACTGCTTAAATAGCATAATATGGACACCAAAACAAATATATTATATATAAATATTGTTATTTTCCAAAGTGTATAGTATCAGACCTTGTTACCTTAAAAGCTGAGATTTTAGACGAGTCTGGTGTTACTGTTTTTTACTGTGTGTATTGTAATTATAATGGTTCATGTAAATTGATGAATATGACTAATTGTGTGTTGTGGTGTGTGTTAAAAACACCAACAGACAATTATTATATAGAAAATCATTGTGGTCTAGAAACAGAAATGTGTTCATAAGACCAGAAGGTGTCAAACAAAACAAGTCAATAATGATAAAAGGAACTGTTATCATTCCAACTCTGGATGTAAGCGACTGCATCGGGAGAGCAGATGGTACGCTGCCAACACGTTTGACATCTAATAGTTGTGATGAAAAAGTAAATGTGTAAATAGTTTCTCTCTTCTGTTGTGTGAAAATAAAATATCCAAGGTTATAGATTTAAATTGTGCTCTACCTGACCGCACGTATCTCCGTAAAAAGGCCAGAATAGTCTCTTTTCTTAGGCCCAAAAGCTTCTTCAAACAGCAGCCTCAGGTCCCTGTTAGCCTTGGAAATTATCTCCTTTTTCTGTGATGTTACAAATTCTTCTGCTGGAATAAGACAAAAGGAGCCAAGTTTGATGCAGAAAAGATGGTTTATTGCGAAAACTCACAACAAACGGGGTCCAGGACAAATCAACACAGGAATCCCCCGATCCCCCAAGGACAGCATCTTTTATAGTTTCTGACAACACAAATTATAATATGGCCTTGAAAATGACAATTAATAAACATGCATAAAGAAATTGTATAATAAAAGTAAATGTAAGTAAATGAAATCTTAACCCACTAAATATAATTGTAATAAAGACAGTGTGTATATTTGAGAAATTGTAAGGTTTCTCGAGACTTTCTTTCTTACTTTCTAAAATTAACCTCATCATTTCCTGTATGTAAGATTCTACTCACACAGAAGTTATCAAATGAGAATGTTTTTGTTTCAGCACTGAGCTGTAAACTGGAGGAAGATTAGGAAGTGTGGAGACCGGGTCCACGTCACTTATCTCCAGGACGCGTGTGGAGCTGCGGGGCACACGCAGACACAGCTGTCCCAGAACTGCAGTGCTGTTTGTGACCTCTATGATCAGCTCATAATGGTTTGCTAAAATCAAAACACTAAACAAACAAAACAAAATTGTCATTTTGTGTGGCACTGTTATATGTTACCTTAGTGTTTTCTATTGCTGTATTTGCTGTAGGTGCATATCAATAATCAAATACTGTGGAAAAGTGAAAAAGTGTGAAGTCTAAAGCAAAATGAAACACATTATAGTTTTATTTAAGATCATTTTTAGAGATCATAAATGATGTCATTAATTATTTTTCTGGTTTTGCACAGTATTTAAATTTAGTGACATTGACCTGGAGCATATATGCATTTCATTTACAAAATTCTAAATGCTCAACAAATATTGCAAGTGCCATTACAAATGTAATAAACAACTG
Organism: Bostrychus sinensis; assembly: GCA_020698575.1. NCBI lineage: Eukaryota > Metazoa > Chordata > Actinopteri > Gobiiformes > Eleotridae > Bostrychus > Bostrychus sinensis. The sequence goes on along the minus strand of CM036245.1, from coordinate 8,749,947 downwards.
CAATAGTTGTTGTAATAGTTATTACGTTTGTGGAAAATTTTGTTATTACGTTTGCAGTGGGAAATCTCTGTTACATTTGTGGGAATTTATTATTATTATTATTATTATTATTATTATTATTATTATTATTATTATTATTACGTTTGTGGGGATTATTACATTAGTGGACGTTACAGGCCGTGCTGTGACTGCAGGTGTTTGTCGGATGTTGTGTTTGAGGTTTTGTCGCTGGACGAGGAGGCGATGGTGGGACAGATCAGTAAACAGTAAACTGTGACTACTATTTTTGTCTACTTTTACACAACTCACAACACATCCTCCCCTCCTTGAACCGCCTTGAAAAAGCCTGAAAAAAGTAGAATATAGGACCTTTAATGGTCATGGCCAACAGAAGTAACATCATACAAGTGCTATGTTCCCATTTTACAGCAAAATCTACTACTACTACTACTACTACTACTACCCTTACTACTACAATTACTATTATTTCTACTACATACCCAAACTGTATCAAACCTTCCTCTGAAATATAAAATATCTTGTTTCTTTTCACTTCTGATGCTTCACCTTTCATTCATCATTGCTCAAACAGCTATAGTTTGTCGCCCTCTAGTGGCTAATGTGTCTAAAACCTCTTCATGCAGTTTGTATTGTAAACCATTTTGATCACTTTCTTTTTATTCTTTTGTTTTGTGCAGGTTCAATGTGAATCTGTGCACTTCGTCTGGGATTGCCCTCCATTACAACCCCCGCTTCTCTGAGAACTGTGTGGTGAGGAACACGAAGGAGAGAGAGAGATGGGGCCAGGAGGAGAGAGGAGGAGCCATGCCCTTCCAAAGAGGACAGGCTTTCACTGTAAGACACACTGAAACTAACTGTAACACAACATAACAATCATTCACATAAATAAATACAACAGCAGCCCTGCATGGACCTGCCGTTGTTCATGGACAAAAACACTTCTCAGCTCTTGTTAAGTCGAAATATAATCTTTCTTAATAAAGTAGAATTGAAGAAGTCAATAATAATAAAACCTTAGTAATGGGGCTCATTTTTCTGTGTAGGACTGTTGCTCCTCCTAGTGGTTGACAGAATAAATACAACAGTTATAGTTGCATGGTTCCTGAAGGAGGTTATGTTTTTCCTGACATTGGTTGGTCAGTCTGTTAGCAACATAACTCCAGTCATGGGGCAAGGAAGAAATGATTAATGTTTGGTGTCACTGTCTGGATTCAGGTATTAGGCTTTTGTTCATATTTTTAAACCAGTCTTGGTCACCTCCAGGAAAGCAAAGGTTTTACAACCTTTAAAAAACAATGTTTTTAAGTAACATTGGTTTTAATGCTCTACTGGTGCTGTAAAGAAACAGGTGAAGAGACCAGCAGAGGGCCCTCGGGCTGGCGGGGGAGTGCGAGCACTGCAACCTTCTGTCAATCAAGGTCTTGCGTGCTCGTCTTGCTTTTTTCAATGAGCGGGGCGGCACTTCCCCGCTGCGATCCTGGGGGTCGCGTGTCGAGTTTGTGGAGGCGCCGGGATCAGAGGGCTCTCTGTCCCTTGCGCTTCTGCCAGACGAGGATGAGGCCCATGCTTCCGCTGAGTATGGGTCTGATGACTCCTCGTCCCTGGCCCCCTCTGCCGCTGCCTCGCGGCGCTCCTCCCGCTCTCAGCCATGAGGTTTAGGGAGGCCAAACGCTATGAGGCAGCGTTTGTGAGGTTCTTCCCCGCCATGCCCCCACCTAAGGCTTGGGGGGCTGACCGCTGCACCGCTTCTAAGAGGCTGGACCTGTGCTCTTTGATTTCTAACAGGAAATCTAACTCCTGATGCTCGGGCACCCGGGTCCATGGGGGCCTCTTGCACATGAGACCGTTTCAGTTGTGGCTCCAAGCCAGGGGATTTCATCCAAGAGCCAATCCCCTGAGGCGAATAAGGGTTACGCGCCTCAGGCTTCGTACCCTGTCTGTGTGGTTCAGACCCCAGTTTCTCACGCTGGGTCCCACTCTAGGTCCATGCTGTCATCGCAAGATGCTAACGACGGACACATCCCTTACGGGCTGGGGCGTGGTCCTAGACAGCCGTCCAGCCCAGGGTTTATGAAGGGGCCATCATCTCGCATGGCACATCAATTGCCTCGAAATGGAGGCCGTGTTTCTGGCTCTGAAACACTTCCTCTGACAGCTCAGGGGTTACCATGTGCTGGTGCAAGTGGACAGCACAGCAGTGGTCTCATATATAAATCATCAGGGCAGACTGCATTTGCGCCGCCTGAACGGGCTAGAGCGGCAGCTTCTGCTCTGGGCTCAGGACAAGTTCCTCTCGGTGAGAGCAATTTATATTCCCGGGCACATGAATGTGGGGGTGGATTTACTGTCCAGACAGGCTGTGACGCAGAGAGAGAGTGGAAACTTCACCCCCACGTAGTGACTCAGATCTGGGAGAAGTCTTACAAAGCTGAGGTGGACCTCTTTGCCTCGTCGGAGACTGCACAATGTCCCCTCTTTTACTCTCTGATTCCTCCAGCTCCTCTGGGTCTAGACACGCTGGCGCATGTGTGGCCCAACATGCGTCTTTATGCTTTTCCCCCAGTTTCTCCTCCCGGGAGTCCTGGTGAAGGTCCGTCAACAAGGGTCTCATCTCTTGCTTGTGGCGCCCTGTTGGCCGACCGGAATATGGTTCTCGGACATGATAGCTCTCCTCAACAGCTCGCCATGTCCGTCCAGGAGGGATCTCCTCTCTCAGGCGCGGGGGACTACGGCCACTAAACAGACTATGTCCCGTTGGGTGAGGGATGCTTTTGCTCTGACCTATGAGGTGTGGTCAGCCCCCGCCTATAGGTATCAGTGCTCATTCTACCAGAGGGGTGGGCTCCTCTTTGGCCCTGGCGAAGGGGGCCCCTCTACATTTGATATGTGATGCAGTGGGCTGGTCCCTCCACACTCTTTTATCAAGTTTTATAGTTTGGATGTTCATGTGACTCCTGGCTCTCGTGTCCTTGAGTCTTCATCCTGAGTCGTGTTTGCGTCTCCTTGGTCTTAGTGCTCTTCACTACCTTGGGGTCCAGACACTTTTGGGGGCGGCGGCGTTGGTATTCTCGTTCCCATAGCGTATGCTACACACCATCGAAGTTTAGCTTTTGAAGGGGAACGTCTCGGGTTACTGAGTGTAACCCTGTTCCCCGATAAAGCGGGGACAAGATGCTGCATTTACCGTGCCGCCCCTGGATCAAGACAAACTTGATCTGGAGACTGTTCCTGTCACATGCCTTTTATACCTCCCCAAGCCCAATCAACCAGGTGCGCCCAATCTCACAGGTGCTGTTGATTGAGCATGAGGTATATAAGCAGGCCAGATCTCTTTGGCGTGTTTGACACACGAGCTTCACAACTGCTCCGGCAAACAACGTTTCCCATAGCGTATGCTACGTAGCATCTTGTTCCCGCTTTATCGGGGAACAGGGTTACACTCAGTAACCCGAGACGTTTTTACACTGTCAAGCCAGAAAATATTACAATGAGGTGAAAAGTAGCTAATGCAGGTTTATTTGTATAGCACAGTTCATACACAGAGTAAAGTGCTTTACAGAAAAAAGACATGTTAAAAGTTCATCTTCATCTTCAGCTTAAACTTTCTCAGAGTGGAGACTTGTCTCACATCGTTTGGGCCAGAGGTCGGACCAAGTCACTGTTTTGCAAATCACAAGTAAGTCTCAAGTCTTTGGCCTCAAGTCCGAGTCAAGTCCCAAGTCTTACACTTTCTGTTTCGAGTCCTTTCAAGTCTTTTAAATTCTTAGGACTCCAAACTTAATTTTTGTCCATTGTATATTGTTGAATTCCCCTCATGTCCCACCTTAGAAAAATAAATACACGATGAACAGATGATAAATTGTTTGCTGTACTATTGTAACACCCGAAGACTAGAAGAGACCTCCACAGTAAACAGGTTTGTGAATGCTTTAAAAGTAAAGCCAAGTTCTTCAGTATCAGTGATGTACAACAGCTAAAGTAAGTGTAAAGTATGAGGTGCTTGGGGTGAAGTTATTAGAGCCTTGAATAAATCATACGTTTACTTTTTCACATGATAAAGACATAATATTTAATTTTACTCTTTATGCATGAAATCTCTTCAACTTCAGACCTAACCATAGATATGAAGTTTATTATTGTTTATTATTTTTAGTTTTTTTTTTATGGCCTTTCTGTAAACAAAAAAAAAATAATTTTTTTTTAGATAAACACAAAATATTCCTTATCATCCTAAAATCAGGTTATGTGCTCAGCTCAGAGAAACAGCTTCTCTCCTTTCTCTTCTCTCGTGCTTCTGGCCATTAAAACTGAGTTATGAGAAGTAAATATCTTGTTTTATCAGACTGTCTTGAAAACGCTGCATATTCTGCTAATAGAGGGTAAATTAGATGCACATCTTTTTCATCGTCATGTTTAATATCTCAAACAGTTTTAACACCATAACAGATAATATCTCTGTGATACCTGGGCCTATTGACATGAAACACAAACTTTAGAAAGCTTAAACTCTTCTCCAAGTGCTTGTCTCTTAGTAAAACTGTTTTGTACTACAGCTGAGTGAAGACAATGTCATTTTTTCTCTCTTTTCATTCTCGTGCCGTCCCCTTGAGAACGCCGCCCTGGGCAGCTGCTCATGTCACCGATCTCTGAAATCACTACTGCTGTTGGGACGAGGTCAGCCTTTCAGCTTAGAGGAGGTTTGTAACTCACAAAAAATAAAAACCACTCGCAGAGATCCTTTAGACTTCAGTTTATTCACAGCAACAACACAGTGGGCAGATAAGGCTGATTACAAAAGAGGAGAGAAGAGACCAGGATCAACAGATAATCAATTCAATAAGATAATCAGATAATCAAAGGCCAATTAACAAAAATGGCCTCCCTAATACCACGTTTGTACCAGTCACTCTCTCTCTGGCTAAAATCCAAACATTACTGTCCTCACAGGAGTGACCTGGTTCTAAGATTAAAACCTTCTTGTCTATCCTTTTTTAATCACAGACAAATCCTAAACCTATGGAAAACCAGTCCTAAAATAAACAAATATTCAGGTCAGAAGGAAAAGCCCCCCACCTAATTAAAGGACAATATCACTTTTAATCAGCCAATTTTAAAAGTGAGCACCCTTGAAAGTCAACATATGTCAGTGTTACTTTTTCCTCAATTTTTAAACAATTGATTTGACCAAGGTCTTTGTAGCGGTGGTTGTATTTGTGAGCCTCAGCCCCATTGACCATGATCTTAAAGAACTCAGGCTCACACTGAATCCTCATCTGAAAGAGAAGAGACAGAGCCATATCAGGTTATATCAGGATATATATATCTGCCAGACACTTCAGATATTTTACAGTTGTACTGTTAATTCATATGCTCCATCCCTGTAAATAAATCAATCAATAAATATAATGTGTCTTACACTGAAAACCTGTCCTCCCTTGAAAGGCATGGGTCCTCCTCTCTCCTCTTGGCCCCAGTTTCCTCCCAGAAGTGAGTTACGCACAACCAAGTTTTCATTGAAGCGTGGATTGTAATGGAAGGCGATATCAGAACCAGCGCACAGATCCACTCTGAACCTAAAGACAAAGACGGTTATGAGATAAACGGCTTTGTGTGCACTGTGAACTCAAGACTTAAACCCTGGATGTACTGCTGAATACTTTAATACTGTAACATGATGAATGTGCTCATAAACAGCTCTACATACCTCGACTACTGAGTTTAAGCTACACTACCAACTCTTTTACCTCAATCCCCGACTTCAACAGCGACCTCTGTCTTATTTTGTTAAAAATGTGAACTTGAACCACTTCACCATGAAATAATTTTACTTTACATCTGACTAAAGTTTAGAGCTTATTTAATTAAAATGAAATAAAAGACACAGCACTGGAGATCAGAAGCTGCAGCCACACATTTTGGAAAAGTCTAAAGCCATCTATGTTCTCTTCTTACCTCTCTGCATCTATGTTAACGATCCCCTCGATGATGATCTTCTTGCCTGGCTTGAATCCACCGCTGATCGAATACTTGAATGGGACAGGCTGTAGAAACAGAGCGCTCAGGGTCATATTGGTGCAGACACTAATTTCTTGAATTCAAAAAGCAGTATATGCTCCATTTTTTGTGCTTTTATAGTCAGTCACTTTTAAAATAATGTGTTAGTGTCTAGTCTTTTCTGAAGCAGTGAGTCTGTGTAGCCTATGATACACAAACATCTTTACAGGATGAATATGTCACAAAAGTTTAAATGAAGTGTATTTTAACTGTTTCTTAAAAATGTACATGTTATAGAGAAAAAAATATTGGAATGAATTTACCAAAGAGGCCTGGCCCATTTTAGCTTTAAGTACCGTATTTTCCGCACTATAAGGCGCACCTAAAAGCCTTTAATTTTCTCAAAAACCAACAGCGCGCCTTATAATCCGATGCGCCTTATATATGGATCAGTGTTGGTTAATTATGGCTACCGTATTCAGGGGGCGTCGCCGAAGTGACAGCGGTAAAAACAGTAAAGGGGAATTCCAGTCCCAGCTGTTCATGTGTGCCATAGGCGTGTTTATGGATCCTGCCGCAAAAGAACAAGGAGGCGCGGCCTTTGCTCCATCTCAGTAGAAGAGTTGCGACATTGAGGGGACAGAAAACTGAGCGCTCGAACGCTGTTCATGTAGCTTTGAACTGTGACAAATGGAGTTGGAAATACATTGTTTTCAACGAGGGAGTTGTAAGAACGCTGGTTTGTATTCTATTAATAAAGTTTGACTGACTGACTTATCTGACTGTTTTATTGACATTCCCTTTAGCGCAGCGCCATCTAGTGGATGCGCCTTATAATGCGGTGCGCCCTATATATGAAAACAGTTTTAAAATAGGCCATTAATTGAAGGTGCGACTTATAATCCGATGCGCCTTATAGTGCGGAAAATACAGTAGTGTCTCATTTTAAGCATTTAGCTAAAAGCAGATGGCTTTTTGAAAGGTAACATTTTTACCTTTTACTAAAACCATGTTTCTCTGACTAAGGGAATAGCAATTCAGTATCTTCATTACTCTATTCATTCTTGAAAATTAAATTAACCTTGATATAATAAGGTCATATTTCTTATGCAACTGCTTATATTTCACTATTTCCCACTTCGGCGATTGCCCGCCCACTTTATCAACCTTAACTAAGAAACATGAAACCAGGAAGTGCTCCTGCGCGTTTCTAAAGCCACGGGACTCATTCTGATCATTTCAGCCTTAAACCTCCATCACTACGAAGCAGTCAGCTCATTTATCTATCTGTTAGCCTCATGTTGCTAATAGCTGTGCTAAATAACCGTTTTATGCTCTGTCCATTTCCCACTGTTGCCAGCAGGGGGCGACAGACACCTAACCCAAGCATTGTCTGCAAAGTCAAACAGCTCCCCAAAAAAAGAAGTTTTCCATACATATACATTGTTTTAACTTATAAAACGTGTAATACTAATGCAAAGGAATCTAAGATTATTTTAAAAAGCCTGACAAAAACATAATATGATCCCTTTGGAAAAAACAAACAAGCAAACAAAAAAAAAAAAAAAACATTAGCAACATGTAGGGCTAATGTTATTCATCAAAATATAACAATAAATGTAGGGCTGTTGCGGTGACCGCATTATTGTCATACTGTTATCAATCCAATCACATGGGGGCACAAGTGACCGCGGTAACCGCAGTTTATAATTTTAGTGAAACACTAATGGGATGCACAGTTTAATTTTACTGTAAACTGTGAAGCATTTAATGTTTATGCACGTATATGCACTCAGAGACACTGGGGCTGGAGAACGGAGGGTAAATGGTGAGAAAGGAAAAGGCTTCTGCACGAGCTGCGCTGCCTCAGCTAACCGCTTCCCGAGCAGACGCAGGGCTTACACGTTACTCAGAGGAGGAGCTGTAGACTCGAATGACGATCCACTCACCTGGTGACGAGATAACTACGTGAGGTTTTTCTCTGCTCTCTCCACTCGCCTGCAGGCACATGCGTGACACAATCGCTTTATAGAGTCAGTGCCATGGGGAGCAGTAGCCTCCTTAGCTCATCTCTCAAACCGCATAAGGTGAACATGTTACACACCCTCCAAGGACATTCTCACTTGTGCCTGACTTGGGTTTTTGTTTAACTATATTTCAATTTATTTTTATTATCAAAATTCATTTGGACATGTCATTTTTTCAGGTGTTATTATTAGCTTATGCTATACCGCTTATACCGCACACTGCGGTGTTGCGTTGCATATAATTACCGCAGGGGAAATTCTCTCACCACGACAGCCCTAAATAAATGCATATTTTCTATGTTTTGAGGCTGAAAGCCACAAGCAAAAACCAAACAAAGTGGCAGTAATTTTTGGACACACCACACAGCTTTCTCAGATTAGGAACAGCAAGTGGAGCTCGAGCTGCGAGGCTAGTTTCACTTCAGTGTCCTGCTTAGCAGATTGGACAGTGCACACTGCCTGCTGAAGCTGCGCAGTGACACGAGCCACGTCTGAAAACACTGGTCAGCTAGGAAATATATAACATATTAAAAGAATCCTTCAGTTAAGTGTAATGCTGATTGTAATTATAATATTACAATAAATGCATATTTTCTATGTATTTTGTCTGAGCGTTAAAAAAAACAGTGGGAGAGCTGATTTTGTAGCTGGCAGGTGTTTTCAGACACAAAGACAGTAAACACACTCCTATTCATCATCTAAAGTCAGCATAGATCTATGTGGATACGCTCATACTGACTTTGAATGGCTTTACTGTAGAGAAACTCAGAGGCAGAGCAGCTGCTGTGAACAACCTCACATCTCTGCTAAAATCTGAGAGTAAGGCTCTTCTCTTTAGGACAACTCTAATGTTTGTAAATCTAACCCTGGAAGTCAGAATCTTGGTTTATTTTTCTATTCCATATTTCTAACCAACTTCGGCCTTTGGTTTTTGCTGCGCTGTTAAATTATTTCATACCCAAAACACAACATGAGCCACTTACTGGATTGATGAAGGGAGGCTGTTCAGTGGTGGCCATCTCTGCTTAAAGTCACGCAACAGCAGCAGCTTCCTTAAAACAAAACAAAACCCTCTGGCAGTGCACAGTGAGCCAGTATCTAACTGTCTGTCCTTTTATAATGGACTTTTTTAAGTGGGCGGAGTTACGTTTCTCAGGAATTCCCAAAGAACCTGGGTTTATTCATCGGTGAAACAAACATTTACCATGAAAAATATTTGAACATGAAAATGAAAACATTCCCCACTCAGGGGTAGATTAGATGTGATGTGAGACAGACTCTCTTTCCTTCAGTGGTTCATCCTGAGAGTCTCATAGTAATAACTCTATGTGTGTGTCTTTGTTCTGGTCTCTGTAAGGATTACCTGGGTTGTTATTGATGTCTGGTGAACATTTTTTGTCAGAACCACATAAAAAATATCTGTTGTTGAGGAAAGTGCTGACATGTTTTTATTAGGGGTGGGCATGTGAACGTGTTATGCTATTACTATTTAAAAATAAGTAAAACATTTAGTAATCTGTTTATTAAATGCTCTTTTAAAAACTCAATTAATAAAGGCTTTATTCCTTTACGGATGGCGTTCACAGTCCTCCATAGATGGGGACCTACTTGCCAAAGCCATCAGAAGATGACTGGAAAACCATTGCTCTCAAGTTCCATGAAAAGTGGAACTTCCCCAACTGTACAGGAGCAATAGAAACACACTACAATACAGGCGCCCCCAAACTCTGGAAGCCTCTCTTTCAACTATAAAAAATGTTTCTCTGTAGTCCTAATGGCCTTGGTGGATGCAGAATATAGGCTTAGAGTGGTCCAAGTTGGGGATTATGGCAGACGTAGCGATGGTGGGGTGTTTGCCGGATCAGAACTGGACCAAGCTCTGGAGGCAGGACGACCTGGTGCACCAGGCGATGCAACAATACCTGGAGCAGAGCACCTTGGAGAGATGCCCTACACAAGAGTGGAAGAGGCCGCATTTCTGTTAAAAAAAATATTTGATGAGGCCTTTTCCTGGATGTGACCTCCCCATAGAGCGGCACATTTTTAATTACAGATTGTCACAGGCACGAAATCCTACCTAGACCCCACAAATGTGATGCTGTGGTGCTAACAGCCTGCATCCTTCACAATTTCCTTCTCAAGCCCAGCGAGACCGCAGGATGGCTGGAGGAGCAGGATTTTAATACCAACCCTCTGGAAGATGTGCAGAGGATGGGGGGAAACAGAGGTGGTCTGGCAGCCAATCAAGTCAGAAACAAGCTGTGCATTTACTTCAGCTCTCCACAAGGAAGTGTTTCTCGGCAAAACCAAATGGTTTGGAACAGTGTACACCAGGTATGCAGCCAAAGTGGAAGGGATACTTGATCATTTATTTCCAAGATGATAAGAAAATATAAAAGAGAAGTAAGTTCACTGTCTGATGAAAAGGAAATTATTAGAATGTTGTTTGTTTGTTTTGTTTGTTTGTTCAATACTTTTAGGTTTAAATTCTTGTTTAAGAGAAAATTTGTGTTTTTATTAAAACAATAATACCGCTATTTTTCTTTAGCTTTTATCTTAAATTTGAGTGTAAAAAGTCCTAGTATAAAAGTCATTAGATTATTTTTTTGTTTAATAATCAGTTATCTTTTTTTATATGGCCACTTCAAAAGAATTAGCAAAATGTATGAGTGTGGGGTACTTAAGACAAAAAAGGTGGGGAACCACGGTTTTGGAATAAACTTTCTTTCTTTTGGTGTAATTTACATGTTTATATTTATTTGTTGTGTTATGGAAATTTTAGATTGAGATACTTGACAAAAAGACAGTGTCTGGATCAATCAGCGAGTCGTCTTTATTTTACTTGTGCACAAGGAGAACACAGCACAAAGGAGAGATGCAGAGTGTCCTCTCCTTTAGCAGAAGGTAGTTTTATACCAAGCTTACACAGGAAAGAGTACGTGTCCCAGAGTCACAAGCAGATCTTCAGACTTTTGCTCTAATCTGTAAGAGGTCACATAAGAAGTTACATTTGTTAAAAGGCTACATACAGGGATTTATGCTGTATGTAGCATTGGGGAATAAAAAGGATTAACTTTAGCTTGTAGCTACAAGTTAGCTCACCTGAACATTCAATTTCAGATAAACTTGTCCTCCACGCAATTAAAAAAAACAAACATTGTCCTTATAGTGTGGGGACTGGGGGTTATATAGCTCAGGATATTTCTGAACATCCACAATCAGTCGCTCCTCATCTATTTTTTAAAAGAAAAACAGTACAAGCTATTGAGGAGCGTAGAAGAAGAAACTACAGAATTTGTAGGTTCACAAATTTACAAAAATGAGGGGTCATGGGTGGCTGGAGCCTCTCCCAGCAGCTATGGCCTAAGGTGAGCTAAACCCTGTACAGTGCTGTAGTGCTGTCACAGAGACACACAGACACACAGTCACATTCATGGTCAGTCAAATTGGGCAATTTATGGTTCAACAATTCAGCTGATTGCCTGAGTTTGGACAGTAGTCTCTCTGACCTTGTACCATTGCCAGATAAGTTCCTAGGAAGTTAAAGAGCCTCATCATTCTTGATAAACCAGACTCATTTGCTCTTTACAGATAAGGCACAATAATAAAAATGAACATAAAGTGGCCCACATCTTATTTTATGACTATGAAATAAAGCTGCATGACCAAGATAAGAAAATTCTTATTTAACAAACTTATTGTGTGACTTCAATGTTTAAACCAGAATAAGTTGCCATCTGACCATCATAAATGAAAACTAGATAAGTAACAAAAATTATGGCTTTTACCACTCTTCTTAAACTTTTCACACCAAGCACCTCCTCATCTTCAAACCAGGACTAACACTGGACCAAACAAAGACTAAACCTGAATGAAATCAGCTCTAAACAAGGACTAAACTAGGTCTAAACCAGATCTAACCCTAACTACAGCAGGACTAAAACAGTAATGAAAACAAAAAAGGACTTGAACTGTACAACAGTTTGAGAACCACTGTGCTATTACAAATAAACTGACAAAAAAAATGTATTATTTGATCTTTTGAAATGGGTCTGTACCTTGCTATTAATAAGTAATTGGGTAAAAAAACAACAACTGTTTAACACAAGTTTTAACTTTAAATAGGGAACCTGTTTTGTTAATATTTCATAAAAGAGAGAGACTTTTTTATGGTTTGAGGAAGTTAGGAGCTGAGCCCTGATGTCTGCAGCTCACAGGAGAGCAAGTCGTGACTCACAGGTGTTAAGTGTGTAAAAAAATTTAAATTAAAATTAAAAAATCAATATAACAGACAATATTTGCTGTATCCTGGTGCATTTTGAAGTGTTTTAGCTGACTATAGAGTGAGTAAAACAATGTGCAGTTTTCTATAGCCTGTATGTAGTGTGTGGGAGAGGCAGACGTCTGGAAGCCTGTTGTTGTTAATTAGTGCAATGTGTTAGATATTTTTCCTTTAACAAACTTGCAACTTAACAACTAACAACTAACAACTAACAACTAACAACTTTGTCTCCATCACAAGAGCCTCTCACAGTCTGTACTCTGTCTCCAGCCTGCACATCAGCAGAACTCACACCACAGACAGCTGGCACACTCAAATATGTAGGCAGTTTTTACTGTAACAATTCATCTCAAATAATTATGAAATGCAAATAAAGTATTCATAAAAGAAGAAAAAAGGATCAACAGAGAGATTAGGTTTAGATAAGACTGAAAATCTTTCTGTTTAATATCTTACTCTGAAGGCTCAGTTACTCTGATCTGCTCCTGTCTGCTCCTGTCTGCTCCTGTCTGCTCCTGTCTGCTCCTGTCAGCTCCTGTCAGCTCCTCTCTGCTCCTGTCAGCTCCTGTCTGCTCCTGTCAGCTCCTCTCTGCTCCTGTCAGCTCCTGTCTGCTCCTGTCAGCTCCTGTCTGCTCCTGTCAGCTCCTGTCAGCTCCTGTCTGCTCCTCTCTGCTCCTGTCAGCTCCTGTCTGCTCCTGTCAGCTCCTGTCTGCTCCTGTCAGCTCCTGTCTGCTCCTGTCTGCTCCTGTCAGCTCCTGTCTGCTCCTGTCAGCTCCTGTCTGCTCCTGTCAGCTCCTGTCAGCTCCTGTCAGCTCCTGTCAGCTCCTGTCTGCTCCTCTCTGCTCCTGTCTGCTCCTGTCTGCTCCTCTCTGCTCCTGTCAGCTCCTGTCTGCTCCTGTCAGTTCCTGTCAGCTCCTGTCTGCTCCTGTCAGCTCCTGTCTGCTCCTCTCTGCTCCTGTCTGCTCCTCTCGGCTCCTGTCAGCTCCTGTTAGCTCCTGTCTGCTCCTCTCTGCTCCTGTCAGCTCCTCTCTGCTCCTGTCAGCTCCTCTCTGCTCCTCTCTGCTCCTGTCTGCTCCTGTCAGCTCCTGTCTGCTCCTCTCTGCTCCTGTCAGCTCCTGTCTGCTCCTGTCAGCTCCTGTCAGCTCCTCTCTGCTCCTGTCTGCTCCTGTCAGCTCCTGTCTGCTCCTGTCAGTTCCTCTCTGCTCCTATCTGCTCCTGTCAGCTCCTCTCTGCTCCTGTCTGCTCCTCTCTGCTCCTGTCTGCTCCTCTCTGCTCCTGTCAGCTCCTGTCAGCTCCTCTCTGCTCCTGTCTGCTCCTGTCAGCTCCTGTCAGCTCCTGTCAGCTCCTGTCTGCTCCTGTCTGCTCCTGTCAGCTCCTGTCAGCTCCTGTCAGCTCCTGTCTGCTCCTCTCTGCTCCTGTCTGCTCCTGTCAGCTCCTGTCTGCTCCTGTCAGCTCCTGTCTGCTCCTGTCAGCTCCTGTCTGCTCCTGTCTGCTCCTGTCTGCTCCTTTCTGCTCCTGTCTGCTCCTGTCTGCTCCTCTCTGCCCCTGTCAGCTCCTGTCTGCTCCTGTCTGCTCCTGTCAGCTCCTGTCAGCTCCTGTCTGCTCCTCTCTGCTCCTGTCTGCTCCTGTCAGCTCCTGTCTGCTCCTGTCAGCTCCTGTCTGCTTCTGTCTGCTCCTCTCTGCTCCTGTCAGCTCCTTTCTGCTCCTGTCTGCTCCTCTCTGCTCCTGTCAGCTCCTGTCAGTTCCTCTCCGCTCCTGTCTGCTCCTGTCAGCTCCTGTTAGCTCCTGTCTGCTCCTGTCTGCTCCTCTCTGCTCCTGTCTGCTCCTCTCTGCTCCTGTCAGCTCCTCTCTGCTCCTTTCTGCTCCTGTCAGCTCCTGTCTGCTCCTGTCAGCTCCTCTCTGCTCCTGTCTGCTCCTGTCAGCTCCTGTCTGCTCCTGTCAGCTCCTGTCTGCTCCTTTCTGCTCCTGTCAGCTCCTGTCTGCTCCTCTCTGCTCCTGTCAGCTCCTGTCAGCTCCTCTTTGCTCCTGTCTGCTCCTGTCAGCTCCTGTCTGCTCCTGTCAGCTCCTGTCTGCTCCTCTCAGCTCCTGTCTGCTCCTGTCAGCTCCTGTCAGCTCCTGTCTGCTCCTCTCTGCTCCTGTCAGCTCATGTCAGCTCCTGTCAGCTCCTGTCTGCTCCTGTCTGCTCCTGTCAGCTCCTGTCTGCTCCTGTCTGCTCCTCTCTGCTCCTGTCTGCTCCTTTCTGCTCCTGTCTGCTCCTGTCTGCTCCTCTCTGCCCCTGTCAGCTCCTGTCTGCTCCTGTCTGCTCCTGTCAGCTCCTGTCAGCTCCTGTCTGCTCCTCTCTGCTCCTGTCTGCTCCTGTCAGCTCCTGTCTGCTCCTCTGTGCAGCGCTAATGCCTTTCCTTTCAGGCTCTGTCACATTAAAGTTGTTTCTGCTGCTGGAAAAAAAATGAAGCTTTATTTTGAAGGGTCATAGGAAGTGGCCAATCGCTGTTAACAGAAATTTTAGTGCTTCCCCGTCCAGCTGCAGTTTCTCCTCTGCTCATCTCCATCTTTCCTCTTACTTTTGATCAGGGTTAAGGATTAATAACAAAGTTATTGGAAATGGTTTTCTCTTTTGTAATAGTTTCTGAGTAAAAGGCACTGGACCTAAAAAAACACCGCGGCTGTTCGCAGATGGAGCGGTAATAAACCGCGCGTCTTGTAATGAAGCCTAAATGCTTTTACAAACTTTAGCGGTGCATATCTCTGTGATTCCTGAACCTATCAACGCCAAATAAAAACTGACACAAAGCTTGAAGACTTATCTGTCAGGAGGATTTAGCTGCAGGTCTCTGTGTCAAGCCGTTTGTTTTAAAACAGCTGCGCAAAGATGTAATGTAAGTCACTCACGCCAGCGTCATTATGTACCATAGTAGCCCATTGCGCAGGGCCGCTCAGGGGGGGCCGATGGGGGGGCCAAGCTCTGACCAACAGGGGCTGTGGCAGCAGCTAATGACTAGGCCTGTAGCGTTTGAGACAGTTTCCATAAACATTTCTACATTTAACCTTTTTCTGAATAATGCAGTATTGTCAATAACATACTATTCTCTGTCATTGTAACTAGATTTGTACTTTACACTTACATCTATTCAAAGGCAACACATTATTTAGGCTCTTCTTTGGATTAGATTCCAAGCTACAGAAGCATCAAAACTCAAACTACAGCAGCCTCAGAGGGTCAAAACTCAAACTACAGCAGCCTCAGAGGGTCAGAACACAAACTACAGCGGCCTCAGAGGGTCAAAACTCAAACTACAGCAGCCTCAGAGGGTCAAAACACAAACTACAGCGGCCTCAGAGGGTCAAAACTCAAACTACAGCAGCCTCAGAGGGTCAAAACACAAACTACAGCGGCCTCAGAGGGTCAAAACTCAAACTACAGCAGCCTCAGAGGGTCAAAACTCAAACTACAGCAGCCTCAGAGGGTCAAAACTCAAACTACAGCAGCCTCAGAGGGTCAAAACTCAAACTACAGCAGCCTCAGAGGGTCAAAACTCAAACTACAGCAGCCTCAGAGGTCAAAGGGGTACATCCCAGTTTGTCACAGGGCTGACGCTTACAGATACACTACACACTGACAGACAACCTTTCACTCTCTCATTCATTCACCAGGGGTAATTTAGATTCACCAGTTCACCCACACATGCATGTCTTTGTGGAGGAAGACGTGAGGAGAGCTGTTTTTAAGTATTTATTATTAATTAATAACATTATTCCATAAATGGTTTGACTCCTTTTCTGAAATATTCATCTCTATAGTACAATGTTTTGTAATGAATCTACTGTTTCCATGTTAGCCTACCATCAGTCACAACCAATAAGAACTTCATATCAAAACTCTTAAAATATTTATTTTCTTTTTGTTGCTTTGTCTATTAAGAGACAATTTGTTAATATCAAGCCAGGTTTGAGCAGCTTTATGTTCCCTTTCTATCATCTGCCAACATCATTAATGAAAAGTTTTTTACTTCATGTTTAAAATGTTCAAATGTGACCCAGTGACCTCAGAGGTAGAGTCTGATTTTTTAGCAGGGGTATTGCTCTAAGGTCAGGGGCTGGTAAAGACATTTTATGAACCCCCAGAGTACTCAGGCCACTTGAATACTACTACTACTATATACTATATACTATACTACTTTATACAATACTACAGCCTAAACTACTTCAGAGCAGGTTTTCAAAATTACCTGAAAGATTTGTCTTGTGACCACCACTGTTTTTTAAAAAGATGTCAAACTGCACGAGGAGCTATACTAGGACTACAGCAGTGGTGCATGATGGGTACTAGGACTACAGCAGTGGTGCATGATGGGTACTAGGATTACAGCAGTGGTGCATGATGGGTACTGGGACTACAGCAGTGGTGCATGATGGGTACTGGGACTACAGCAGTGGTGCATGATGGGTACTAGGACTACAGCAGTGGTGCATGATGGGTACTGGGACTACAGCAGTGGTGCATGATGGGTACTAGGACTACAGCAGTGGTGCATGATGGGTACTAGGATTACAGCAGTGGTGCATGATGGGTACTAGGACTACAGCAGTGATGCATGATGGGTACTAGGACTACAGCAGTGGTGCATGATGGGTACTAGGACTACAGCAGTGGTGCATGATGGGTACTAGGACTACAGCAGTGGTGCATGATGGGTACTAGGACTACAGCAGTGGTGCATGATGGGAGGATGCTCCGTCAGAAGAACTTCAAAGACTTGAACAACAACTCCTGGATTTCTTAAGAACCAAAACTATTATTCTTGACAAACAAAATAAGTGAACTTGTAACAAGTTGCCAGGTAACGACCAACACCAGGCCAACAGCGATGCTGAGTTTACTAAAACCAAAATCACTGGCTTGACAGGCATTGAAATATGTAAATAAACATCTAACAAAACAAAAAAAACAACAACAAAAAAACTGCTTAAATAGCATAATATGGACACCAAAACAAATATATTATATATAAATATTGTTATTTTCCAAAGTGTATAGTATCAGACCTTGTTACCTGAGCTGAGATTTTAGACGAGTCTGGTGTTACTGTTTTTTACTGTGTGTATTGTAATTATAATGGTTCATGTAAATTGATGAATATGACTAATTTGTGTGTGTTAAAAACACCAACAGACATTTTTTTAAACAGGGTCTAATTGCAATAAGCAAAAGTACCTTAAAACAGTAGAGTAGAGTCGTATATAGAAAATCATTGTGGTCTAGAAACAGAAATGTGTTCATAAGACCAGGCGGTGTCAAACAAAACAAGTCAATAATGATAAAAGGAACTGTTATCATTCCTACTCTGGATGTAAGCGACTGCATCGGGAGAGCAGATGGTACGCTGCCAACACGTTTGACATCTAATAGTTGTGATGAAAAAGTAAATGTGTAAATAGTTTCTCTCTTCTGTTGTGTGAAAATAAAATATCCAAGGTTATAGATTTAAATTGTGCTCTACCTGACCGCACGTATCTCCGTAAAAAGGCCAGAATAGTCTCTTTTCTTAGGCCCAAAAGCTTCTTCAAACAGCAGCCTCAGGTCCCTGTTAGCCTTGGAAATTATCTCCTTTTTCTGTGATGTTACAAATTCTTCTGCTGGAATAAGACAAAAGGAGCCAAGTTTGATGCAGAAAAGATGGTTTATTGCGAAAACTCACAACAAACGGGGTCCAGGACAAATCAACACAGGAATCCCCCGATCCCCCAAGGACAGCATCTTTTATAGTTTCTGACAACACAAATTATAATATGGCCTTGAAAATGACAATTAATAAACATGCATAAAGAAATTGTATAATAAAAGTAAATGTAAGTAAATGAAATCTTAACCCACTAAATATAATTGTAATAAAGACAGTGTGTATATTTGAGAAATTGTAAGGTTTCTCGAGACTTTCTTTCTTACTTTCTAAAATTAACCTCATCATTTCCTGTATGTAAGATTCTACTCACACAGAAGTTATCAAATGAGAATGTTTTTGTTTCAGCACTGAGCTGTAAACTGGAGGAAGATTAGGAAGTGTGGAGACCGGGTCCACGTCACTTATCTCCAGGACGCGTGTGGAGCTGCGGGGCACACGCAGACACAGCTGTCCCAGAACTGCAGTGCTGTTTGTGACCTCTATGATCAGCTCATAATGGTTTGCTAAAATCAAAACACTAAACAAACAAAACAAAATTGTCATTTTGTGTGGCACTGTTATATGTTACCTTAGTGTTTTCTATTGCTGTATTTGCTGTAGGTGCATATCAATAATCAAATACTGTGGAAAAGTGAAAAAGTGTGAAGTCTAAAGCAAAATGAAACACATTATAGTTTTATTTAAGATCATTTTTAGAGATCATAAATGATGTCATTAATTATTTTTCTGGTTTTGCACAGTATTTAAATTTAGTGACATTGACCTGGAGCATATATGCATTTCATTTACAAAATTCTAAATGCTCAACAAATATTGCAAGTGCCATTACAAATGTAATAAACAACTGCAATAGTTGTTGTAATAGTTATTACGTTTGTGGAAAATTTTGTTATTACGTTTGCAGTGGGAAATCTCTGTTACATTTGTGGGAATTTATTATTATTATTATTATTATTATTATTATTATTATTATTATTATTATTATTATTATTATTATTATTACGTTTGTGGGGATTATTACATTAGTGGACGTTACAGGCCGTGCTGTGACTGCAGGTGTTTGTCGGATGTTGTGTTTGAGGTTTTGTCGCTGGACGAGGAGGCGATGGTGGGACAGATCAGTAAACAGTAAACTGTGACTACTATTTTTGTCTACTTTTACACAACTCACAACACATCCTCCCCTCCTTGAACCGCCTTGAAAAAGCCTGAAAAAAGTAGAATATAGGACCTTTAATGGTCATGGCCAACAGAAGTAACATCATACAAGTGCTATGTTCCCATTTTACAGCAAAATCTACTACTACTACTACTACTACTACTACTACTACTACTACCCTTACTACTACAATTACTATTATTTCTACTACATACCCAAACTGTATCAAACCTTCCTCTGAAATATAAAATATCTTGTTTCTTTTCACTTCTGATGCTTCACCTTTCATTCATCATTGCTCAAACAGCTATAGTTTGTCGCCCTCTAGTGGCTAATGTGTCTAAAACCTCTTCATGCAGTTTGTATTGTAAACCATTTTGATCACTTTCTTTTTATTCTTTTGTTTTGTGCAGGTTCAATGTGAATCTGTGCACTTCGTCTGGGATTGCCCTCCATTACAACCTCCGCTTCTCTGAGAACTGTGTGGTGAGGAACACGAAGGAGAGAGAGAGATGGGGCCAGGAGGAGAGAGGAGGAGCCATGCCCTTCCAAAGAGGACAGGCTTTCACTGTAAGACACACTGAAACTAACTGTAACACAACATAACAATCATTCACATAAATAAATACAACAGCAGCCCTGCATGGATCTGCCGTTGTTCATGGACAAAAACACTTCTCAGCTCTTGTTAAGTCGAAATATAATCTTTCTTAATAAAGTAGAATTGAAGAAGAAGTCAATAATAATAAAACCTTAGTAATGGGGCTCATTTTTCTGTGTAGGACTGTGGCTCCTCCTAGTGGTTGACAGAATAAATACAACAGTTATAGTTGCATGGTTCCTGAAGGAGGTTATGTTTTTCCTGACATTGGTTGGTCAGTCTGTTAGCAACATAACTCCAGTCATGGGGCAAGGAAGAAATGATTAATGTTTGGTGTCACTGTCTGGATTCAGGTATTAGGCTTTTGTTCATATTTTTAAACCAGTCTTGGTCACCTCCAGGAAAGCAAAGGTTTTACAACCTTTAAAAAACAATGTTTTTAAGTAACATTGGTTTTAATGCTCTACTGGTGCTGTAAAGAAACAGGTGAAGAGACCAGCAGAGGGCCCTCGGGCTGGCGGGGGAGTGCGAGCACTGCAACCTTCTGTCAATCAAGGTCTTGCGTGCTCGTCTTGCTTTTTTCAATGAGCGGGGCGGCACTTCCCCGCTGCGATCCTGGGGGTCGCGTGTCGAGTTTGTGGAGGCGCCGGGATCAGAGGGCTCTCTGTCCCTTGCGCTTCTGCCAGACGAGGATGAGGCCCATGCTTCCGCTGAGTATGGGTCTGATGACTCCTCGTCCCTGGCCCCCTCTGCCGCTGCCTCGCGGCGCTCCTCCCGCTCTCAGCCATGAGGTTTAGGGAGGCCAAACGCTATGAGGCAGCGTTTGTGAGGTTCTTCCCCGCCATGCCCCCACCTAAGGCTTGGGGGGCTGACCGCTGCACCGCTTCTAAGAGGCTGGACCTGTGCTCTTTGATTTCTAACAGGAAATCTAACTCCTGATGCTCGGGCACCCGGGTCCATGGGGG